>JAVLVB010001131.1:1097460-1114252 GCA_032876305.1 Orestias chungarensis
ACAAATTAAGCATTTCCAAAATGGGGTTAATAATAATAGGAAATACTTCTTTAAACAATTTAGTCGGGATTGGATCCAACATACAAGTTGAAGGCTTAGATGAAGAAAGTATTTTTGAAAGCTCAGAAGGCTCAACTGGAGCAAAACACTTCAAACAGAGATCAGGCTCCAGCGCCACATTCAGTACCTCATTGCTTAAGAACAACACTATAAATTTAAACATCATCCATGTTTCCTGGTTAGTGTCCACAAAATAAAGTAACCTGATTTAAGAATGTTATTTTCCAAGAAAGTATTTTATTTATTTATAGACATACTTTATTTAAAAAATCAAATTGACTGGAAACTACAAAATGATTGTGGATCAAGCCAATGAAATACCACGCTGCCCCCTGATGGCAACCAGAAGGTATCACTTTAACGACCTCTGTAGGAAAGTCGCCAAAATGCTGCACTACCACATCTGACCACCAGAGTACACCAAAGATCAATGAGTTTGGAAGCCACGTCCTTATCTCACCTCAGTAAAACGGAGTGTAAAACTTGCAGCAGCTTTGTGGAGTAAAGACACTGATGTATTAGGCCGTTTGTGCAACAACGTGCATGAATCCTTTGCAAAACAGGATCCCCCTGTTGACAAGACTAATCCCTGCCTCATCCTAGTGGCTTCCAGTGAAATCTTCTCTAAGAATGTAAAGCTGGGTTTAGTGTTGATCACATTCCTATTCATTCCGGGTGCCAAAACCCCCCCCAAAAAACAAAAACACCTTTTGCTGTGTCTAATTCAAAACATCAACACTTAGCCAACGTCGCAGCAGGCAGCCTCGACTTCTGCAGTGTTAGTGAGGAGCATTCAGGGAGTTCTCAGCTCCAAGCAAGTGGAGGTTCTGTCCTAATTAAACACAGGCTGTTTAATTGAATATCACTGTTTTTATTGGTGTTGTTCATTGCTTGTTAAATTAATCTATCTGCAGTTTTAATATAGCAAGATTTACCAGACTATGAAGCTCTGTTGCAAGAACAGTTATTTCTATCTCATTTTAAAAAAGGATATTTTTCCAGCCAGGACTTACTTACAGTATATACATCATTGTATTGGGATGACAAAATGGAGGAATTGTTTCTTCTTCTTCTTAGAAAGACTATTGTAACGGCTTTTCTGTTCCCGTTCCGTTATATCCGCAATAAACTAAAAAATATTTCCCCCTTGAAAAAAATCCCAGACACGTCACGCATGTGAGCATGTCCACGAACACATTTTCTTTCCGTTCCTCTGGCCACCTGCACCCTGTTTCCTCTGAAAATAAGAGGTTTCCCGTCTGTGCTCACATTCTCTGCAAGGGACCTCAAGCCAAGCGGGAACTCTGAAGAGAAATGCAGTCATTTAGAGACAAGAAAGACACTTACTGGATATGTTATTCTGAGACTAACACTAGCAAGAGATGAGACAGTATGTGAGCAGTAGTTTTCTCTGTCTCAAATTTAAAATATACCAAATTGAATGACACTAAAAGAGTCAACAAAGTGTTCGCATATGACGTTTTGGTGTTGCTACAGGATCCATCCTACTGTTAGGATCAGGAGTTAAATGTTCAGTAAGCATGCTCACTCCACTGGCAAATGTATCCATGGGCCATGAGAGGACATGACCAATCAAAGCTGCTCTTTTTTTATGTTCTACCAAATGCATTATGTATATTTGGCAAAATATACATAATGCATGCGGTAGAACATAAAAAAGAGCAGCTTTGATTGGTCAACCATGGTTGAGTATAGGAATTTCTGTTCATTGAACTTTTTTTGTCTGCAGGTTGAAGCATTGCCTGATCAATAACTCGTTATTGTCTTGATTGCAGCGTCAGCATCGCTTCTCCTCAAACTGACAGATACTTTCGTCTTAAATTCAGAGAACACAGTTCTGTCATATGTCTTTCCCCATTTGTGACCGGTTGTAGATAAGCAGATGAAGTTTAAACAATGACAAAGGGAACAAAACCTTTATCAGTCTCAGGTAAAGGCAAACATTTGGTGTTTAACAACTAATGATTAAAGCCTTCAAATGTTATGAATCAGTCTACTTTTCTGTTTTTAACAAAAATGTTCAGACTTACTTCTTATCTTTGTTCTTAGCAGATCACCTTGCAAGTTCTTTTGTTAAATCTACCAAAATTGCAGACAAACAATGTGACAATTTCAAATCCTCTTTTAATCATCGGCTGATTTCAAGCCTTCATTCACTGTTTATTAATAGTTTTCCCACAAAACCATACAAGCAACCCTTTCCAACTCATTGGATCCTAAGGCATTCTCACTTCACTGGGGAAATTTAATGTCATGAGATAGATGCTTAAGGAGAGATTCCCTGAGTGCGACATGCCTAAAAAATGTCCGAAAGGATTCAAACTGAAGTCTTCCAGATCAGTTGTCTGAACAATTTGAGCTTCTTCGATATGGAGGAGCAAAAGAGGCTGAACACAAAAATCCCTCTAGATGACGGAGTTGTCGACCCTGCCTCTAGGATGAAGTGAGGAAGCTTATTTCAGCTGCCCTTAGCTGGGATCTCATTCTTATCTCACGACTCTAGATGAGGGTTGGAACCTAGGGGAAAGATTAAATTGAAGATCTCCCTTTCCTGGGTTTGTTCATGCATTCCTGCAGATGAGGAACCATATCTTGGTCTTTCTACCATCTTGTATGACACCAAGGAAATTGAATTCCCCCTAGTGAGACAGAAAATGAACTTTGACTTGAAGAGAACACAGGTTCTGACTTAGATGAACTCTAAAACAGAGACATTTTTAAAATGAGAAATTACACACAAAGTTCTAAAAATGACTTTTAAAACATAAAATAATTATCTGATATAAAAATACTCCAATTTAGGCTCACTTTGTAGCTTCTCTAAATCTCCCAGAAATTTACAAATCATCTGAAACACTGTTCTTCTAAATCCCGACTAAAAAAAACAAAGACTTCTTCAAGGTTGCCTTAGATGAATAAGAGGAACAGTGATGAATAAAAATGAAGGGTGGTTATTTGATTGGATAATAAAAGGAGTTACTTCTGATTGCTATTAATGTAATGCTTCTTAATCAAGTTATTTTTGTGCCACACAAATAAACTTGATTTGACTTAAACAATCAGGCCATGGGATCATAAATCATATTATAAGATTAAACACTTTTTTTCTTGAAGTCAATGGTCACTCTTTAAAAAAAGTTTTTGAATGGGTGTGGTCTACTAAAGCTACTCTTTCTCTTTGTAACTCATTCTCTACATCTCTGAGGAACTGCAGTTATTTTTTAATAAAAGTGGTAAGAAGAATACAGTAGCAAGTCAATGTTTTAGTATTGAATAATGATCTAATTATCTTTGATTTAATTTACCTTATTTTAATATATTAAAGCACAACATTAAAGTTTCACATCATAAAAAAATCAAGCAAGTATACAACAAAAAAATAATAGCAAAATGATCAAGCAAAATGTTTTAAAATCATGAATCAAATAAAATCATCAAAATAATGGGGGAAAAAATGAATGCATCAAAATCATAAGAATCAAGGCAAAACATTTTTTTCCTCTAATTTCATTAATTATTAGTAGGTGGTCGCTAACATGTAATAAAATGTTTCATTTGGAGCAGCTTCTCACCAGGATTTGTGTGTGGACAACTAATTAAGGCAACTCTAAACATCTTGGTTTTCCGCCTTCATTTAAAGTGTTTTGGCTGTTTTGCAGTTTTCTGGGAGTTTGTTCCAGATTAGTGGTGAATAAAAACCTGAATGCTGCTTCTCCATGTTTGGTTCTGGGGGATGAAGACCAGACTGGAACCAGAAGACCTGAATTGGTCTTGAAGCTTGATACAATGAAAACTGATTTTTAATGCATTGCGGTGCTGAGCGGTCCAGTGATTCATGAACGAACAAAAGCATCTTAAAGTCCATTCTCTGGGAGCAAATATATAAAGCTTACTACGGTGAAAAGTGAGCAGTGAAAGTCTACAATGTGTGTTCATATTCAGCGGTATGTAAATAAAAGGAAAATCTTCAAAATGTAACAAACTTCCTGTAGTGCCTTTACTTTGAACAGTTCAACCGGAAGCTGCCGAATGTCTTGCGTGGCGCTTTACTCCCGTCCTCTGCTGTTAAAAGTGCTGGGACGCTGGAAAAGGATGAATGCAATCACATGGGCTGAACTTTTAATTGGAGTTCAGTTCATTCTCATTGCTCAGCTACACAATCTGATGGTTTATCTCCTTGTTTTACAACTTTGTTTTACAACTTTTTTTTTTTTTGTACTTTGCAAATTTGTGACAGTTTGACATTTTTTCCCCTTGATTTCTTTTTTATTACTTTCATCGCAGTTGCTCCGTTAGTTTTTGAACATGCTGCAAAGTTTCCTCTTAAATTAACCTGTTGGGGGATTTTTTTTTTTCCTTCCTTTTAACATATTCATAAATACATCAGAATGAACGAAGAGAGCAGAAGCGAGCACAGAGCTGAGAGTGGGAAGGATCTGGAGAAACAGCTGCGGCTGCGAGTCTGCGTCCTAAATGAACTTTTAAAGACTGAACGAGATTACGTCGGGACGCTGGAGTTTCTGTCGGTGAGTGTCGCCTAAGTGTTTGAAGAGGAACAAATACTAATAACAAGTGCAGCCCTGCCACGGTGAGCCCAGATAGATTAACACGCATGGCTGCGTCAGTCTGCAGCGCAACAAGCAACACATTGACGTTCTCAGGGTTTCCTGCATCCCTGCTCTCATGCAGTTGTCAGCAGGATTTGTCTCCCTGGCGGGTTTAAGATCTGCTTGATTCCGACTTGAAGAGCATCTGCGCAGCTGAAGTTCTGCTTTGATGCGCTTCACGGTTTGACTGCATACAGTTAAATGCTCCCAAGTCATGCAGGCACGTCCTTCAGAACAATCGGATAACACTGGCAGCACGACTGCTCCTATACTGCCTTGCAAAAGTGTTCATAACCTTTTGGTGTTTTTTTTTTTTCCCCCTCACATTTTTCTCAAGTAAATTTCATGTACTTGCCTTCAGAAGTAAAAGTACTTTAATATTTGCTAAAGAGATTCCTTATTAATGCTCATATGTTTTGCATATTCAACAAGCTGTGTGTTGTGATAACAAAAACTGACTATCTCAAACACCAGAAAACCTGGTGGCAGCATCACGATGTGACAATGTTTCCACAACAACTAGGGCAGTAAAAGCTGATTGGATGTCTGATAGATTTAAATACCACAGGAATAAAACAAAGATCTTTTGGTTTTCAAAAACACTTAAGCCCTGACGATGAATTAGTTTTCCAGTGCAATTAAGATTTTAAACGTACAGCAAGAGGTACGCTGAATGAAATGATTCAGCTTGTGTCAGAATGGCCCAAACCTAAATCCCAGACTTCAAATTTGATGTCCATTGATTCCCATTCCGTCCACTCTAATTGAGCTTGAGCTATTTTGAAAATTAGATAGATAAATATATTCTACATGTCCACAGATTGTGGAGGCATAATCTAAAAGACTGCAAACGCAGCATATTGTGGTACGAACAGGGAAGGCTTTTAATAAAAATGCACACTTCTCACCACACCTTTCAGATGTCAAAGTTTCTCTCACCCTTCAAGCTTAGATGGTGCGACAACAGTACACTACCATGTGCTGTTGTTACTGGATGATGTGTAAAAACAGAAAAGACATGTTTGGTAAAGCAATGAAAAGTTAGAATACAGATTAATGGTATTCCAGGTATTAATTCACAAACACAACTTTCAACAAATCAAATGTTATCCATGATTTAAAAAGCAACAAACGATGCTTTATGTGTACTGCATTCTAAGAATGACCTGGACTCTTAAAAAATGACGTCTTCTCACCACAGTGTGAAATTCTCACACCAATGCTACTAATTCCTGTCATGTACTGGATTACAACTGCACCCCATAATTACACCCCTTTGCTGCACAGGAGAATGCGTTTCCCATCTCATCGGATCCATATGGTGCCAGCTCTGCTAAAGAAATCGCAGGTGGACTCGAATGAAAGCCATTAGCACGAGTGCGGAAAAACACCTGGCTTGCTACCACATCACTTGAGACATGCTGTCACTCTAATGGCTTTACGTCAAAGTCAGGTGAAGAGCTGAAAGTGGAATGCTCGGTGTTCAGTGCTGCTTTCGAGAAAAGCATGGATATCGAATCCCCTGCCACCGTTGTCCAGATGTTTCCAATTGGAACGAGGGAGAACAAGAGCTCTGTCTGGCATCAATAACAGATAGGGATTTTGTTGAGAATGCAGCCACCACTCTTTTATCTCCCTTGTTGGGTTGTGGCAGCCGTTCATTTGATAGGTGACAGATCCCTGTGAGGCCTTTTCTGTTTTAGTCGGGATTGTTTGGATAGCAGCTTCATATTATAATGAGCTGGACTGTGTTTTTTAATCAATATTGTTGGATGTGTTGGATGAATCTAGATTGTTAGAGATAAAGAGTTTGATCTTGTACATCCCGGTGAGCAATACGGAAGATACTGAGGATGATCAAAGGAAAGCCCTACTGTGGAGAGAGGTCAGATGTCAGGCTTTAATCTGATCGGGGAGAAAACAGTAACCCTGCTTCCCAAACACCAGCCAGTTAGGAGTCACACAATTCTGAGTCTACAGGTCAAAGTGAAGTCCCCCCCCCCCCCGGGTCCCTTAGTGCTGCCATTGGTGAGTACTAATCCTTGAAGTTCTGAGTACCAGCTGGGATGAAGGCTATTTGACAATTACTGGAGGGGGTGAAAGTGAAAAGCAGATCATAGAGCAGACATGGTAAAGGGTATAAGCGACTGGGTTCCTTATAAGCCATATTTCCGGGAGGAGGAATTCCTTCGAGGTTAGAAATTGCCACAGTACAATGTGGCCCCGGTCAGTTTGCGTAGTCCAAAGGAGGTGCAGAGATTGCCTCTGCTGATCAGTAGGACCAAGACACAATGCATACCCTAAACACACGCTTTAGGATTCAGGTTACAGGGCCTTTTTGGTCTGGGAAAGTTTGAGCCCATAGTGTGTGTTTTTCACTCTCTTGTGGGAAATATGAAGATTGTATCTTCACGGTGTTGAGGCTCAGAAATCTAATTTTGACTTTTTTGGGAATTTTCTTTGGATATTTTTGCACACATTTCAAATACACCAAGCTTCTAGAATAACCCTACACCAGAGGAAGCTTCCAAAGAAATGTTTGGATACGTCCCCCACACAATGAACCGTTATAACGTCTGATGATGGGAGGAGCTGGATACCAGTGTTTATCTTGGAATGCTACGAGCTGATAAAATGATGGGCAATCTCAGCAGTGGCTCAATAGAAAGGACGAGTATAGACTTGGTTTAAAGATGGTTTAACTATGCATTTTATTTTAATGCTGGAATTGTCTTGATTCATGTAATTTAAGATCTTAGCGTAACTGAAATGAAATAAATACATTTCTTCAAAAGAAAGATTTTATTTTGTAAAATTGGCACGGTTACCAGGTGAAAAATTTTATGTTTTCTTCCTTTAAATTTAGCGGCCTGTTCTACTTATGCCTTGGTAAACAAGCAAGTCACTATTACCTTTTTATCAGTGTTGTGTCTTTAGAATGGGTAGCAGGATGTTCTGAAAAATCAGCCTTAATGAGGAGAAAAGACAAAGAGCCTTTACTGGCTGCAGCAGGTCCAGGTACTTCACTAAACTATATTTGTGTGTGTTTGCATCTGTATTCTCCTCTTCTCCCTCTCTCTCTCATTTGGGGTTCGAGTTTGTTTACTGTCCGGATGGAGTAGAGTCACTTTAGCAGCACCCATTGAGCCAAGAGGTTTTTTGTTTTGCTTGCGAAAAGGGGTTACGACGAGGTTGGAGATGTGAACAAGCACATTCATATTCATCTGGATTTGCTGACGATGATCCTTAACCACGCAACTTCTTGTTACTATCCTTTGCCTGTCTGTTCATCTTGATATGTTGGTACTTCCTTCCCCTTCCTGCATAACAGAACATGGACAGAAAGTCATGTTTGTCGGCCTCCGCTTTGATAAAATAATATACAAACTCCAATGTCAAAAAAGGGAAAGGAGTGACATTTTTAGAAGATAGATGTGAAGGCTGGTTGTTTTTCTGCAGGGAACATTCTTATTCCAGGTTGTCGTATGT
Organism: Orestias chungarensis; assembly: GCA_032876305.1. Classification (NCBI taxonomy): domain Eukaryota; kingdom Metazoa; phylum Chordata; class Actinopteri; order Cyprinodontiformes; family Cyprinodontidae; genus Orestias; species Orestias chungarensis. The sequence goes on from JAVLVB010001131.1 coordinate 1,105,638, forward strand.
AATTAGATAAACCAAGATAGTTCAAAATGTGTCATTTTCTGTTTTACTGAACATACGTCTATTTTTAAGTTGTTACTGTTATGGTAAAGTTGTCTAACCTCTGGGGGCGTGACTTCTTTGTGGAACAGTGGACAACATCCTTATCTTCATAGTGTTGTTGAGAGGGATATGAAAGTTGGTTTGTCCAGTTCCCTTAAAACATTTCATGTGAGAAACTGGGGGTTGCTTCTTTCGACTATGAGCTTTGTCCACATTATTGGAAAAGATTTAAACTTATTGCTACGAGCTTGTTATGCCACAGTGACCCAGTCACAAGCCCTGTTTGGGGTGCTCATGGATCATCTCAAGATATAATTGTGGAGTGTCCTGCCTGGAAACTTCTGGATTTCTGGTTTGCTTTTGGCAGATGATTTGGTTTTGCTGGCATCTTTAAACCAGAACCACTTGTAGGTTGGAGTGGTGTGTGACCAAGAGAAGCGCTACCACGAGCGCTAATAAATCCAAGGACATGGTTCTTAATGTGAAAAAAAGGTTAGTCTGAAAGGATGGTTGCTTAGAGTGGGAAATGGATAGACGGATTTGGTTAGTGTCAACAGTATTATGATTAAACCGTTTATTTACAAGTTTGTCTTCATTCAAACTTTAATCTGTGTTGATGAGATATGGATCATGATAAAAAGATCGGGACCCTGGATACAATCTTTCTCTCCAGAACAGGGGTCTGCAACCTGTACTGTCTACAAAGCAAAGTTTACTTTGTGACATTTAAAAAAGACATTTTGTGAATTTAGATTAAAAAAAATCTACTATAGGAAATTTGTCTTTTTTTTTTTTTTTCAAAGAGTCATAATTTTATTTTGATTTTAAAACCTAAAAGCAACGAAAAACATAAAAACCTTTACGAAATAATGAGAATGGATAGGTTTCAATTGTCTATTTATGTTTATCCCTATTTAAAAACATGTGTTGGCTTCTTAAAAATTCTTTGCTATTGTTGAAAGTCCAAGGAGCCACAGGTCGAATGACCTTGCTTTAGGGGAACTGCATTCAGCTTCAGAGATGTGGTGAGAAGCTATTTTTCTACATTGAAATTAGTCAGGTGAGGGGGTTTCAGCACAATATCTTTTTACAAAACCGGATCAGGCAAAGTGGAATTAAAACGAAAGTTATACCCAGAGAATGTTGTCAAGCATTTTCCCCTTACATCAATTTGTCGTCATAGTGGGCTTTGATTGCTACTGTTTTTTTTTCCCTAATTACTTCCTTTTCAGGATTGCTCCACAAGACTTGTACTTACCATCAAGTCTTTTACTTAATGAACATCAGAAATGGCAATTGCGGGTTAAATAAAGGGATCCACTTGGGATTTCTACATGGTGGTCAACAACAATTCATATGACAACGTTGTCCTATTGGGGTGGAGCACATGTCAGTGATCAGTATGATAAGTCATTGTTTCATTGTGTACGGATCAGGCAGTCAATAAGCTTAGTCGTGTTGTCAATATAATTGTACTCTGGAGGGATGATCTGTTGGAAAGTATTTCTCTCTCCTTTTTCTCTACCTCTTCTCTCTGGCTGTTGATCCCACCGGAATTTGTGGCTTTCCATTTTAAGAAATGTAAAATCGTGCTGTGCTGTGGCTATATACACTACAGCATATACTTGCAAGTTAATGGGTTATTAGATGTACCTTCTGAGCTTTTACACAAAACTGCTTGTTCTTTGGTTGATAATGCTTCTGACGATTACTTTTGTTAAAGAAAGTCAGGATTGTCCAATTTAGAACAGACTGAGAAAAAGTGTCATGGAAATGTATAGACATTTGCTCTACATACAGTATTAAGACAACTTTATTTGAGTTCTTTTTAATGCTAAGACTTATGTTCTGGAGGTTTAAGCTATTCAACAGAGAAAATATTTAATACATGTTGATAAACATGACGAAACCAACTGAAAATGTAAAAAGCAGTATAACACAGACGGGTTGTGGCCAAGTTTGAATGTTAAATCCTCCAGTCCTTAACAATATCAAAAGCTTCAAAGATATCTTGTTCAATCTTTGTCCGTCTATATTTATGTAAACGTCCTTCCCGCTTATAAGATTTATAGTATTGTAACTAAAAAGCTAGAGCTGCATGGCTTCTTCTTGCTAAGATGATTGCTGACTTCCTCTTAGTGTGCAAACTAAATGAAACTTAGCCCAAGCCTAATGATATTCTTGGTGTTGAGAGCAGAGATGAAAGGAATGCAAAGTTAGATTTGTGTTTGGTTTTCTTTCTTTAAACCTTTTTTTAATTACATTTACTCCATGGATCCAGTCAGCCTCTCTCTTGTATCTGCCTCCAGTGAGGTCTCTGAACTTAATGAAGTGAGACACTTGCATTTCAATTTCACACCCTCCATATTAAGTAGCCCACAATTTACAATATGCACCTATGACTCAAAAATGACTTTTTTACAGTATGCCTTTTGTTACACCTGATATTTTGTAGCCTGACCAGAGGATGCACACTTTAGTGCAGGCTTGCATAAAGGTTATTAGCACCATATTTTGAAGACAAATTTTAGAAAGTAAGCTTTGCAGAAATAGAGTTGGGCTTGAGTACCAGAATTTTTGAAATAATGAATAATCCTTAATCTCGATTGCAGAAATGAGAAATTTAGCAAGTTTTTAAAATGTAATTTTGCCAAAGGGAGGTACCTGCATTTGTTTGTAAAAGTAATTTATCTGTTGAATAGACTGCTTGAGTTGGATTCTTTGATTTGTTTGATATCTGTTCTTTTAACTTCTGTCCCTCTCTCCTGCGGGACCTTACAGCGGGCTCAAGCGTTTCAATTTCTTTTTCCTCACAGATGCCAATTGTGAAGCAGGATTTCCTTCCTTCCTGGACCTCCCAGTCTTTACATTGTGCTACATGCTTCCTGCCCGAAAGCACACATGCAAACTTATAAACCCCAGCATTTCACAGATCAACATTCCATCTGTCTTCCCATTGCTTTGAAAGGACAGCAGAAACAGGAGACAGCTAAACCAGTTATGCTCGGCTGCACTAAGATCAGTGCTGAAAATCTCCCTCAGCGTCGGTTGCTCAGAATGTTTAGGTGCTGTCGTCTTTAAGCCCAGAGGAGAAGGCGGCCTTTGATTTGGCCTGTGGCAGGTGCCTGGTCACGTGGTTTAAAACAGTGGCAGTAAACACTTGTCAGGATGTTCGTGAACTCTGAGATGGGGTTGGAGGGGGTCAAATTACACAGGGAACTATGTGTTTTCCACATTTCTGTCAAAGACCCACGCAGATTTGCTTAGATCCTTGTGGGGATTGTACTCTTGAGAGCTGACATGTTTACAGGAAAGAAAAATTGTCTAAATACAGTATTACTGTAATATTGCCAATGCACAAATAACCCCTTAAACTTTTGATCAGTTCCATTCATTATGTGACAGATGTTTGTATGTCACAAAGTGTGGCATAGTTTTTAAATGGAGATGATACCTTAATAAACAACATACATTCTTGTGATACCCCTAAATAAAACAAATTTGTTATCCTACATCTTTTGCAGTTTCTAACTGGGTTTCTTCGAGGTTTGCATGATTTTAGCTGCATCTACCCCCCCATTAACTACGACCAACATCCTTGTTTCTGTAGAATAGAAGTTTGGCCCACAGCATGGTGCTGCCACCACCAAGTTTCACAAGCTTTATGTTTTTCAACACGACTCTGATTGTGCACAGTTTGTGCTCACAGTTTGCAATACTAATCACAGAGTTAGGTTTCGTGTTATTATCAGAAGGTTTTCCTCTAAAAGGATATGCGGAAGTTGTTTCATAATTTTGGAGGGCCAATATTTAAAAACAAAAGAAAAATGAAATGTTAAAAAGGATGATTTGCCTTCTCAATAAGCAAGGGAAAATAGTCATTACTGTCACAGCTATTAACTCTTTTAATAATTGCTGACCAGCTGACCATCAAGCTGTAATTCATTCAGGTGTGAGGATGTCCTTGACATCACACTAAACTTTTGATTAGACATTCTTTTAACTCATTTGAATAATAAAACTGAACTTTATGACTGTTTGATAGCTGGGATTATTATTGGAATGTGTATATGATTGTAAAAGGTTAATTTCCTTGGGCCTTGAGATGATGTGTTGTTTTCTTAGTTCCACAGTTGAGTCAAGAATCCGGTTCTGCCATTCAAAAACTCTAATATAACTTCCAATCGCAGGAAACCTGTTTGTCAAATTAAAGGATTACTTTAAACCAGCCCCAGGAGTATTTAAATGTCTGGGTTTAAATTAAGCTCTGTGTGCAGCCTTCATGTCAGAGTTCAGCTGCTGCTGGCATTCAGCTCTGTCCAGCCCGAACCAATGGACCACTCAGTCTAAATGATTCATGTGTTTTTCCCTGCGTACAATTTGAACGCTTTTGCTCTTGTGTGTGTTTCACCTTAAATTTTCCTCATCATTTCATGTTGCCCCGGGCTTTGTTTGCGATGAACACATCCCTGCCAGGGTTAAGTTGTCTGCAAACTCAGGAAGTCCAGGGGAAGAACTGGCACTAGTCCTCTCCTGACAACGTCCAGTTCAGTCTCTGCCCGTTTTGTTCCTACTTGCCTGGCCTGCTGCTCAGGATGGCAGTGGGCCCTTTTTGCAGATGACCCTGGAAGCTTTAAAATCAGATGAACAGTAGCAGAATGCAAAACGGTCTTGACCGAGAGAGAGCAATCGATTAGCAAACTAACAATTTTGTTGCTTGCTTAAGTTCAATACACTCTTTTTACGCTATTTTATGAGAGATTTCTCTCACTTTTAGTTTTATTAGCATAATCTGGTCTTGAAATCTGTCAAATATTTGTGTAAAAAAGACATTTTTGGTTTATTATTTTCTTTTTTAATTGATACATTTTTGAGTTTTAATAAAATTGGCTTTAAAAGACTTATATTTAAAATGCTGCACTTTCTTTTTAAACTTGCTCTTCTTTTTTGTCATTTGTCCTTTCAGTTTTACATTTAGATTTTGTCATCACACATATGTTTTATTTTTTATTTTTTACCAGACAAAGTTATGGTAGCAAGGATACAAGCTGGTTGAATGTGAAAAATTTGAAAGGATTATATATATAAAAATATTTTTAGTTGATTTAGATGCCAAAAAAAGAGATAAAATAGTGTTGCACAGAATTTAAACTAAAGTTTCGAACATTTTTTATCCTTAAATGTCCAGAAAGTGCAAAGAACCTTTGGGAGGTTGTTATAGTTACGTTAACTTTACTTGCTGCATGCTCTGTAAGAATTAACCCTAGACTTTGTATTCATAGACTTTTATCAGATTATCTGTTTGTTGTTTTCTGTTTTTGTTTTGTTTTTTGGGGGTGGGGGGTTAAGAAGGGATTATATGAATAAAAATATATTTAGGTGATTGAGATGCTAATAAGAGATAAAATATTGTTACGTAGAATTTAAATTGAAAGTGAAGAAAGTGCAAAGAGCTTCTGGAAGGCTCTTATAGTTATGCTAATTTTACCTGTTGCTGAGCTCTGTAAGACTGTAGACTTATAAATTTTTTTATTATCAGATTATTTGTTTTGTTGTTGTTTTTTTTGCTGGGGGGGTAAATAAAATATTTTTTTTTTTAAAGATTTGTAAGCTTTGGACACTGCATGTCCAAAGCTTACAAATTATTCGTCGATCGCAAAACCTGACTTTCCTTCGTGACAGAGTCCTCACAAAGCTAATTGCAACTTCCTACTGTATTTATATTGTTCGTTTCCCGTTTATTTTCCCATTGAAGACCCAATGGGCAGTTTATGTTAACTGCTCACAATACTAATTAAATGTGATTGGTTCAAACCATCAGTAATCCAGCAGACCGATGCAATAAACCTTGTTTCAGAGCACTCTGTCTCTGGTCAAAACTTTTCTCTGGTGGGAATTTAGTCCATATGTGTTTCAGCGTGTAAAAGACTTAACCATGCATGTTTGACCCTGGGCTGAAAAGCAAAAAAACATGTGCTTCTCACCTAAATATTGTCTTAGAAATTCAAGACCTTTTGTTACTATTATTCCCCTTTCTTCAACTATTTTCCAACTCTGTTCTCATTTTATCCAAAAAAAAAAAAAAGAAAAGCTGAGTGACTAAAGTGCTTTGAGTGCTTTGTTGCCAGAGGGAGTCGAACTGCTTGCTCACCTGTTACCTGTTGTGTTTTAGTCTGCATTTCTAGTAAGAAGGTAAATGGTAGGAAAAGCACACAGAGTTGAAACCTTATGGTTGTGATAATGAGCTCAACAAAGCGATTTGTTACATGCAGAATGTTTGTGTCTGGCTCCAGCTTTGAGCCGTTTATAAATTATTTTTTTATTACTTTGGTAAAAACAATCTTTATATGAGGTAATGATATATAAAGTAGTGGTTATGTAACATTTTAAAATTTTAACGGAGAACCTGACCATAAATGTAAACATAACAAGTGACTTAAATAAAGCTCTATGTCCAACCTGCTTTCAGGCTCCATCAGCAAGGCCTAGCAGGATATCCTTTATACTATATACATGTATACTATATAAACAGGTTAACCCGTTGCTACTAGTCTATTAAAGCTTAGCTACCTCCTGTATTTCCTTTATTAAGGGATAAAGGGATCAAAGCTGGATCAAAACACTGATGATACATGACTTGCTTAATAATCAGTCGGTCGTGGCAGATGGCTGCTTGTACTAAGCCAGGTTTTGCTGGAGGTTTCTTCCTGTTAAAAGGGAGTTTTTCCATCTCCACTGTCGCTACATGCTTGCACAGTATGAGGGTTTGCTGAAAAGTCAATGAGAACACAAGCCATGATTTCGGTCTGCTGATTCTAGAGGAGTGAATGCTGCAAGTCAATGACTCGATGCAATCTGCTGGGGTTCCTTAGATTGGAAACTTTTTCAAACTGATATGTTTATGATATATCTATGATTTTAATGGATTTTCTGTTAAAGTGGCTTGAGACGACATCTGTTATAAATTGGCGCTATATAAATAAACTGATTCTTGACAGAGACTGTACAGTTAAAAAGTAAAGAACTGATGCCAAAGTTGAGAGCTGCACATGAAAAAAAAGGATATTGCCCACCTTAGACATAATAGATTGATTATCCATCCTTACACCTGCAAGCCAAGTTAACGTATACATAACTGAAGGTAGGACGATACAGAAGCCCTTTCCAACACTTTTATAAGTAACATAGTCACATCACAATACAAACAATGTAAGAACGGATTAAGTATTGGAGAAATTAACAGTAACAGTATCAGAAGTAAAATAAGTCACTGAACTGTTATTTTATGATCAGAGACAAAGGTGGATCCCTCTTTAAAGATACTGAGTTAAATATTTAAGGTAACGGTTTTTTTAGAATATATACAAACCCACATGGTGTGGAGGTGCTTTTAATGTTAAAAATCATGTGTCTATACAATATAAAATTTAAATATTATGGTTTTAAACTTTTTTACCTCACCAGAAGTGCTTACTTTTAGGTTGCTGTAAAGGACCATGTAGTGCAAAACATTAATATCTTCACAGAATTTGTAAAATACTGGATAATAATACAACTGTCAGGATATTTTCTTCGTGGGAGATTTTAAATTACATTTAACTTTTAATAAGTTTTCTCAACCCCCTACATACTGTACATATGTTTGTGTATGCAGTTACATTGTTATAGAAAGGGTTGTCAAAAGTATAAGTATTATGAGTGTAATCATTTTCATATAAAACTAATGGACCCCAGTTAGAATAGCAGTAGTTCTACAGCAGCCAATGGGGACATTAATAAATAAACATAATAATTATTTTTTTGAAACTGAAGTAGGTAATAACAGCACAAACAGAATCCTCATCAAATATATAGCTATATTTCTTTTTAAATCTGTTTTTTTAATGGCATTGATGGTGTAAATGTGCCTCCACCCTCATAATGTTAATTTACACATCATATTTAGCTGTACTACTTATTATGACACCTGTAGTTAAATAATAATCAGAATGATCGGTTGAAATCTTTTTTTTTAACATTTTTTCCACCTGAAGACCTGCTAAATCTAAAATACAGACTTAACATTTTTTGTGGTTCTGATTTAAAATGGGGATTTGTCAGAAAAAGAGAAACTCCTATTTTTTTATTTTATTCCAATCTGCATCAGCACCATTAAACAAATGTTGAGCTCTTCTTTGAACAACAGACCTCCTCAAATATGATTAATCTCTAGTTTTTAAGTGTGGTATTGCTTTTAATATTCGTACCCCTCATGAGTCTACATTAGCTGGGAGCTACAATTTAAAATTTTGCATGGAACATTAAACAGTTTGTGTCATGATCTGTGTTTTTGGTTTGGTTCAGTTCATTATAATAGTCTTGTTTTTGTTGTTATTATCATTATTTATATTTAGTTATTGTTTTTTTTAGGTTATTTTCTAGTTTGTTTGAGTTTTTGTTTTGTGTTCTCTAGTTTTTTCCTCTGCTCTCTATTCTCCCTTCCTGTGTCTTTGTCTGTCTCTTTCTCTTTCTCTCTGTGTGTGTGTGTGTGTGTGTGTGTGTGTGTGTGTGTGTGTGTGTGTGTGTGTGTGTGTGTG
>JAVLVB010001131.1:1124645-1153359 GCA_032876305.1 Orestias chungarensis
TATTTAATATGGATAATCCGTATAAAAGTGTTATTTATTAAAATGCTTTGGGATTTACTTTCATCCTTATAAGTGTTTAGAAATTTATGGGGTGTCGTTCAGGAAAAAAACTATATTTGTCCGTCTCACACAACACAACAGACTAACTCACACACGCTTACAACACTCTAATTGTGCATATACTGTTAAAATAGCACACAAGCATTGAATTTTTCCCTCTCACACACCAAATGTGACTCACTCACTCTTACAACACTGAAATTGTGAATAAATACTTAGCATAGCATACACACATCAAATATTTCACTCTCACACACAGACTCGCATGCTGGCACACATTTACATATAATAATTATATAATTTACATATAAAATCATGCGCACACATACCAATTAAAGCATGCAGACAAAAAACAACTCTCTGTGCTTCAATGAGTTTTTACCTGCAGTATGTGTGAGTCAGAGAACAGATACTAGAGTAATTGAGAGCTCAGAAATTGAACCTGTTGCAATAAGAGAAAATTGGTTTTATCATGATAAAACCAATTTTATCTTAATGCAACAGGTAGTGTATTGCAAAACACTACCATTCATACTAGCAACCAAACGCCATGACACAAACAAAGCAGTTTGTAAAATATTCCCCTTATTATTGTGACTTAATAGCTAAATATTTGTCACCTTTGAGTTTCAGAGTGGGCAGCAACTGTGTTGTTCCTGGGTTGTTGCTTAAGATAATTACTTATGAGTTTGTTCCAGACATTGGTAGTTGACAATATTCCCAAACATTAAGCCTCTGGAATTGCCTTCTCAAATCCCTGACCTTAAACCTGTAAAAACTATGGGGACCCAGACTATCAGTCTGTTTAAATTTGCACTTTCTATTCTACCTTGAAGACTATAACCAGAGTTATACCACTGAGTTATGCCAGTGTCTTGAGTGCAGATGGCTCATTGGTGGTTTTAATTCACTAGAGTTCTTTGTTGTGTGAAGAACAGTTTAACTGCATCCTAAATCATTAATGTTGCAACCCGTATCACAGCAAGTGCCTGTAAATCTCTAACCACCACTGTTTAAGAAAGGTATCCAAAATGTAGGTTTGTTTTGTACATTTATGTTAGATGGATCATCTTTAAGGTTTTTGCAGAGTTTCAACATAATTTATTACGACTTAACTAAATCTAATGTTGTGAAAAGGCCACAATTTACAAACACAAGAAGAGCAACTGAATAAATTGAGTTTTGAATTATATTTTATTTAATTAATAAAGACAAAGCTAAATTACTGTAAGGTATGATTGTAGTGTTTATTTCTGTGAAGCCTGTTGCATAAAAAGGTAAAATATTGGGTGAGAGATCACCTGAAATGAGACTGAATTAATATTTTTGAAAGGGCACCTATGAACATTGGAAACCTATTTTTCCGGACTATTGATGCTGTCATTGCTTTTCCAATGTTTATGCAATGTTATTGAGATTTTTCCTTTGGCTCACTTTGCCTCTGTCTGTCTTGCACAGAGGAGCCGCTTCCAGATTTACGACGAGTACTGCGGGAATCACGAGAAGGCCCAGAGGCTGCTGCTGGAGCTCAATAAGATCAGGAGTGTCAGGACATGCTTACTGGTAAGAGATGTACAGTAAACATCAGTGGCTGAGCTGAAACATGGATGGGCTTTATGCAAACTGTGACCACTAAAGGAATACTGGAGAGTTTCAAAGCCTAAGATGACTCCGTCTGATATGTGGGCGGACGTCTATTTCCTGTTCTGCCGTTCCTAGGGAGCTTTCACTTCCACAGGGAGTATCATGTCACTGGACAAAAAGATGAATATACACTTAGGTCAAGCCTACAGAATGTACTCACACCTTTAAGCATCTAAATTAGCTCTTCATAACTAAATCAAGACTTAATTCTTTCTTTTAAATGTTTTCCTATAGGCAGCTGGGATCTAGATAACCAAGGTTTGCAGTACTGTTATTAACTGACTTATTTTGCCCTTCTAATATGGACTTGTACTGTTTTATTAGTCAGTAACTGACTAAGAGTGTCAACTTCCATTTGTACATGCTTTCGGATTGTCAAAGAGTAGTTTTATTAAAATCTTTACCTGATCGTGTGTATTTATGGTCAGAGTAGCCAAAAGAAGCAGGATATTAATTGACACTGATTTATAGCCTTGACTTTGGGGACGAAGACATCCCTGTGAGCCATTTGGGGCTTTTGTTGCTTTCCAGGCTGCGCACAAACAGATGTGTTACTGTAGCCCAGCTTACCTAAGGTAAGCTAGCGGAGGTTCAGCAACCAGGCAGAGGATACCCATTAACCCCCAGTAAACCTTTGGCCTGGGACAAACTTTGGTTTAGTGCATGCACTGTAACTTAGTAGTGCATCAGCTAAATTTCCAGTTGGAGGGAAGGGGAAATTTATCATTACTAGTTGGCCTTACAACCTTTGACTAAAACAATGTACGGGTCACTTTGATCAAGTGAAGGTAGCAGTCAAGGTTTAGCTGGATATGGGGTAAAATAAAGCTTTCAATATGAGTTTTATCTTCCATAGTTTAAGCTATAGACGATATAAGACAGCCGTTTAGAAGATTTTTGAAAACTTCCTGCTGTAATTGGTCAGTATTTAGTAATTCTAGGAGCGTTGGGGAGAAACCCCTTGTTCATAAGACGGTTTTTACCAATTTAATATGTGGAGAAAATGGCTACAAATCTGCAGGAGCTTAGTCAGGCATGTAAAATGACTAAAACAGCAGCAGCATGCAAATCCTTTTCTCAAGCCTCAAAAGGCTTCCAAAGTTTACAACTGCAGGATATGAGAAGAACGACAGGTTAATATGCTAAAAGTATAATAAAAACAAAAAACAGCGCAGCTGTACTCGATCGTGCCTTCCTGTTGACTGCTTGCTCACATTTTTAGCACAGAATTGCAGTTTTGAAAATAGCTTTTAGCAATTATGTGCTTTGTGATTTCTCAAGGATACTAGATGTTTTAAGGTTTCAGTTCTAAATAAACAACCTGATTGAAGAGTGTTTTTTTTTTTTTTTTTACATGACTTTGTTTCGTAGTCAGATATTTTAGCATGCCCAATGGTTAATTAAATTACATTTAATAAAAAACTTTTAATCAAGAAGACCTTAATAGTCTAGAAAAATAAACAATTTATGCATGAAGCAGTCTTATTTGATTTGACTGTCACCCTCTCTGTAACAACTATCACATTGATGTACAATATAATGCTTCAAACAACAAACATTTATTGTACTGTGTTACTATTGTATTAGGTAAGCATTAAATTTGCTATATTAATAATTATTGCTATGGTGATCATCTCATATTTTCCTCAATCTTTATTTTCCGTAATCACAATCCCCTTGCTAGTGCAAATGGACACCACCTCCTGTGAAGTGCACAGTGGTGTCTGATTTGCAGCTTGTGATTCGACGATAATCCATTTAAATTATTAATGAAATCATTCATAAAAATTCTTACGTTATTAGACTGGCCATACCCTTCAATGAAGATTTTCACTTTGATTTCTAAATGAATTCTGCTTGAAAAATAAATGCAGGTAAAACAGAATTTTCTGTATTTATCTTTTTCTTTGTGACATGATCACCATCCATCCGTTTGTTTCGTTCGTAACATTTTAGATAAATGATATAATGCATTTGGTAAATGGGATCTGTTTGTGTATGAGCCTGATGGTGAGTTTCTGTTCAGTTTAATAAAGTTTTTCTATTCAGCAATGATTCAATACAAATATTTGCAAGGTATTTTTCAACATAAATGCAGCGAGATTACATACCCGAATAAATAGTCATAATCAAATAAATTTACCTTGCAGTCCCTTGTGGTTCTGGTTTAATTAAGACATTAATCTCTTTCCTCTATTTTTCTTTTATTTTTATATTTATGAAAAAGCAAAAACCTTATTAATTATACTGAAAATTACTCAAGACTAATGATTATACCTTAACCAATGGCTTGCAGGGCTAGATACAATATTTTAGTTATAGGACACTTAAGATTTTGATAGATTGTTAAAAGAACCATTAATCTATCAAACCTTACCAACACTGCTAATGTTTAACCTGCTCTCCTCTTTCCTGCTGCAGAACTGTATGTTGCTGGGAGGGAGGAAAAACACTGACGTCCCACTTGAAGGTTACTTGGTAGCTCCCATTCAGAGGATCTGCAAGTACCCGCTGCTGCTCAAAGTGAGTGATGCCCAATGTTTTGCAGACGCAGACATAGCTTTGCTTAAACTTTTGAGTCAAACTTATGCTACCGCAATTTTAAAGGATTTATCATCACCTCGCCAGCTGTTAATCCAACAACACTGACGGAACTCATATTTATCTGCACACCCGTTTTTTTTAGCTTTAGCTTTTTCTTTTTTCTAAGTGAAACGTGAGTGAAATGCAATACGTTTTCAAAGGCCCGGTTTCTGACTTGGAGAGCTGAGCTGTCCCATCTCATTTATCTTAATAATAAGGGAGGGTAATCCGATGCTCTGCCAGTTGAAGGTTTCCAGCTGCCGCAGGTTTCCCCTTCTCCTTATAGTGACAGATACCCATCAGTCGCAGCAAAGCTATCCAGAAGAGTGTAAATCTGCCCTGGGGTAGCTGACATACTGAAACACTGTTTAGACTATGAGATTCCCATCACTATTGGTAGATGCATGCATTGCTACTGATCTATAAAGGTAGTGAAGGAAGAAAGTGGAAGTGGAGATTGTAACACAATTATGTACAGATTCTTTTTTTTTTTTACGCCTCATCTAATCTGAAAGATTTACCAGCCGACTTTGTGTGTTATTTTTAACTTCAAAGGAGCTGCTAAAGAGGACCCCGAAGAAGCACAACGACCAAGCAGTGGTGCAGGAGTCCCTCCAGGTGATGAAGGCTGTGTGTTCCAACATCAATGAAGCCAAGAGGCAGATGGAAAAGTTAGAGATCTTAGAAGAATGGCAGTCCCATATTGAGGGATGGGAGGTGGGTCTTGATTAACTACTTGAAATTTGCATTGCCTTTTCTGTGTCATATTCCTATTTTAGTCTAATTTAACACCATTAAGCGTTTCATGTACCAAATCTGAAAGTCTTTGTTGCTTCTCAGCCTCTTGCAATTACCTTGAAATCTGCTCAGTTTTCAGATTATCGTTCTGACCCCATAAACTACAATAGTTTTTACTGAGATTGTATAGTATAGACCAATACATAATAAGTGTATGATAGATACGTTTTTCTATTTTTATAAACAAAAATCTAATAGGGTGCAATGCATTTTTTATTTTATTTTTTGTTATCTAGCACCACTTACACGCTAACAACTTCTGTAACATAGTCTGATCACTTGAACACTGTGACTCTGACAATCAACCTCCATCCCAGTCACACACTATAACTAAAACAAGCCGCCTAACACTAATAAACTTAATATATATTTTCAAGCAATTCTGTTTCTTTTTACGCATCATTATTAATATTATTCTATATTTCCTTCAATTTCCTGTAAAACGTGTAATAACACACAGCACTTATTTTTGATGAAAACATGCATCAATGTCATTTCTTCACGTAGGTGTACCTGTTTGTGTTGGTCTATTTCATAAAATTCCAATAATGCTTATGGCTGTAATTGGACAAAAACTCTAAACGCAATGTATACTTTGGCAAATTTCTTTGATATCTAGTAGAGCAAAAAGAGGCGTAACCTTTTGAAGTCTTTTAAGACCGCTTGTCTCTTATGAAAGAAATAAAATTGGCGAATCCTTTCCACTTGGTCTAACCTGAAGTCAAACCATCATTTGTCATCTAAATACAGATCTCTTGGTGTACAGCTGAGCCGATAACCTAAATGTGTTTAGAGGGATTTTATTAAAGATCATAGATATGGAAAAGTAAAAACAGTACATTAGTGATTGTTTGTCTTCGTTCTACATGTCCTAGACGTTTAAGGGTTTCAGATGTGTTGTTTTAGTATTAGCAGGATATACTGTTGTGTTTTAGATCTGCTGCAGAAACAAATAGATGTGAAGCTTTCATTTTGAGTCCATTATGTTGCCAAACAAAATACAGTTAAGGCCAAACAATGAAGACAAGAGAAAATAGTTGTTTATATTTATCTAAATAAAACTAATCAGACAATAACAATACAGAACAGACACAAATATACTAAGGTGAGTAAGTACTAAATCTAAGAACAGTGGAGTCAGAATTGGGCTCTGTGTTGGGTGGGGTGTAATCATGTACTCAGCGCAGTCCTGGCTGCTGCTTCTCTCTGGTTTCTCCCCTGCGCTTTTATTAATTGCAAACATTAGCTCATTCTGGCCCTGGACCGTCTCAAGCGCAGGCTCACCAGACGTTGCAGGTCCTTTCAATGAGATGGAA
This sequence comes from Orestias chungarensis, assembly GCA_032876305.1. Lineage (NCBI taxonomy): Eukaryota > Metazoa > Chordata > Actinopteri > Cyprinodontiformes > Cyprinodontidae > Orestias > Orestias chungarensis. The sequence goes on from JAVLVB010001131.1 coordinate 1,131,047, forward strand.
CTAAAGACTACAGCGAAAAAGACAAGAGGAAAAAAAACAACTAAAGATTGAGTGATGGTTTGCATTTTGTTTTCCTTTGTGGGTATTTAAACATTGACATGTGGGGATGAAAGGAGAGGTGAATGTGAAAAATTTTCCATGACTGTTTCCCCCTTTCCAAGATGATTGCTCATTAGTGCTGATCCGCTCTAATTCTGGCTCGTCTCAATGGCCTCCTGGCATGTTCGCATACATCATGTGGGAGAGACAGGGCGACGGCTGTACAGACTGCCAGCGTTTAGCAGGATTGTGATTGCCAGTTGGTCAGCACTGGAAGGGTCTGTGTTTTGTCAATGTCGGGCTTTAATAATGCGGCAGCATTGGACCTCGTTCCAGTGTCCGTTAGGTTTTCACCTGGAGTTCTTCTCTCTTGTTACTTAGTGATCTACAGTATTTCTGTCATGGATATTGCTTAGTTTGGCTTTGGATTTAAAGATTATATCATCCTTATTCTTGATTGATTTGGTTTTTGCTGTGTCATTTAAAAAAATTGTCTACAGGCACATTTTAATAAATATCCACGAAACTGTCATTTGTTTCAGTCATTCATTCAAGAGTGATATGTTCAAAGTGTTTAATGTTAATGTTGATGATTATGGCTTCCAGGAAAAGAAAACCCCCAAATAAATTCCCTAGATAACTAGAATCTAATCTCAAAGTATTTGCCCATAAAAAAATCTGCCATTTACTTTCCACTATACGCAAAAATACAGTTCACTGTTATAACATTTGGTAGGGCTCTTTCACAGTTACTGTAGAAGCTAAGAATAAATTTAAAGGGCATTGTACACCTGTAAAGGAAGCGTGTGAGCAGTCAGAACTTGTTTGTGCTCCTCTTTATCCATCAACAGGTAATATGTACTCGAACTAAAAAATGAAATCAACATGTCTATAAAGCTTGTCAGCAGACGGAGGCATCGAATGCTCAAAATTATCCTGTTAAATGTCTGCGCTTACATTGGACTCAATAAAACCAGTGGAACAACACAACCAAATGGGATTTCTCCCTAAATCATCACCCACTGAGGAAATGTTACTGTAATGTCTATACTTCCCCACCCTTCTTCCAAACTCTGGATCTTAATTTTAAAATAAAATGAAAAATTTACTTTTATGTGAAAATGCCATCAAGCAAATGTCCAGTCCCTTTTAACATTGTCAGACAGTTTTTACCCAAGTCCTGGATATGTTTGTGTGAAGTATCTTTTGTAACACTAATTCTACTCCTTCCTCAAACTCTTTAGTAACTTTTTGTTTAGTATGCATAGATGGAGGACTCTGTAAACAGTCAAACTCTCTAGCAACTATCTTCTAATTATATTTTGGACAACCTTAGTCTTTACTGTGATTGTGTAGACCAAAACAGAATATTTGGGTTGTAACCTTCCGTTTATATTTTTTAATGAAAGCTGACTTCGAGATTTTTGTTAACTGTAAGTCAGAATTACCAAAAAAAAACTAAGTAAAATTTTAAACAAAATCACAGCAAGAGCTCTGTGCTCCTCACTAGAAAGATCTCGGACCACTGTAATTTTTATGTTGACAACACTGTTCATCATGAAGGTGTTTCTTCGTTAACAAACCATTGGCTGAAATAAAGGTCTTGATCTACGAGAATAACATAGATTTTAGATCGGCATAGAAAGCTGTGAAGGAAAACATTGATGGGTAAACCCCCACAGAAAGAAGAGTGTCAGCTGCAGCGGAACAACACCTGGAGAAGCCTGGAAGCTCAGAGCATAACGTTCATTGGTTTCTCTCAGGGTTTCAACACCTTCCACCAGGGAGTTCTGCAGGATAAACTGGATCTGTCAGTAATGGACCACCACATGTCCTAGTGGATACTACACACTTCACTGGTTGCCCACTGTATGTGAGGAAACACTACTGTCTCTAGCATGCTGGTTTGCAGTATGGTGTATCAACAAGGAACCATGCTGGCACCTGTCCTTTCCCCTTCTGCACCTCAGACCTCTCCATGAACATTCTGCTGTCTCATCCTGATCTACTAAGAGAAAACCAAGAAGCTGATAAATTTCTTCAAGTTCAGACCTACAACACTGACACCACTGAACATCTAGGGAGTGGACATAGGGAAGTCTTTTGAGCTCTTTACAGTAAAGGTCAGGGCACACTCTACCAACTGGGCAGACTAAGATATTTTAGAATGTAGGAACAACAGCTAAGAACGTTTGTTGACTTTATGGTTGAATCTGGCATCTTCTGTGGTGTTGTCTGTTGAAGCAGCAGATTACTATATACAACGTAGATGAAACAGTTTGATAAGCTCATTAGGGAGGGAAGCGTTGGGGTAGGAATTCCTTTCGACCTGGTGCAGGTTATGGGAGATGGAGGGACACTGACTGAAGTGCTATCACTGTTGACTGTTGATGTCTTCCACCCCATGCTTCTGTTGAACTAGTTACTGCAGATTCTTACTCCTAATAGTTAAAATGTACAAATACACATGGGCATCTTGTAATTTGTTTTAATTATCACACTTAATTCTGCTTTTGTGTTTTGGATTTTTCTATTTGTGTGAATCTACATTTGATCAGTTTGCTATTGTTACACCTGAAATTCTTCAGTTTTTACTGTAAAGGAAAATTTTTATTGTTAATGTAATGAATTCGTATAGAATATAATTCTTCAATTGTTTCTTATTCCTCTTCTGTCCATTAATGTTGCCTCTTTCAGGCAACAGTGTTAAAAATTAGATAAAGGTGCAGAAGAGCTTTGATTCAAGCCGAATTAGGTGAAAAGGAAAATTGCCTTTTTTTAAATGTAAAAACAAGTCTGTGTCTGGTGTGCACAAGTTCAATTAATGCAAAATTAGTTTAACATCTGGTCAAAAGCCGTAAGAGAGAGGTTCACCCCACTCGAATAAAAAAAAGAAAAAAAAGAAAGAAAACTGGGAGAAGGAATAAACGACACATAGGAGCAGAGAAGGGGGAGAAAAGTGAGGACTGCTCAAAAGAAGGAAAAGGGAGGAGAAAGAGTGAGGAGAGAAATGAAGGAAAAAGCCTGAAAGGTTTTGGCCCGCTTATGTGTCCAGCGGGAGGAAATGCTTAGCACATTTTCTGCCCCTGCCTGCATGTGGGGCTATTTTTAGCTCAGAGACAGACTGATCAAACAGGGGTGCATAAATTCCCAAAGCGCACAAAGTTTAAGGGAAGAGACGGCGCACTTTATCACTTCTGCAGCAGGACACTCAAGAAATGTGGTGACCAGACTTAACAACACAGCCCAGAGCCTGTCTGAAAGGGATGTTATTCTTCGGGCTATTAACCGGCTTGTGTTTTAACGTCCCACAGCAATCTGCTCAAAGGAAGCAGGGAGTGTTTTCACAGACCCCAGAGAGAGGGAACAGGAAAGGCTCGGCTATGTAGACCCCCATCTGACCGGCCCTACATCTAAACATTGAGAGAAGTCCAAGGTTTCTCCCTTATAGTAATCCCTGAAAAGTATTCATTCCATTTAATTGTTTTTACATTGTATTATGTTACAACTAAACGCTACTTGAGATTTCATGTAATATAACAAAGTAACGGTAATACTTGTGCTTGTGTATTTGTATTCGGCCCCCTCTAGTCTTATTCCCTAATGTAAAATCCAGTACGTATATATGTCTCAACCAAATTAGATCTGAAGTAGCATGACAAAGAGTCAAAACAAAGCTGGCTGGAAAAAAAAAATGTATCTAAATTTTGAAAATTAAAAATAAAAATATTAACTTGGTTCTTCTAATTCTTCTGCTTATCTTTTTTTCTCAGGGCTCCAACATCACAGATACGTGCACAGAGATGCTGATGCATGGTGTCCTGCTAAAGATTTCAGCTGGAAACATACAAGAGAGGGTTTTCTTCTTGTTTGACAAGCTTCTGGTTTATTGCAAGAAGAAAAACAGGTACATCTCCTGTCTTTTTATCACATGTCTCATGTCCATTTTTACACTGTTATGAGTTTTAATCGTCTCTGATTTCTTTTTGCATATATTTCTAAAAACATGGGGTTACCATTGTTTCCTGCACACACACACTTTTTGCACAAATGGAATCCTGCACTTCTGGGATTTAAAATGAATATGAACATATTTAAAAATAAATACATAAAAAAACATATCCACGAAATATCAATAATTACAACCTCTAATAGGTAGGCTTTTTTTTATTTATTTACTTGTAAGTGGACCTAAACATTGACATAAATCATGATCAGTGCAATTTAAACCAGGAAACTCTTGCTGGTTCATGGCTTTTATTGTGTTTCTTTTAGCAAAGACAGGTATGCAGCAGTGTACATTTGGCTTATTTGGCTTCCCCTTTGTGGTTCTACTGCGGTTTTTGCACAACTACACTGCTCCAAGCCAGAAACAATCAGTCAGAGAATGGAAGAAGGTCTTTGGACTGTCAGTCATGCTCGTCTGTACGCAAAATTTTTCTTTAGAGTTGTAAGTAGGAATTCATGATTGGTTGAAAAAAACAAGAGAACACTCGTTGAGCAAGGGAAGTCTGCAAAGGCTAAGAGGTTCCCTGCCTAAACTCGTCATGAGGATGGAGACTCTCTTGTGATTACAAAACATAGAGAGTAGGGATGATTAAAAGAAATCTCCATACCTGAATTAAAGTGGAAAGTTGATGTTGCCATGTCCGGACTGCATTATAGGAGTCAAAGATCCTTGCTGAATTTACTATAATCTACTGAATCGGCCGACATCTGCTGGACCTTAACTGGAATGCTGTGCTTTAGTCCAATCAGACCAAATGGTCCAGGGGAATATGTTAAAAAGCATTTCAGAGCCAATGTTAAGTACACTAGAGGATGTATGATACTGTGGGGCTGTATCTCTTTCAAAGCCCCCACAAAACTTGCAGAAGAAATTTGGGATCATAAACTCGTTGGTACCCTCTCCAGAAAATATGTAACTATTTTTTATCACTGGGTTTGACATCAATCCAAAAACATGCAGCTATTTCAACAAAGAAAATGTTAAGCAGACACAAAATTAATGTTCAATACTTCAGTTGGATAAAAAAATGTAAAAAAGCTTAATTAACAGTGGTTGAAAGGGTTAAATAGACTGTATATAGAAATATTTAACCTGTTTAGCTTTTTATTTTTTATTTTATTGTGAAAGGCGTTTGAAAAATAGCAAAGCGTCCAGCGAAGGTCCACGCTACCTGTTCAGAGGAAGAATCAACACCGAGGTGATGGAAGTGGAAAATGTGGATGATGGCACAGGTAAGCCTCGGAATAAAAATACACTTTTAATGTAGCAGACTATCCAAATAAATTTTAAATATAGTCATTTTTTTCAACTATTTGACATTACTGATGAAATTGACTTAATGGCACTTTCGATATGATAACCATCTTTGGTTACGTATCCTTGGAACTGTGCTGCTGCTTGTTCTGGGTGAACTCCTGTGTTTTGTGTTTGTTAGCCTCTTGTAGTTGCTGATTATCATTTATATTTGTAGACTTCACCTTCCACCTTCTAACAAACTTGGATAGAAAGTCAGGTTTTCATGTTTCTGGTGGAAGATTGATGGGTTTGATTCTGGAGAGAAGAGGAGGATAAACATGTGAAGCAGACAGCAGAGCAGAAACTCATGGGTGTTCTGCATCACAAACAGGAGATCTGTAAAATCCAGGGTGACAGGGGTATTTTAGCTGGGATTCCGGGGTAATGAAAGTGCTTTGAATTTCTTCTAGGCCAAAACTCGCTGCCTGAGGTAAAACCAATGCCCTCGAGGAATCCCTTACACAGAACACCAAATTATATCTGCTTTTAGACATGTTTAAAATTGATGGTTACTAAACTGTTCATTCTGTTCTCCTGAAAAGAAAAATAAGTTTAACTGGAGGCTATTTGAATTGTTCCCCAAAAGACAAAAAAATGTAACTTTAGTCAGCTTACATTTTTTGTCATATTAAAATGCTTATATTGCATATGTTTACATCTCACAATACCTTTGGTGCTAGTGCTAGTTTCTGATTGTTTTTTCAAAGTTTAAAAGTAAGCAAACAAATCTGGGGAAAAAAAGAATTAGCAATGTGAATGAATATAAAAGAAAGGATATTTTTGTCCTTTATTTGTTTCATCACAACTTGTTCATACCATTAGGAGGTTATTTTAGTATTTGAGGCAATTTATTGGCTTAATTTGTTATTTTTTTCCTTTACTTCTTTCCTATATGCTATTATGTATTTTTAGTGCTTATTTGCTATTAGATATTAGCACATTAACCCTAGTTAAAAATAAAAATGCCAATGTTAAAATTCAAGTTATTGGTTATGATTGTTTCTGACATTGTACTCTCCGTCTGTGATGCACAGCTGACTACCACAGCAGTGGAAATATTGTTAACAATGGCTGGAAGATTCACAACACGGCCAAGAACAAGTGGTTCATCTGCATGGCCAAGACCCCAGAGGAGAAGCAGGATTGGCTGGAAGCCATCATGAAAGAAAGGGAGCGAAGGAAAAGTAAAAAGCTTCTTTAGTTAACTAACCTAGGGTCATATTGAGTTATTAGCTATTTTCGAACTCCCAAGAATTTATATTTTCAGTCCATTTAGCTAATTCTTAATTTTAGGCCTAGATTAATGTTCCATAATGTGAGACATTACCCCCACTTAAAGACTACTAACGCAAACGGTTCTACTTACCTGGCAAAATTAGAGGCCATTAACCTTCCCCTGCTTGTAATTGATGAAGCTGAGTGCAAACATTACTGTGACATTCATTCTGCAACACAGGTCTGAAGCTTGGTATGGAGCAGGACACGTGGGTTATGGTCTCAGAGAAAGGAGAGAAGCTCTACCACCTCATGACCAAAGGGGACCTCATTAAGGACAGGAAACGCAAGCTCACCACTTTTCCAAAGTGTTTCCTGGGAAGGTAAAGCTTGTGATTTACTTTTGGTTGCATCAGTGTGAAGCCTGTAACTATGATGCAAATGGATTATTTAACAACTCCTGAAGATGGTCTATAATATAACTCTTGGCTATTTTCTGTTTTGTATTTTTGTCAGTAGAGGTCTTTTACAGCGTGAGGGGTATGAGACCCTTAGTGTTTTTTAGTAATAAAATGGGAGGTACGTTTGTGTGGTTCAGTTGACTACTATTCTTTATATGTTTGTTGTTCTTTCCATTTTTACTTTTAAATATTTGCTTTGTTAATATCTTATACTTTCATGCCTGAAGAGGGGCAACCCATGATCTGTTCTGAGTATTCTGTATCTGTATATCCTCTGTTGTCCAGAAAATAGTTAAAAATCTAAGCCAGATGCACAAAAATAGTGTGGACCTCTTGCTAAACTGACTCTTTGACAATTTCCACTGAGTCTTTGGCAATTTCCACATTGTCCTGAACCTGTAACTCGCTTGCATAGTAAAAAAAAGATAATAATGCTTTAAGCAAACTATTTAGTTGTTCCTATTTTTCATTTTTTTTGTTTTTCAATTTTTTTGACAGTACAGATGCTCTCCACCTCAACAAACCTCTAAGTTTTACAAGTTAAAGAACTTAAATTCTCTGAACATATGTACCCAGGGTACAAGACCGATAATGTGTAGATAAAATGAACACCAGCTAAATTACTGCCAAGCTAAACTGGTTATTACCCAGTATTTAATTTATTTCACGAAAGGTATGCTAGGTTTTGTGGCTTCTTGCAGAAATCTTTTAAAACAGTCCTACATAAAAAAGGTGCATGTTCCTTTAATAGTATCCAGGCTAATACCCAGTAAATTGTTCCCATGTTTGAGTAGCCAGGATCTTACTGTTATAAGTGGAAAGAAAATGCACTGGCTGTTGTTTGGGCGTTTTAAATATACATTACAAGTGTTGACTTCACAACAATCCATCATACTGAGCATGCAGATAGCAGTGGAGAGGAAAACTACCCTTTACTAGGAAGAAACCTCACTCATAACCTGGCTCAGTTCTAGCAGCCATCTGGGAAAAGTATACAGACAAACTTTTGTGATTTAAAGAAACTAAAATTGAAAGGGGATATGAAAACATAGTTTCAGATGTATGGCATATGCAAAAACTGAATCTGGCATTTCAGATTTTATTTTATGATATAACAATGATTTAAAAGATTCATATTAAATTTGAAAATGATGGGAGTCAAAAAATACAAAAAACTTCTGCAGATGTACCACAGAAAAGTTTTCAGGGAGCATTAACTAATCTGAAAGGACTAAAAATAATTATCACAAATGCTTTCAGGAATACTATGAGGTGTTTGATTTTGACAGAATAGTCAAGAAAGTTGTCTGTTATGTTAGGACAAAAGACGTCACAGTCTCTTGCATCTCTTGAGAGAAACCCATAAATGATAGACAAGGATGATAATTTCACAATATGAAATTTCGACAGAGTCTGAAAGAGTCTTGGGGCAGGCTTCAGTCTGTGGACGGACACCAGAATCTGTCAGCAATAAACCCAGAATCAAAAGGGTTAAACGGGAGACAGGAAAGAGTCACACTTAAAGAGACAGACCAGTTTATTTATCCAAGGGCTTGGCAAAACTTAGAGGTCAGGGCACAGAAACAAGATTGATATCCAGAGATCTGATGCTTGGCAGAAGTCAGAGAAGGGCAAGGCGGGGAAGGAGAATCCAGAGCAAAGAAACATAGTCATAACAAGGATTTAAAACAAGAGTGTGGAAAGGATCCTGGACTTCTGCTGGACAGGAGCTTTCAGTGATCTGGAAGATACGTGAAACCAAGTGAATGAATTTGACTAATTGCAGACAAACATCAATCCATAATGTTTAACTACATCATTTTATTTTGTTTATTTATTTCATACAAAAACAAATCTAATCATTGGATTGAAGCTGGTTAAAAAAAACTCTAAAAAAGATTCTTTTGACTCAGACTTTATTTTCTATAGCTTTTTTTACATGCAGTAAAATTCTGTTTGGAAGATTATTTTGATTTATAATCCAACTGAGACGCCATCGTTTAATGTTTTTAAAAAGCCTGAAGGATAAAACCAAACTCTTAATAAAGTCTATTTGGACGTAGTTGTGGCCAAGTTACAGGGCATGGTGGTTTTAAAAATCAGTCCGGAATTTTTTTTTGGTCTTCACACACATCTCAAACCTTTGTGGCTTAGACAAGAAATCAATCTGTCAGCCGAAAGGATTAAAATGGATCAAAAGCTAGTCAAATGCGGTCATCTCCATGAGTCTAAAGAGATCAAGTTGTGAGAAAGCTGCACAGAGAAGCTCCCTGTGGGACAATACAACACCTGGATGAGCAGCTGTGCTCCAAAATACATTTCTACCCCATCTGTACTCCCACAGCTCAGATAACTTTGGGGATGATTATATGTAGGCGTAATTGTTGAGTGAAAAACAGTATTACATATGACTGATGAGAACCACATTGCCTTTGGCTTCAATGCTGCCTACTCGTACCATTGTAAAACTCGTCACCTTTATTCTCCCACCACATAATGTTTTTTGTTTTTTTTGGGTTTTGGCCTTCATCTATTTAAAGCTGTGAGTAGGTCTCACAGTTAGACTCCTCTTGAAATGGTACAATCTGCGGTTCGTACTTTGCGAGACAGTAATTTATAATAAAAAAATGTGCGTAACAGCCGTGTAGCTGGACTCTGCTCACTGCATCTTTGGCCAGAAAAAATCTATATGGGTCCACCATATAGAGAAAATTCCTTATATAAAATGTTTATATATTTTTTTACAAAACCCCAGAAGTTTTGGATGTTTTTAAACTTTTCAAACAAAAGTGTCTCCTTTTTGAAACAGTAGATCAAATATGCTGGTGGGCAGTAGAATAGCTAGGGGCTTCTTTGCTAATCTGATACTGGGCAGCTTTCTTCAATTATTGAAGTCTTGAACTCTGCCCTCCATGAAAAACCTGGTTGAGAATATCTGTCCATCAGTTCATGACCTTAGGCTCAAGCAGGACTCCATAATTGAAAGTTGCCAGGTCCATCTTCTGAATGTCTCAAAAACACAAGAAACAAACAGATTTTTTTTAGGTTCTAATCAAAGTCTAATGATAAAACTCATTTGATAATCTGAAAGATGGAAGTTTAAAAAAAACATTTAAAAAAACAACCTTTAATAACAGGATCAAATGTCACGAAACTGAATAATGGACCCAAACCAGAAATGGTTTGGACTAAAAATATAATATTTTGTTGTGGGGAGAGCAATTACATGAGCAAAGTATATGTAACATAAAAAACCGGCACAAAAGAGCGAAATAAACTAACTGGGGAAACTGCGGAAGAACTAAGTAACATCGGGAATAAATCAGAGGACATGGAGGGACGGATCAGCAACAGAACATGACAAGCATAGGGCAAAAGACACTGGGAATGATTGGAGAATTGAGGAGAGCATAGGGAGACACAAAGGGAAACCAAGGAGGAACTCAGTTATGGTAGCAGGTGCTTGGTAAGGTAATAATCCAACAAGAAGTGAAGGAATGAACCAGACTTATATACTGGAGTGTAGGAGGTGGAACAAAGAACCCATTTATCTAATTTGGACCATCAAAGCATTGGATGTTGTTTGTTGCTTGAAGCAGTTGGTTTGTTTATCCTCTCTCCCTCAAGTTTGATCTAAAATTAATGAAACCAAACTAGACAAAACATAAGAAGCAATACCCAATGGTTTATTTTATAGACAAATCTGACCCTGGACGGTAAATAAACAATTCCTTTGGGATATCTCAAGTCTTAAAGGCTTTTTAGCTACTCATCACTCTCGTTGCCCTTTTCTCCCCTGGGTTTTGTTTTGTAATATCGTTGTGTGTAGTTTTGTCAACATTTTGTTTTTTTGTTTCCCCTAGTGATTTTGTTTGTTGGCTGATGGAAATTGGTGAGACGGGCAACCCAGAGGAAGGAGTTCACATGGGTCAAGCTCTACTGGAGAATGGCATCATCCACCATGGTTAGTTTCTTCTCTTCATTTCAGTCTTCCTTTAGAATATGTAGTTTAAAATCTCAAAAAGAACCTGCTGAAGTCCAATTGGCTTTTTGTTTTAACGTATTTATTTAGATAAATGTTCTGATGAGTAACAATTTTTACTGTTTTTAAACATTTGCTTATTTGGTAAAACACATACAACCATTGACATAAATTTCATAGTAATTGGGAGCCGTCAATAAAGACATTTTTACTGCTCCTTTATCAATGGCTAGTCGGCAAACAACTTTCATAATTCTCAAAATAAATATTTTAATGCATAAATTAGAATTTAATGTAGATTTTTTTAGAAACACTTAGTCAAAGGTTTAAATTAGGACTTATGTATACAGTCCAGTCAATGGGTGTTGCAGGTGTGAGGGTAAAAGTGGTTCTTTGGATTGTAAAGTTTAGTGACCACAACACTAAAAACTAAACAACACTCATGAGTTAGAATATATTATGCAGGCTAACATTACAAGTTTCTGTAATGATCTCAACCTTCACAAACTTTGAAATTCATGTAGTTTCCTGTCACTGGGTTTCCTTACTACGAGACCAAATTAATAATAATTTATTAACTTTAACAATTATGCTCAGAAGAGAGATTAAATGTTCACCCTGAATGATGTCATTAATCTCATCGTTGGTACAAACTTAGTTTGGTCATTGTGTTTTGCCCAAGAAGACCCGATAAATTATGTAACTGTAAGTGCATGAACCCTAAACTGGTTTTTGCTTCGCATTAAGAGCAAATCGTGCAAAATATGCATTTTAATTTAAAAGAGTAACAAAATTTCTCAGTAGCAAGGAATCACCGAGCTCTCTCTGTGAATTTGGCATCCTCCAGCTTCAGAATATTTTTTTATAAGAACCTATAATGGAACCTGTACGGCCGCAGCCAAGAATATGAAGCCAAGTGTTATTACTGCTGGAGGGTCCACATAAAAGCAAACTAAAGTGAGCGAAGCACAGCCCTCACTGAGCAGCTGTGTTATCTGTGACAGCTTAGCATAAGGTTGGATTCTTCTTATAGTCTGGAAAGCGTGTTTCTTTATGCAGCCCTGCTCGGCTTGACAGTGTTTATAAACCTCTTAAAGTTTAGAGTTTAAAACCAGACAAAAAAAAAACACTACCTAAGGGTTTGGCTTTTCTTCCTATTTCCTCTCTAAGACATCTCTTGTCAGAATTCATTTTTTTTCTGATCTGAATTCTGTTTTCCAGTCACAGACAAGCACCAGTTCAAGCCTGAGCCTGTGCTGTACCGTTTCCGATATGACGACGGCACCTACCACCCCAGGAGTGACATGCAGGATGTTATAGCCAAGGTAAAGGTTGTGCAGCAGAGTGAAAGACTTAATAAAATGTTACCAAAACATCTCTGACATATGAATCCCTGCCTTTTCTGTTTTCCTTAGGGGGTGCGGCTGTTCTGCCGTCTTCACAGCCTCTTCATCCCTGTCATCAGGTAACCAAGCATTTATTTTTATGTTCTTACTAAAGGTTTGGTAATAGCTTCTTTCACAAAGTAACAAAAATGTACAAGTGTTATAGGTAAGGATATACTGGTAGCCTGTAAAGATCCCAGACTGTGATTTTGTTGCACTTTATATCCTATTAAGTATAGGTGCATTGCAAAAACGTAAAAGAAAAAAGTTCAGTATTTTTTTGGTGCCCATTTTTTAAAGTGAAAACCATATATATATTCTTTTAACTTAGGAAATATAAGATGAATAAAAAATTATTAACAGAAATGTCAAGCTTCTGAGAAGTAAGTTTATTTCTGTCCATTTAATACTATGTTAGGTAAGCTGCAGCAGGAATTACTGTATCATTGCAACGTGGAACAAATGCAGTAATAACTGCTTAGGGAAAATGGACGGCCAGAGACATCGCTTCCCCCTCGGACTAGAAACGCCTCAAAGCTGTATGGAAGTTGTTTTTAATGAACTCCTTCCGCGTGTCAGGGACCACTTGAGCCACATTCGATCGATACAGATGGCTGCTCGAACTGAGCCAGGTTCCGCATGGGGTTTTTTCCTGGTAAAGGGGAATTTTCCTCTCCACTGTTGCTACATGCATGCTTAGTACGATGGATTGCTGTGAAGTCAACAACAAACACAAGCATTTCATTTCGGTTTGCTGATTCCAGAGGACTGAATGGTGCAAGTCAATGACTTGATGCAATCTGCTCGGTTTCCTTAGAATGGAAACACCTCGGGTGTTCACCAGCTCTTAGGGTTATCGTACCATCATATACCAACAACCTTGCAGCCCAGGTCGAGTGCTTCAACAATGGAGGCACAAAACATGGCAAGACATGCTGTCACACATGCTGTTGAATCGACAGCAAAGTTGATTTTTGAGCTGCGGCCTAAGATGTGTTGATTTCAAGAGCAGATATGGTCACCCTCATGCTTGAAAATGGTTTTTGTTACAAACAATCCATGATGAGCACAGAATAAGACACTGTTAGATTCAGGTCGGGATACCATTATATCCCTTCTGTACCTGGAGGTCTCCAGGTGATTGCAAACTTGAATGTTGACTCCCCTAGCAGAATGGTGTAGTCTCCAACAGGAGCGCTTAACCAACACCCCTTCCAAGGACTCCAAAAAGGGAATCTGACCTACTCTTTGGTGAATTAGCTCAAACAATTGTAAAGACGCATTCTTCTCAATGGAAGACAAGGCCAGAATGGCAAACTCCTGTCTGATATTCCAGAGATGCTAGATCTGTGCATAAAGGTCAATCAAACTACATCAAGACAACACCTCTTAACCCCTATCACCAGCTCTCTTCTTCCTCACCTAAAAGAGAGGGGACGTTCCATTTCACCTGTGTGGTGAGGCAATTTTACAATATTAAAATGTTTGGGTTTTCATTATCTGTAAGCCATAAGCATCGCAATTCCAAGAAAAAGGGCTTTAATTTCCCTTTATGTTTAGTGGACTTATATACTATTTGATACTCACTATCTGAAGAAAGTTCAAGGTTTTTGAGATGCACTTCTACTTAAGTTAGTTAGATGTCATAAAACCTAAAGCAATAGAGGTGAGGAAGTGATCCTCAAAGCTTAATATCAGTTTGGTTTCCATCAAGTAATTTAACCACCATACATTGCAGGGCCTCTATTCAAGACCTTTGCTCAGCAACCACAGACTGGTTAATTGTTTAAGCTGGATTTTATTGGGGCCTGAAGAAAAAGCTTTTATTTCACGGCTGTAAACCTGCAGCCCAACCAGAGTGGCTGTGTTTATTCTAAATGCATGGTAGAAGCTTGTGCACAATTCTTTGTGACCTGAATCCTTAAGAACGCAACATTTCAGTGCCCAATTTCTTCCAAGAGTAAATCTGTTTGAGGGATTTGAGAGGTTTTTTTTGCTAGCCAGATGATCTGACTGCTCTCTCTGAAAGCTCAGCAAAATACATCATAGGGCCTGGGAATGCCAGAGACTAATTGGAGAATCTAGCCTCTGCTTCATTACGTGAAATTTCCTGGCAAAGCAAGAGGCGAGTCAAATTGCGGAGAAGATAAACAACAACCCATCTGCCCCCAACATGTGCTTCCCCCCGTTCCCCCATTCTTTGTCCTCTAATCTTATCAGGAGTTTTAAATGACTTAGACTTATACAGTGTAAATATTTAAAGTTTAAAGAGGTAATTGAAAGAGCTCCTTAACCTACACACTGATGTTTAGTACATCAAAAATCCATGACAAATTATTTTTATAGAGTGTTCAAAAGTATTGTTGGAGTTGCTTTATTATGCTGATTAATCATCCAGAGGCTTAATACTTATGTATTTGTATGAGTTCCAAAATAAAAGGTGATCAGGTATACTGTATTATACTGGCTGATAAAAACTTGAACTTTTAGCTTCCTAAGTATGATTTATTCTAAAGTTGCTTTAAAAAACAAGCAAAAAAAACAAAAAACGAAGCTGTCTACATCCCCACTTACAAAATGTCAAACTATCCCCATCTGTGGACAGCAATTTAAAACCGACTTTTTTGACCTTCATGCCTTTCATTTCTAAAACTCCTTTACTGGACTGGGCACACTATTTTCATTTTGACTGCCTTGCTTGCCCCCAGTCACAGAAGCTGCCAGTTGCCTCGCAATCTGAGCAGCAGCTGAGATTGGGATTCAACTTGGACCAACAAGCCTTGCGTGAGTTTTCTAGGAGACAGGGGATTGAAACTTGCTTCTATTAGTGGTTGTGTGAGTGCGTTGGGGTTATAGTTTGCTTGTGGTGGAGGTGGTGCTGAAGCGCAAGTCACAGCAGTTCAGGACTTTCCCGGCCTTGCCGCTCTGCCCCAATATTTTATGTCCCTCAGGGACGACGCAGCATTCATGGGAAAGTCACGGCTCCGTTTCCATCAGCATTTTCAGGGTCTGTCAGAGTGCAGCCCAGTGCATAAAGTCGACAACAGCAACGCCTTGCCAGCTTCTAACCGAGGAATGCTCCTTTGCTGTCAACAAACTCAAAGAACTCACTTAGATAAATGACACAACTCCATGTACTTAAAAGGTAGCCAGCACCTTACTGACAGCAGGAATTACGATTTCGCGTTTTGGCATTGTGTTTAAATAGACCAAGCATTTACTACTCTGCACGTTCACTGTCTCAGATCATTATAGGGAAAGCGAACAGTTACAATAAATATCCTGAAAATCTCTTTATAATCCTGCCATTGAAAATGCCTGCTTTTGTTCTTATCCAGGGATAAGGACTATCATTTACGGACCTACAAATCAGTGGTCATGGCTAACAAGCTCATAGATTGGCTTGTGGCACAGGTAAGCTGGAATATTTTGAGTGTCTTGTGAAAGCATTCTTGGTCTTCAACAATTTGTTTGATTCCAACTACAGATTTTGTGTTTTTTATCAGGTTTTTGGGGCCAGGTTTAAAGAGTTGACTTTGCCACAACTTCACCCCTGTCTTGTTCCTTGGTGTTCATGATTTTGTTTCTTCAACATTGTTTTTCTAACAAACCACTGAGGCCTTCACAGAAAAATTTAAAATGTAAATTTAGTTAAGCACACACATTAATTTGATGTACTTTAAGACATATGGAAAATTTGCACTTCACCTATTTTATTATTTTTATCATTATTATTTATCTTTACAAATTCTTCAATAAAGGGGAATGTTAGATATGATGTGATTGTTTTTGCTCTGTGTGTGTTATAAATTATGATGGTTAGTTATCTCTTCTATAAGCCTGAACCTATGTTAAGAACTACAAACAGGCTAAGATGTGTATAAGGTTAAAAAGGACGACTGTGATCTTGAAATTTGTAGCCAAATACTAATCTACGGAATTTTATTTTCAATCAACCTCTCTGCTTCTTCTGTGCTGATTGGAAGCAGATTTGTTCAAAAAGGAGAATCAAAACACAAAGAATGGAAGTGGCTGTTGTCGTAACAGGCCGCTCACTTCAGAAAGCTGCTATGAAGTTAGAGGGTCTAGCAGAGCCAGGAGGAAACGTAGGCAGAAAAGCAGAATTGATTGTACGGCTAAGCTTTGTTGACCCTGACATGAAGTGCTCAGCCTGACAGATTGATAGCTTTGTATGGGATTACAACAAAAAAATTAAATGAAAATGTTAACCACTGCAGAATTAAATACAGATATTCCATGATTTCATCACACTCCCATGGCAATCCTATTTCGGTTTTTGGGGGGGATGGCTATAGATATGTGTGCCCTGGGCCTGTGTGGTCGCTCACAGTTCCTGCAGTGAGACTTTCACAGTTGTCACACTGCACAGTCTAGGCATGAGTTTGTATGTGTTAAAGGTAGAGTACAGAGTGGCTTTGCTGACTTCAGGGAATTTGGACAGAGGAACAAAGCTGGAGTGTAAAAGTGTGCCACTTCATCTGCTTCGGAAAAGTACACAGCCTTCTTTGTTCTGTCTTGCTTTCTTGTTTTTTGCATCTTTTGCTTGCTTTTATCCCATTCTCACCCCCACTATGTTCATTTTGTTTTATTTTTTTCTTCTGGTACAGGGTGACTGCAGAACCAGAGAAGAAGCACTGATCTTGGGGGTAGAACTGTGCGACAATGGCTTCATGCATCATGGTACAGCCGTCTGTCCTTCTGACTAAAAGTCGTCCAATTCAGTCAAACCTCTCCATCAACTCATTGGAAGAATCTAAATGTTAAATTCAGTGAAGCTCCTCCCTGGGCGTCTGGTATTTAGCATCCTGCCTGAGAACACAGCCATTCTTGTTCTCCTTCCATTTAATCCCTTTGACACAGATCAGAAATAGAATATTTTTCCAATCTAGTGAATGAATTTGTGGCTGTGTAACTGTTCAAGAAAAGCATCTTGCATGCATATATGCGTACTGCCCAAGTCCTGGGTTCATGGATGGTTCAATTAAGCTTTGAGGACTTTTAAATGCAAAAGGGACGGTCGCTACGGTTACACCATGTTTATAGGACTGGGTTTGTTTTCAAGTCCAGACTTCATTTATGCCAAGGTTTACATCATGGTGAATGTAGTATGAATTATGTTAAGCCTCCCTGTAACCCTGTGATGTACTCTAAATGTCCACACTTTAAGCCACACAGTACAAATTACCAGCAGATCTAAAGAACATAACAACCCTGACCATCCAACCCTCTTTTACTTCCCTCAGCCTCCAGGATAATTTAACTATTCGTGTCTACAAGCTATTTGGCCTGACAGAGTAGCCATTTAAACTACTGGCATGATATCTGATTTTGAAAGGAAGTGAGTGAAGGAATGTCATTTGGAAGCTCTTTTGTCCCCTTTGGGCTTTTTTTGTGTTTCAGTGCTGTAGATGTGGTAGATTCAGTTTAGCGGAGCTTGAAAAGTGATGTTTTACATGACTAAGAAGGGATTCCGTTTCTGTGTTACATGATTTGAAATTCACAGTTCTCCGTAAAGCTTCATTTGAATCTTGGTTGCCCTCATGCTTACAAGGCAATTTGGAAGTCACCGAACAACTCCACTTTGATATTTAATACAGCTACCACAGTACCACAGAAGTTCAAATATAAACTATGTATTTGCTATTTTAATGGTTTGTCTCTTTAAGCCAATAGCATATGGCATGCAGTAAAAATGTCTATTTTCAACATGTTTCATGCAAACTAAACCGGTAATAAGCGGCACATAAAATAACATTTCATTGGTGTCACATTTTAAGCAGCTCTGAAATCACCCTGCTGACACTGTTTAAACACAAAGTGACTCACCTATTTATTAATTTACTAAATAAAGGAGGATACTTATCACTACACTACCCACTTACCTAACTGCTTGCATACTTATTTTTGACAAACCCCCTTTTTTTAACCACGTGCTCACTATCTTATTTAGTTATCTGTTTACGTACAAAGTTACTTATTTAATTATTCACTTGTATACCTTTTTACTTAATGGCATACTTTGTTAACTAACTTACCAAACCTATTATATCATTTACTTATTTGCCTTTTTATGTAACTGCTTACTTCCTTTCTCACTGTATTTATGAACTAACTTGCTATGCTGTCTTGCCTTCCATTTAAAAAAAAAATTGTTTTGGTAAATGTTTCCTATTAGTGAGAAAAATTAGTCAGCCGACCTTTTAAATTTACTGAGACTTGTATTATTTAATACATGTGACAATTCGTTAAGTTGTTCTGTGTTCGTTTTATGTCCCAATACTTATTTATAGCACTGTCACATCTTTCAGTTTTGGAAAAGAGCGAATTTAAGGACGAACCTCTGCTGTTCCGCTTCTTTGCTGATGAGGAGATGGAGGGATCCAACACCAAACACAAACCCATGAAGCACGATCTGAAAATAATTAAAAATGTCATTGCACAGTCTATCTTGGTGAGTTTTTCTTAGTTAAAGTTTTCCACAGTTTGGCTACGAGTGGCCAAGCTGTGGCAAGTAGGGAAAAAAAAAATACATTGCAAAAAAACGTTTTGTACTCCAGTAAGCAAGAATAGCTTTCCTCTCAGAGAAGTGAGCAAAGTACTACGAAATCTGCGATCTGTCTGGTGCAGTATCTTCTTTCTCTTGTGATTGTGTGTATGTTTGTGTTCTGTAAAAAGTATTTTGCTCTGCTGGCTTGGACATTTGCTGATACACAACATGTTGTTTTTTTCCAGATAAGGCCTAGTGATGGAAGCTATGGCTTTACGCTGGAAGAAAAAAACCGAGTCCCCATCATCAAATGTGTGGAGAAGGGCTCTGCGGCTGAGGTGAGACGTGCAGACGGGACTAAATAGCTCTCTACGCACACCCAACCCTTCTAAACATTTGGAGCCAGGCAAAATAGCTGAGTAGTCTGTTGTGCAGTTTAGTCAGATTCCTGCATCATGTACTGCAGCATTTAGAGCTGCAAAGTTGAAATGAGTGCCACGGTCTTTAGCTGGAGCAAGAAATAGTAGAATTGTAGGGACAATGGAGGTTGTGCATACAGTTCCTGTTTGCCGGAAAGCACATGAAATGTGGCCATCTGATTTAGCAACCAGACTGAGAGGTCAATAATTGGTGCCAGTGGAGGAGGTGACGTTGGATAAAGCAGTTTCTGTAGAGTGGATTTCACTAACCGAAACAAAGGCACCATTAGACACAGTGGGACAAAAGACAGGCAGACTAACTGGGCCATCAGATTCAGAGCTTTGTCCAGACGATTCCACACCATATCCGCATTTGGCTCAAGTCAAAGAGGTTTTCCAAAGACGATTTTACTGGCCTGATAAATCTCCTTATATTTCAGCGTTCACCTTTCATTGAAAGGTTGGGCAAAAGGAAACAACTGAGTAAGCACCACAAACGTTCTAACAAAGCTAGGACTGACAATAAAGCAACAAGCAGATGTGTCGGTCTTCTATAAAACAGATCTCTTTTTAGGTAAGGAGTGTGTTTTTATTTAGTGAAACACTTTGCTCACTTCCATTGAGATGCCTATCCAGAGACAGCTGAAATATTCTAAGATGCCTTGATCTTCAATATTGTTTTAAAACAAAAAAGTGCCTCACAAATATGAATTTGTTGTGGCTTTTCTGTAATCCTTATTTGGTCGGAATGTACAGGAACAACATGCAAACACATAATCTGGAAACCTGAATGCTTAAAAAGCGGTCTCACTTTTCATGGCTAAGCACTATTTTATATGACCATACACTGAAAGGGAGATGGAAGCATATACTACACGATTAAATTTATTGAAATTCATGACACTGTCAAAGATTTACTAGCACATAGTAAAACACAAGGAGTACATTTAGGTCTCATTGATGTTGTGGATTGACATGCGCCGTCTTGTGTTTTCTGCCTCCAGGCACTGGTCAAACAATTTTGCAAAGAGCTTTGTACAATGCTTTTTTCTTAATAACGTACGTAGGAATTACATATTTTCATAACACAAAAAAGTAATATAAGCTTTTAATGCTTAGCCAACAAAATCTGCTAAGAATCAATGAATTCAGACACATTTGTTTGTACCTATCTAGTTTGTAGCTATCTAGGTATCAGTTCGGTATTACCGTCTGACTTGTAAGGTCTATGGTTCATTTCACATGTCTCCTAAAAAAAACGCTTAGAAGGTTAGTTTCAGCCGTTTTCCCGAACTGTAAATACATATTTTTAAATCTGCAGTATTAGGCATTACTGAATGACAATGATAAGTAGTTTTTAGTGAGCATTCTTGCTTCTAAAAGAAAAATACTGCCTTTGGAGTTTTGTCTAAAAGGACCATAAAGCTTTAAATATTCCATTTGGTGTCTTTTGTTTGCTCTATTTTAAGATGGCTGGCTTGGAAGTGGGGAAGAAGTTGTTTTCCATCAACGGAGACTTGGTGTTCCTGAGGCCTTACTCTGAAGTGGAAGTCCTCCTCAGGCAGTGTTTCAACTGCAAGGGACCACTCCGGGTGTTGGTCAGCACTAAGCCAAGAGAGTAAGGCAGAGCTGTGTGTGCACTGCAATGTGAAAATAGTCTGAGTGACTGCAACTCTCAGTTATGTATATGTTTCTCTTCTATTTGTAGGACAATAAAGATTCCAGACTCGGCAGATGGTCTAGGCTTCCAGATACGAGGATTTGGCCCCTCTGTGGTCCATGCTGTTGGAAGAGGTAGAAGATATCAGTAAAAGTGTTGTGGCACAGATGCCTTGGTCTTTGGGGAAATATATAACCTGGCTGTTGCGTGAAACGTCACAATGATTTCGATCCACCTATTCACATTTTTTGTCATCTGAACATTCTCTCTGTAGAGTTTGCAAAGGCTTTGTATTCCTTAGAAACCTCTCCTCCCTGTGCTTTTTTCCTAATAGAGCTTGTATAAAAGCGCCGCTATCAGCGGTGGAACAAAATGGGGCCCAATCAAAAAACAATCCATTGCCTTGTCTGGCTCCCTTTGAAAGAATCAAAGTGTAGGAGCACCTGTCCCTGGTATTCAGCATCAACAGAAACAGGAAATACCAATTATGAGACTTGCCCAATGCTGGTGGTTTAGTGACATATGTATTGTGTTTTACTATCCATGTGTTTACTTAATTATGCTTTTACGGAAGGACCTAATGTCCACATTTTCTGACACCGCTACAAGGTTAGAGGATACCTGAAAATCCGTTGCAAAAATGGAAACAACCGCTAAAGTTATACTTTAGCTCTTCTGTTTACTTTTTGTTTAATTTGAATTATGGTGATGAAATTGTACCTGTTATTCTAGTTCGTCTGTATAGATGGCTAATGTAAAATACATATTATAATAATTTAAACTTTAAAATAACCAGATAAAATGTTTACATTACAGTGTAAGATATGCATCACGAGTTTAATCATCTCACCAGTTGATGGGTAGAGTATGAAAGGTGGTAATGAGTTACATCATTTATTATTCTTTCATTCATCATTATGTTCATACAGGGGTGGAAGGTGAGAGGCAGGTTACCAGCATATCTACATTGTGTTTCTATGAATTTTTATTAATTATGATACACGATTTAGGCTCGGACAATATGACGGTAAATGTGTATCCAGATATTTTGTGTTATTTATATTGATAAACAGAGCAGATATCTGAAATGTCTTAACACAAGTAAAAAAATAATGACTGTTTTGTAAAAGCTTATTACTTTTATACTATTATACTATTTAATAAAGGGAAATTTATAAAAATTGATTTCTGAATGCATCCCTCATGGATCTGCTTCCTTTTTGTCCCACATAGCTCTCTACTAATGTCTTCTAGCTCTTCTTTTACTCATATACGATGGCTGCAAGTTAAAATTCCAAAATAATTTGTGGTATAGGTGCCCCCCCCCCCCCCCCCCCCC
>JAVLVB010001131.1:1155358-1169063 GCA_032876305.1 Orestias chungarensis
GTGTGTGTGTGTGTGTGTGTGTGTGTGTGTGTGTGTGTGTGTGTGTGTGTGTGTGTGTGTGTGTGTGATATACACACAAAGAACAGAGAACAACCACAGTGTGTAGCCTTGGCAAAAAACAGTGTGGTTTTGGGTGTGGAAAACCAGCTCAGACAGAGACACACGCCTGTGAGGCACGCTACAATGGCTTGATTAGATTGGCATGGGTTTGTTTTTGTGTTCTCACCGAGCACCGTGTTTCCATATGTTTATAAAGGCTTTCTGTTGTTTGCTCTGCCAATCCAACTGTGACAGCGAACAACACGGCTGTGCAAAATCAACCGAACCTGCTACAGCCCCTAGCCTCAGCCTGTGCAGAAGGCAGTTTTAGCAGTAAACCCGTAAAGGCATAACGGTTTGTCAAGATTTCTTGTCAGTACACATGCACTGACCAGTTGTTTGAATATTTATTTCCCTTTTGAGTCCCACACTATTACCAATATGTTGGAACAGTGTTTATGTTTGGGAGAAAAGCCTTTTCACTTTACTATATTAGGACCCCCACATACTCAAGTGTACTGTGTTCCCTGCCCTTGGATGGTTGACATTTCAAATTCAAGTGTACAAATAACTTCATTTTCTAATGACAGATTCCTTAATTGTCATTACCTATAATCACACAGAGTCTAAACTACTTCCTTACATATTTTTTGTTCAATGAAAGTGCAATACGAATATTCATTTGTGTTTGTAAAAATGTACCTTTGGGTGGATTTTGCCGTTAAGTCTGCCTCGAATCCAACAATTTTCACTCAAATGGCTCTAATAGGTTATTGTCAGAACAAATACTTAAAAATGATTTACTTATTCCCTTTTGTAAATTAAAGTAGTAAAACTGTAACCACTGACGATCTGTAAACACCCCAAACAACATAGTTTACTTTGATGCTCTTTTTTGATTTCAATAAAAAAGTTGGATGTAAATGAGTTGTTGAAAAAATGGGCATAATCTTAGATTTAAAACTTCTTTCTTCTTCAAACACAAAATTCTTGTTGTTTCAGTTTTTTATTTTATTTTTTTGATTAAAATTTAAAATTATTTTTGCAGCAGGACACTATTAAGTGGATTTACAACAGCAGCGAGAATGCTCTGGAGGAAAACCAGAAAACGAACCAGAAACCAAAACTGGAGGAGAATGGAGACGGCTTTGAGGGCAAAGTAGAAGGTGACCACACACGAACATACAAGCACAAGTGCAAAGCACACTGAAATCACCCATTTGGGAAAATATATTGCGGTCCACGGTGTTGGTGGATGTAACACATGCCTGTTCCCAGGAACACTCTCATACTTACACATCACGCTTACCGAATGAGACCCAGCTCTGAAACTGAGTCATCTGGATTGTGTTAGCTTGAGAACAGCCGCTTCCTCTGGCTCATCAAGTGTTAATTTCCCTCAACACTTTATAGATCCCAAAGAGAGATTAAAACAAGGGAAATTATTCCCCCTCACAGCAAATTGCTGCACTGCATAATTTATTGCCATATTAAGTCATTTCATTAGCATAGGGCTGCTTAATTTAGTCGAACTGCTCATCATTTTTTTAGGTGGGAGGATAGATGAAGGGAGAGCATGAGCATTGGGTCTTAACTTTAAATTATGTCCTGACTTGGTCGTCTGAGGCTGCCTTTGTTGTCAAATGTGATGATGAAATCAACGCTTGCAACATTACCAAAATGCATCCAAAAATGTTGGAATTTGTACTGTGTTGTAATTGTGATGAAAACCATATTGAATTCAGCTTTTTTGTTGAATTGTTAAATTTTAGAAATAATGGACAAATTCAACACGATCGCCATTATTGATGGAAAGAAGGACCACGTGAGTCTGACCGTAGACAACGTCCAGTTGGAGTACGGAGTGGTGTATGAGTATGACAGCACAGCTGGCATTAAGTGCCTTGTTCTGGAGAAGATGGTTGAACCAAAGGGGTTCTTCAGCCTCACTGCCAAGGTATTTGCTAACTTTTCATTTGAGATTTTTTTGCAAAGTGGTCGTGTGTTTTTAAAAAATCATCTAAACCTTACAGCACAATGGAAAGTTGATTTTAAAGAACATTGTGACGCATTACAAAAAAAGCATGTAAAGATTAAATCTGCATTTAAAACAAACCAATACATGAAAGGGGGAAAATTTGAATGTAACACTTTTGGCAAATATTAAATAAATCACAAAAACCAATATTAAAGATTCACAAATTAGGTTTGGCTATTTAAAAAAAGGAGAAAAAATGGTATGCAAAGTGAGGATAACTGCAAAAACATGAAATCTCCCACTGATACCTAGCTGCATATTGCAGCCCCCTTCTGAGACTTAGTTCTTCAGTAACAACTTCCTCAGTAAAGGCTGGTGCTTTTTTTGTTTTATTATAAGGCGTATCACCATGTGATTTCATGGTGCCTTTTTCTGATAAATTTTAAAAATCATTTAGTTAAGTTAGATCCTGTAATATTTTAAAAGCAGTAGATCAAAATATAGGATTTTAAGTTGTTGTCCAAAGCCTATCATGGTCCATGACTTTGGCCCAGGACAGAATGGCCTTTGGAAATGAATGCCTCATGAGGAACTGTCAAGCCAGCAGGATCACTTAGGCATTCGAAAAATGCTAAAAAAAAAAAAAAAAAAAATGCTGCTCTGTGCAGTCTGCTGGTGCATCCAGAAATGTAATCTTAAGCTTCATCATCTACGCAGGAAGCCATAAATTAGTTCTGCTTAAAGGCTGCGAAGTTTACAATGGACAAGCTTAATTCAGATTAACGGAAAATCACAGACTAGATGGAAACACAAAAACATGTTACATTTGCAATGAAAGGTTTCCTTTGTTTTAACATACAATTTGATCTTCAAAATGGACATTTTCCCCAGAAAAAATTGCAAACTGGTAGTTTACAAAGGTGGGAGTGATGATGTGCTTTCTTTGCTGCCAAGCTGATCATAAAATCATAAAACAGGAATATTATCCCAAGAACAGCACAAAATGTACAAGATAACAACAAAAATTGTCAGATCTCAAAATTTAAACAGCTGCACAACAAAAATGTCCATTATAATTTCCTACCCTCAATGAACTGAAAGCAGTGTCTTAAAGCTATAGGATAGGATATTTTCAGTAGAAAAATTTCAGTGGAAAATCCCATTGAAAATGACAGCCAATCAAAAACAACTGGTGATGAAAAATAACTGGCGGTGTGCGGTGGCGGGCATTCAAAACCGATCAACTCGTCACGGAGTTTCTGCTATACAGGTAATGTGCTTATACCTGCTCATTTAGAAGGCTTTGTGTTGATTTGACACAAGTGTTGTAATTGCTACGCAGGGTCCGTCAGAAAACGCCAGCTGTGCAGCCTTTATGTGGAATTACTACCCAATGGCGTGATTATTTATCACTGATAATCAAATAATTACTGTTAAATGTTCTTGTACAAGCGTTTTCCTAAACAAATAAACTTTTGGTAGCTAATTCATTGCTGTAAAAGCAATGAATTCTGTAATAAGTCCAATGCGGCGCCAGAGGCTGTGGTCCCGCAGACGTAAACAGACTGCATGTGCTGAGGACGTGCGCGCTCCCGATATCATTGGGCGTTACTGGAGATGAGGTGTCGCATGCGCAGTGTTGCGAAAATGTGAATGATCTGAAAATCCTCTCCTATACCTTTAAGCACGGTTTCTGTTACATGTCCATAAAAAAAAAACAGCGAGGTGATTTTAATTCTATTAGTTAATGAAACACTGGAAAAATTTAATTTGTGGAAAATATAATATATTTGAATATTTCCCACCTTCCTGGGCAAACCTCGGCACCTGTAGCTAATCTTTCCCTCTTTTTTGGTTCATGTTTGTTACTGCGGCCTTGTGAAGCCTTGATAAATTGTCCTCATCAGCTGCTAGAGGCACATATTGTGTAATATTTTTTTACTCACTGTAAATGGTATTTGGCTTGAAAAAAACAACTAGTGGGGAAAACGAATATAGTTCTTGTGAATGATGAAGAGTCAAAGGTTGAAAATGCAAATAAATCAGCAAGATTCATGGAAAAAAAATGGACTCAAACTGGAACACAAAAATAATTTTTTGTGTATACAATGAGTAGAGGCAAATTTTGAATGAAACACACATTGTGATAAGAAAAGTCAGTTACTTCTACTCTGACATTTAACCATTAAAATTAACATTTTTTTTTTTTCTTCTGTGCAGCTTGAAGCTAGTTGAAACTAACAACCGGATTTTAGTTATTTCATTTCCCGCTTGGCTTAAAAGCATGCTTTTTACATCCTAGCAGGGATGTTCACAGAATTATCATGATTGATTTAAGGCACACAGAGGATGGAAAATCCACTCAGACATGAAGATGCTATGCTTGCTGAAGTGAAAAAAAAAAAAAGTGCTTTGCGGCATCTTTCTGCTAGATCTCATATAGAATGGTATCTCTCTGTCTTGTTGTTAATTAGTTTAGATCAGACGTAGATGCATGTCTGCAGCTAGATTTACAGTTATAGTCTATAAAAGTCTTCACTTTAAAGCACTTTGTCTAAATAATAAACCCAACGATCCACAAAAACAAAATCAGCCAGATCTATCTTAGTATAGACTCTCTCCTATTGATGCAAAGTTAAATTAATTTTAGCATTATTAGAGATATCAGCTCCCACATCACTTATCCTTAGAGATTTTTGTGCTGTTTTAATGAGGGTAACTCTGCTTCAGTCTCTCCCTGCAGCTAAATTTTTATCTTTTTTTTCAAGTATCGCCTTTCCTGTTTTCTTTATATCAAATTTTTTGATCTGAGCAGTCTTTGTATTTTTTGATGCATTTATGGAACACTGGCATTTCATCTCTTCCAATTAAGCTGCTCAAGAAATTCTGCAGAAAATTCATGTCCCATTCATAGGATCCTAGAGGCACTTTCATATCAGTTTATCCTCTCCGTTTTTTTTTTTTTTTTTACCCTTGTCTGCGAGCAGATCCTCGAGGCACTGGCACAGAATGACGAAATGCTGCTGCAGATGTGCAACAGGTTGAGCTCAAGCTGTGACGTAATACCCGAGGACTTGCACGTGCGCTTCAATGCAATGTGCGACGAGAGGGCGGAGCACATCAGCCGGCGCATCACCAACTACAGAAAGGTACAGAAGACAGGCTTAGAACGACAATGTCTCATAGACATATTTTTTAAACAAGAACAAGTAGAATCTTGGCAGGAATTTAAATGAGACAGGAAATTGATTTAATAAATCCATTTAAGTAAATAAACTTTATGATTCAGCAATATTACAGTTGATTGAAAGAAAAAAGCAGCATGATATTTAAATATCCTATTCTTCTTTTGGAGCTTACACATCAGGAGAGAATTGGACGTTTAAATATTATGTTTGAAATTCCCTGTTGGCTGACATTAATAGAATTAATTTGTATAATTATAGCATTACACTTACCCTATGATGTTTGCATAATATCAGTCGACCTTAACTCTGTTTAAGTTGGACTAGATGAGCGATACTCAATAGAAAAGTCACAGCAAACATGTTCACCCTGGAGTTGCTGCACAGATTAGAAGCTTAGTTTGGGCACAGCAAACTTGTGGAAAAAAAGTCATTTTTTCAGATGAAAAGAGTGACTCTGTGCGGCGTCGATACAAAACATGTGGTGACAAACTAACATTACACATCCAACTGAAGGTTCTGTCCCAGTCATGAAATATAAAGGTGGCATCATTTTGCAGTCGGAAAGCTTTCCTTTAACAGTAGAGAGGAGGTGGATCAGATTTGACAGGAAGTTGGACAGAGCTAAGTACAGGGATATCTTACCAAAACAAACAAAATAAAGCTGTGATAAGTTGTTAGGCGCATGTCTACAGCAATTTAAATAATTAACAAATATTAACTTCTCCCATCCGTATTTAAACTAAGCAAAACTAACAAATGTTTAGTCCCATATTTAAAATCCAGTCTTTGAACAATGTTAAAAGTATAATCCACTGTTACTTAACATCTGCAGTTAATGCAAAAGGCGTCATATTGGTGCGGTGATGGAGTTCAAGGAAAAGTACAACAGTCTGATTGGATCCAAGGTGACCTTCCAACTCCCTGTGTACTCTGTTTTCATAGATATTCAATGTTGTTGCATATTAGAAAAACGTTATCTTTAATAACAGTTGGCTGTTGTTGGATGCACAAGTCCTTTTATGTTAATCCACTCTGGACGATATTTGGCTTCTTCTTAAGCTGCACGCATTGGAAGATTGATCTTGAGTTTTAGTTGTAAAGACGTGTTTGACATTTATTCAAGAAACCAGAAATCTGCAGCTCCTCAGCAGCAAATTCAAAACATAAAGTCACATTCCAGAGCTTGTTGAAGTCAAACATGAAAAGTCCAAATTACAACATGATGACATGAGCTCCTGCGCAACATTTCAGCTCAGTTTATATCGGTTTAAACAATGAAGGGGTTTTGTCGGGGTCTGGAGTTTTTTCTCTCCCATTGATGATCTGAGGAGCCTGTTCTTAATCTTTGATTCGTTTTAAATATTTGAGTTGCCTCATGTTCCTCCACAGCCTGCTGTCAGATAAGTTGAGGAAAATGCAGCATTTTGCTGACATTTTGTTGTCTACCCTGTGTTTTACATGCTACCTGTCTTCACTGTACTCTAGATCCACTAAATTATACGAGGTTACATCCTTTGTACTTGTTTACATGCTTCCAAAAGTATTAATTATAAATCCCCCAGAAGTTACATGAAAACTCTTCTACAGTGATTGCAAACTCTTTATCGTCCGATGTTGACTGGCTGTCCCCTTTTATCTTTTACAGTTTTCTCGTGTACTGAAGAACAGAGCGTGGCCCACCTTTAAGCAGGCCAAATCCAAAGTTTCTCCTCTTCACAGCAGCGACTTCTGTCCCACCAACTGCCATATCAATGTAATGGAGGTCTCCTACCCCAAAACCACAACGTCTCTCGGCAGTGCCTTTGGTGTGCAGCTGGGCAGCAGGAAGAACTCTTTGGAGAAGAGTGCTCGCAGCCCTGGAGAGAGTGGTGAGGACAGGACAAGCATATTCAAAGGGCAGGCGTTTTATTTTAAGTTTTCAGTTGAGAGGGCTTTTACTCATGAGCTCGGGTTGTCCACAGGTAAACTGAACCCCATGGTGAATGCCCAGTACACCATCACAACTATGGCTGCACCATCCGGACACAGTCTGGGTCGGACTGAGGGTCACGGACTTCGTTTCCTTC
This sequence comes from Orestias chungarensis, assembly GCA_032876305.1. Classification (NCBI taxonomy): domain Eukaryota; kingdom Metazoa; phylum Chordata; class Actinopteri; order Cyprinodontiformes; family Cyprinodontidae; genus Orestias; species Orestias chungarensis. The sequence continues at coordinate 1,162,630 of JAVLVB010001131.1, forward strand.
TCCGAGAAGAAGACCGACTCACCCTGGACACATACCAGAAACTGCTTTATAAACTCACAGCTTCTGTAAGGGAGATGGAGACACACGGCGCTCATATTCATGAGTAAGTAGCTGTATGTGATTTTAGTTGCATGCATTTCTATTACGTTTATTTATGTGGAAAATTTGAAAAAGTTCAAGCAGAATGAATATACTGACTATTTGAGTTCTTGATAAAAAGGGTAATTCAAAGTTTCTCAGATCAAATCTTTTGATGGACTGCTAAACTCTACTACCTCATAAATGCCTTATACAACTTTAAAGCTTTCCAAATAGGATAAGTCCAAAACTAAGAAGGGGAATAAATTAATAAGGTAGATTTTCCCGACGCATTGCAAAAACAGGTTAGATCATTTCATTGAACAATTTGAAGAAGTATTTAAAAAAAGTTTCGTTTTTTTTTTTTTTTCCCTCATAGTACAAGGATGTTTTGAATCCACTGCCACATTCAGGTTATCCATTAGATGCTACTAATTATTAGTCACTGATCCTTTAATGTTACAACGTTTAAACACTTAACTCTAAAGATTAGAGTAGTGTTCTTCGTAGGTTTAATGAGGTGAGAAAATCAGAGGCTTTTACTCTTTTGCACCAGGTCGTTAAAGCATTTGTTGCTTTTCTCAGCATTTTATTGAGATGGTTGACTTACATTTGGGGCAAATGTGAAGTTATTGAAGGCCAGATCTTTTAATTTATGAAGACAAAACCTGTTTTCAATCTACATAAAGTCTAGTAATATCACCTCTTGTTAATTGTGTTAAGAAAACCTTCTTTATAAAAAGAGGTTTGCTCCATATCACCAGCTTTGATCTAAGCAGCCCAATGTACTCTTATAAAGGTTAAAAAAGACTCACATGTAGGATTTACCTTTTTTTTATTACTACAACATGTGGTTAAAAGAAAGATTTGAAACAAGGCGTGGTTGTTTGCATGTGTATGCTCTGCGTTTCTATTTTCTCATGTGGATTTCTTGGTGTAGCGGCAGGCTTTATTATTCTGCAGCAGAACAGAACAAGAATTAGATTGTCTACAAATAAGGGTGTTGTATAGAAACAGGTCCTCTCTGCATAAGCTTCTCGCCAGAAGAGCGCCACAAATATATACCTTACCTGCATAGCAGTTAATAACTACTCACAGACATCTATGTGATTGCTATGCCTGCTATGAATCTTTGGGTAATCATTGCATTTATTTAGTCTTTAATAGTCAACTCCTAATTCAGTGAACGGGATTTAAAGTTGCCTGATAAAGCGAAGCTGCCAGCTCAAGGCGTAAATGATGAGCGGCATCTTCAGCAGGGTCTTAATGTCTGAGTCAAGATAAATTCTGCCACGGTCCTGTCGCTGCCAATTAGTTCGCTAGCATCCTCGCACGTTCTGAACAGCCCAGAAAGCATCCAGCGAAGCGATAACGACCTTTACCATAAGCCGTCTGTTCGACATGCAGACTACAAAGAAGGAGTTTGTTAAGGGTAGGAGATAGTGAAGATGGTCACAAGGGTTTTTAGTGCAGGAACTTATTTGGCCTGTTGCTTTTTGCATTCTGAATGTATTTTGACCTCTGTGGGACTTCGGAGCCTTCCTTAACACTTCATTAGATTGGTCTGTATATTAGGCAGGCTGAAGATCCTTATCGTTTTCTGGTTCTCCTCTTCATGGTTTGTTTTTAAACCTTTTTGAGCCTCCCTTTGTATAGGTTTGATAGGAAAATCTCTTAAAGCTTCCATTTTATAAACATGACACGTTTATATCATCTTGAATGTATCCGTCTTCCGTTTTAAACACCAAGAAGAGAAATCCGCTGTACATTCACAGTAGGGTATAAATATCCATATAGTTTGAAGAGCAACAAAACAGTGGACAGAGTTTGGTGTTGCATAACTTCTTGGCAGACTTCTGAGTGATTTCATTTTTAGGTGGAGACCTGTGACCTTTTGTTTCTATGCCTCAGAGACGGGGTCACAGCTGCAAGAGGACATACTTGGTAATGTGCGTCTTATCAGAACTTCCTGCCCTCCTGGTCTGAATAGTATCTCCTCACATCACCCTCCAATTTCCATAACTTTATTCATAGAATTGACATCGAAAAACACCGGGCATTGATTTAAAGCTGCAGGGTTCTTGGTTTGATTATTAATGTAAATTTAAGGTGATGTATTACTATGTTTTGGAGCCAGAACACATAAACCCTAGAAAACATGCAAAATAAAGTCATTTTTTCCATTGTGTTTAAATGGTTATTTAAAGCCCTTTCCTGACATAAGAAAAGCCTTTAAAATCTTTCACTCACAACACATTGCATCATGATCTGTTCTGACTAGAAGGCTAGCAATAACAGTTGTATGGATGTATGATGGATTTTTTTTTCTATATTAAAAATGCACTTTTTGAAAGGAAGAGTTTAGGTATGAAAATCAACCATGCAGGGGTTTTTGGTGAAGTCCATGCAAGCAAACTGGTATGCAGGAAGGATTTTAACTCACCTGTCAATTGCAGCAAACGTTGCTGCCTCAGCATGGAGGAACAGAACACAATGCCTTCAGTTCTGGGTAATGACCATGGATGGAGTTTTTATTTTATTTTTTATAAATATTTGACCAATAATTAGTTCCAGCACCATTTTTTGTTCTGTATCAAAGTAAAATGAAGATTAACACAGCATGTGTAGCCTTACTATGAAGTGACCTTTACAAAACTAACAGCATGCTTTTATTAAAATGCAGTACAACAGCTTCATGAATACTTTAAATTTTAAATGTTTTTAATATGAAAGTGAAACTAAAGTCAAATTTCTAGTTCGAAAAAAATCTGGTAAATAAAGCTGATTCAGCATAAAACGAGACTTGCACCATAATTGTATGACCTGCAAATATAAGGTTTTCTGGTGACAAAGTAGTTTCATTGCCACACTAATTACTCTTTAACAGGGAAATTTAGGCAAACTGGGTTTACCAAAGAAAGTTTTTAATACCTGTGTTGGGTGCCAGATTGTTTGGTTCCCAATTTTCCTGGTTTTCCCATCCTTTCGTGAGAAATTAACCTGAATACGTGTCTCGGTGCCTAAGTTCTTAAGCAGCAAATTTGATCTGAATTTCATCCCTGTGATTCCATCCCTTTTCAACTCTATTTTTTTATAGAATTATTAATTCACTGTATTTATTTTTGATAGTCTATATATTATTTATTATCCATCCAAGTAGTGAATTGTGGCCATACTGACCATTAGTAAACATACAGCTAGATTTCTGAATAAATGCATGTAAGTTTGTGCTTATCTGTCTAATAGCTTAATGTCCCATAGTAAGTTAAATAATCTAGGGTAACAGATTTGATGTAATTGGTAGCAGTGTTTTGCCTGCTTACATTCTCTTGTTAATCATTTCACTGCACTTGAGACTTTAGACCACAATCTCCGATCCATGTATTGTTATTCTGCCATCCTGCTTCCAAGTCCATGCCCCACAGGCCCCATACTGGTTACACTCCTTTAATAATGAGCAGCCAATCACAGATCTAGGAGGACCTCTCTATGGTGATTGAATGCCTCTTTGTTTTTTAGAGGCATTGTGGTTGATGCTGGCCCGAACTGTAATGAGGGCATCTTTGCTTCCTTGTCGGCATGCAAATGACTAGAAAGGAGGTCAGCTGGGAATGAGAAAAAGGGTAGAGTGGAGATGTGAAGTTTGGCCAGCGTCAGGAAGCTAGGTTCACTTTGATGAAGAACAGACTAGTGCAGCCCCTCTCCAACACTTCCACTTTGAAATGTCGTAGAGGCTGATGGAATGACGTAATGGAAAATGTAGGCAGGGAAAAACTGAAACAAGTTTGAAAGATAAACAGACATTGCGTGTCAGAGCAAATGCGTGGGGGAAGATCAAAAAAGTACAAGCCTAGCATTTATTGCGATATGGCTTTAAACACTACCATGTGCTGGTGCAACTGTGAAAATATCCTGTCCATCCTCTTCCTGCTCCTCTGATAGACATCTAACAGAGCAGAATAAAAGTCAGAGAGGGAAACTGATCTCTGCAGCCGTGTCACTGAACGCTGTTACAGCTGCTTTATTTATACATTGAAATACGATTGGGATCTCCGAGCGTCTGATGTCTCTGTGTCGATGCCAAATTCGAAACAAGTGAGAGTTTTGTTTGGCCAACACAGCCTTTGGAGCCCATGACATGTGTGGGTTGTGATAAATACTGTACATACTGTGTCGATGGCCTGCCCGACTATTGTATTAGTTTTACCATTTTGATCCTTCATGTGTCATGTGGTTTTTCACTTTTTCCTTGTATTCCTTTCTTGCATATATCAGCCTTTTATCCTCCATCACATATCCTGCAGCATTGGACGTGGGGCACCCAGAAAGCTACATATCTGCAGAGGGTGAAGGGGAGAAGGGAGAGAGAAATGGGAAGAAGGTGTGTTTCAACGTGATAGGAGACGAGCAAGAGGACTCTGGACATGACACTATCAGCAATAGAGACTCATATAGGTAAGACCAAATGGAAAGGGGTTCTCATAACAAGTAGAGCATGCTGTAACCTGTTCTTACTCTTGTAATGAATGTATTATTTAACTGTGCATATAGCAACTGAGTACTATTATTATTATTTTATTTTAATTTTATTTCTTTTAAATTCAAAACTGATTTTATTGTTTCACTTTCTGATCTTTTTTCTTATGTAAAGCACTTTGAATTGTCTTGTACACGAAAATGTGCTATACAAATAAACTTGCCTTGCCTTGCCTATTTGCAAAGCATTATTTCTACTAAAACAAAAATTCTATTTATGTTGATACTTTTTGTGAAAATTTGATTTTTAAGCAGTAATGATAGCATTATTATTTCACAATATTTCTCAGGGTATTTCTCATAATACATAAAGTAAAAGGTAAATCTGACTTTGGAGCAGGTACAATTAGAGGTGCTAGGAGCTGTGCTTAACTTAATCTAAACTAAATCAAGGTGTTATTAAGTTTTATTTTGTATGCTTTTTGTTTGCACAATTACAGTAATATTTTCTTTTCGATTGTGTTTCAATTTTTCTCTAGTGACTGTAACAGCAACAGGAACTCCATTGCCTCCTTCAGCAGCCTCTGCAGCAGTCACTGCAGCTCCTACGTTCACAGTGATGACATGGACTCAGGTGCACAAACGCCACAGAATGTACAGAAAATCGTTTCTCTACGTGTGAATCTCACACGCCAAAGGGTGTTTACAAAGAAAAGGAGTCTGAATAGCCCCACAAAAATGTTTCACAGACGTACATTTCTCCTCCATTTTACTTCAGAATTTGTCCACTTTTCTTTTAGTCTACAGGAAAAGACCTGATACAGTCCAAATGACTAGATGTGTTTGCATTTCTGCAGGAGATGAGATGCCATCTAGTGTGTGGCTGTCCCATGACAAGCAGAAGAAGCTACACAGTTTCCTAGAGCATCTGTTTAGCCAGGTGAGTCAGTAACAACAACCTAAATGTGATGTTTCAAGTAATGTTAGCAAACCTTGTGATCCCAACGTTGCATGATATTGTTGTCCACTAGTATTCGCTAACCTTAGATATTTAAATATTAACCGGACTGTTTAAGGAATTAGCATTCCTGTGGTCTTTTTTTAAGAGGATTGCTGTTTAGTTAAGCTTATATTTAGCCATAAAAAAGAGCATATAGGGCGTCATTGATAATTTGTGAAACTTCTGTGATATTTCTATCAGTGTTAAAAAAATAAAATGAACAAATCTGTGCATCTCTTTTTGGGTACTTCCTGTAATTTATTTTAATATAGAACCGTTTCCCCAGCTTTGCTTCCACACAGTATCACAAATGGTGTATTCACTTTCTGTTTAGGGGTGGGGGTTGTGTTAGAAGCAGGTGTTAGTTGTGCGGGGGCAGATGGGTTACTTTTTTCTTTTTTTGTTAACTATCCTGTGCAAACTGTCCAATCTTATCACAGTGGGAGATTGTATCGGGAGTTCTATGTTTGACCCAAGCGCTTTCTTCAGGTGGAGTTAATCACCAGCATGCTGAGAGGAGCGGGGGTGGCTCGGGCATTCGAGCAGACAAAGTGTTTCACACCTGCAAGAGAACTACAAGGTAAAACACCCAAAATATGCAAGTAATGTATTATTCTTTTGTTGTTTATGGTGCACCTTTTGGATTTTTCAACCATTGTTTCATTCTGCAATTGCGTCCCCCTTTTGTCTATGTCAGCCTTTACATTTTCACCTGCAGTGTCTGCCGTTCATGGGAGGACGGAACCCCGATGTGGTAGAGTGGGGAGATTATATAAATGCCCCTCAGGGCCAATATTGACTTAAAACCGACCAGACGCTGAAAACACAGGAGCTGTGACTTCCTTTTACATGCTGTGACGCTAGCTAGACACATGGGGGG
>JAVLVB010001131.1:1175755-1195532 GCA_032876305.1 Orestias chungarensis
CACACACACACACACACACACACACACACATTAATATTGCTTCATGTTGTAGTAGACTTTCTTGGATTTGGTATGAATCAAGATGTCCTTCCTTTCCAACGCGTTTGACTCTCAATGCTCAGCAGCGGCGGAAGCTGAACGTGATTGGTTGAGAGGATCACGGTTTGGGAATGTTTTGCGATTGGCCGTAAACACACACACAGCAGGGGCGGCAGTGGTTGGATGGGAATGCACAGCATGCCACCAGGTTTGCTGCGGTGCCTCTGTGCAGCTGCTGCACTCAGTCACTTTACACCCCGTTGCTTTTCTGCACACTCGAGACTTTCCGTGATTGGCCAGGTGTGGAAAATGTGGCAATGTAGAAAGACATGTGAAGAAGAACTTTAATTTGTTTAACATCCTGGGTTGTATGAGAGAGGAAATTGCACACTGAGCCAGACAGACAATTGTTAGAGAGCTACATAACTTGTAGAAAATGTGACTTTCCTTTCAAAGCCGTTTCCTTTAATGAATACCTAAGAGCGAGATCGGTGGTCTTCAATTTAACAGTTGCTGCATCTTGTGTGAGCAATTGAAATTAAAAGCACAGTCCCACATATAGTAGAGTTTTGTCTTATTCAGTGCAGTTGGTTTTGGACTTTTAGACATTATATTGCTTGCAGTTGTGTGCCATCTCATCCTAGTTTTTCAAGAATTGATTTCTGCGTTTACAATACAATTTTACACATAGAAGCGAGAACTGTATTTCCCAACTGCAAATAAATCTAGACATTTAAATAGTTTAAACGCAGTCTATTTTCAAATAATAATTTTTTTTTTCTGCTTCTGCCTTTCTGAGAAACATTTTGTTATAGAATATTTGCATATTATAGCTGTTTCAGACCAGACTGTAATGCTCTAGTACCATCTTTGTAAATGGTTTAGAGATGGTCTTATCCGAGGAACCTGTTGTTCTGTTATCTCCTTCAGTCAGCTTTACATCAGTTCGTCCATTTGACATAAGCATCAGTAAAGTTTGGAGTGAATTTATTTCCTGTTTCAGAAAGAGCAAATTAATTGGCAAATCTACACAGTTATTAAGCAGTGAAGGAACAAAAGCAACAACATCCACAAAAGTCAAGATCTGTGGTGTAGCAACCTGAAGGAACAACTGAACAACAAGTTTCATTCTTATAATTTTAGTTCAAGACGCTGCTTTACTGCTGAGGACCTCACAGGCATTTTGAAATTGCTGACCCTGCTGTTTGATTTTCCTTTTTATTTACTAATGTATACATCTTACTTTGGGGGTTTTGTCTTTAGTTTTGCATTATTGCATGTGTATCTTATCTGCTAGTTTCTGGATAATTTCACCTCCACAGAAAAAAAAAAAAAAAAAGTAATTTAGCTGAGAATCTAGACCGCAGCACTAACGCAGAGCAGATGTGTCGTATAAGACACAGGGAGGTGTTGCATGCGAGTCTAAAGGCTGCTATGTAAGAAGGTAGACAACGCAGAGGTTTGTTTCAACTGAATCTGCTGCAGTGTAGAGCTGTAGAACTAAACGTTTGGTAAACTTGTCTTGGTTGCTACATCAATTTCACGTTTAACGCAATCCAATGGTAAACCCTAGATCCCAGTGATACATCTGTCAATTAAATGTTTATTGGCTTTTCAGTTTAGATCTATAAATTTGGTCTACAGTAGGTTTACACCAAGACACACTTTCTGGTCGAAAAGTGGTCTAAACTTAGAAGAAAAACACAACAAAAAAACAACACTGTCAATCATACAAAGGTACCAAGATAAAGAAAGCAAAGACAAACTTAAAGATAACAAAACCTGAGAAAAAAAAGGCAATTTTTGAAATATACTTTTAATCTGACAAGCAAATCTCATTGCAACCCTTTGTCTAAAGGTTTGTGCTGCGTTTACAGCTTCACAGACTAGATGCCTTTCTAAAGTTCACCACATATTATATTAAACACTTAGTGGATTCATATTAACAGCAATTTTCAAGTCTTGCCACAATTTGTAACTGGGTTCAGGTTTGAAGTGGGATTATAGAGTGAATAAGTAATGGTTGCTTAGCCAAGCGTTTCTTTCACATTTTCTGTTGAGCTATGGAGCTCTCCAGAGTTTCAGATTTTTTTGCTATGTACAAACAAATACATAAAATAAAATAAAACCTATTCATCATTTCTGTTCTACTTTAAAATTGACTAAATTGTGTTTGTCTAGGACAAATACTTTTTATGTTGGTGAGAAAAGTTAGTTCTGGGAGTATATTTTCTAGAAAATTAAAATTATTTTCAGGCTAATTTCTAGTTTTTAGTTTTAACTGCATTGTTTTGTGTAGAGCTCTACCTCTAATTGTCTAAACTATACCTTTGGTATGACATCTGTTTTATTGGTGAAATCAATGACATAAGTGATGTTACAGAGATTTTGTGGAAAACTAACATGCAAGATCGCATGCTCTTACTCAGTGTTTACTTTGTTTTACATGTGGTTAAATTCTCATGTATCCTTGGTTCCAAGTTCTTAGTGGAACCTTGTTATCCGTTGAGCTGTGCTACTGCAATGCTGTAATACACCAAGTACCAGAAGCCATCTGACAGACATCCCATAACTGCATAAAATGCAGTCCCACATTAATTTAGAAGCTGAAATGTAGTTGACTATATTACGTAAATGAGCAGTAATGTAAAGCAGCATTTCTTGGACTGTAACCTTTTTAATCTGGTCCAAAAATGAATACCAGTAAAAAAAAAATCCCCAACTTCCCTCTCAAAGGACCATACTATGGGAAATCTAAAACAAACTAAAGCACAGCTGCACACATGCTTCACTATTTGGATGAATTCAGGGGATTTCTGTTAAAGTGGAGAATCATGGAGGAAAAGCAGAACTATCTTTGAATGCATTAGTCAGGGATAAGGAGATGGATATTTGCAAGGTTGTTTAACCATATTTTACTTTTATTAAAAGGAGTTTTCAGGTGGACACTGGGTTTTGATTTTGGTTGCTCACTGTTAATGATTTCAATACAGAATAGAAGACGACGATCACTCGTGTTGTGTACCGGTGTACTTTAAATGCACCGTTTATTAATGTTGTCTGAGAAAAAAAAACTTGAATCTAGCCTTCTAGCAGCTGTGAGAGGGATATTATGTATTTTTTAGTGAATCTCTAGGCTGATCTGCACCCCCTCACTCTCCAGCATATATTAAATAGATTAAACAAAAACTTATTGGTTAATATAATACAACGTACCCTGATAAATCTGTGTAATGATGAGATGGTGGCTGAAAGATGAGCTATAAACTTGGAGCTCAGTCCAGTTGGTAATATATAATATTATTACTACAGGCAGTTTAATTTTATGCTTTGTTCCCTTTCCTCAACACACAGTCTGCTTGCAATTGCTCTCAGACCGTGTATGCGCAGCCTTGTATTTTAGGATTGAGCAAATACTGGGTGAAAATTGTAGGTGGGAGTTATTTCTGTTGATGTTCACATCACATAGTTAATTGTATGTTAAGGTTTATTACAAATTACTTATAGTTTTTTTTTGTTAGTTTGTTTTTTCTAGATGTTTTAGAAAATATATTATTCTAGTAATAACGGGAAATATATTTCTGAATTACTCTAAGTTATGTGAAAACATAAATACCCCCCCGAACCTAATAAATGGTTGTAAATTCTGAATACTGACATTGGCTGCTTCAGATAACTGACAAATACATTGCTGAAAAAAAGATTTTGACCTGATAAGATTTTGAGGCATGACCCAGAAAACCACTAAACCACTATAAAACCTCTTTTGTTATTTAAGCTGTAGCTCAAAATTTGATGGAACGATATTATCCCTGAACACTTTCTGGTTTAATCAGTTATGCCAAGTCTTCCAAACCTTAAATGAGCAAATTATCCTCCAGACATCACATTTGCACCAGCATGTTGTCAGCATGACTGTCAGTATGATACACATTTTTTCTGAAATACTGTGTTACTGTATGTCAGATACAACAGCCCACATCCCATGATCTATGTCTTTCATAAAAACTAACCTTAAAAGATTAAATTTGGAAATACAAAGCTTTATAAGTTGTTCTGAGTTCTTTTGTAAGAAGAATATAAACTTATTATCTTTACACTCACAACTAAAAAAATAAGTTATGATACTAAGGAGGACTGAACTACTATTGTGCTGTATTCCTGTGTTCAAACTGGACTGTCACTGCAAATAAGCAGAAGCAGTTTTGTTATTCTCCTTACTGGAGCAACACAATGCTGCAATAACTAATAGAAAAACATCAAATGAACAGGACAGTTTACATTTATGATTTAGGAGCTCTAATGACTTCTGAATCAAAAAAGAGCTGTGTCACTCAAACTTCGAACATTACTTATTTTCTCATAAGGATTGTAAAAATACCCTATTGTCTATTTGACATTTACTGAAATTGATAAATGCTTTTTGCTCTATATGTATTCTTGGACAGAACCAAGCAGAGGCGTTATAAGCAGTTTACCTCTTTGGTTGGCAGCAACGGTCCCAGTTTACTTAAATTCAGAGGAAGGTGCTGAGGCTTTGTTCTGCCTCAGCTAGTCTGCGCTGAACCTCTGTTTATAAACCCCGGAGGGCTGAGCTGCTTCATTATATCAATAGGTTTTGATTCTATCATTGCACGCTTGTGATGATTAACGCTCTGTACTTTGTCATGCTTTAAACTTTAAAGAAAGACCTACTTTCATCCGATTAGAAATCCCTTTTGTAAAGGCAGAGGAGGGTAATCTAAAGGCCTAAATAGGGAGATAAAGCATCAGACAAATAACATAAGAAATATATTAAATGAGTAAAATTAAAATATGTAAATGCACACAGAGAAACAAATAAATAGTGAACAGATTAGACCGGTGTCTGAAAGCTGAAAGAGGTTTTCTGTGGTAGAGTTTCAGTGTCTACATGTATCATTTTTGGGGTAGTGTCCTTATTTGAAAGTAAAGTAAGATGTAGTAGGATACTAATTTATTAATAGACATTACCTGGCTAACTTAATCTAGATCTGAGTTGACAACACCAAGTTTTTTTGCATATTCTTTGGTCTTATCGAGCCTAGTTCAGTGCTTATTCATAATCTGGCATGTTTGGTCTTTTCTACTAAAGTTTTGTAACATAAACTTATGTGTGGTAAAAAAAAAATATTGCTATAACAAATAAAATGAAGCCGTAGAATGTAAATACACCACAAAAGTAGACAAAAATTGGAACTTTGAGGAACCTGTCGTGTGATCTTAGTTTGCTTAGCTTTAAGATTTCCATATGACATTAGTAGTAGATTTTCTGATTAATTATAGACATAATGTAATGTAGAGAAAGGTCAGAGCTACAACATTTAAATGTCATTCTAATTATTTTTGTTTTAAGCAGTCTAGCAATGGCCCCCTTGAGCTAAGACTACCTTATGTCTTTTAGTAGCTAAAGTGCAGGAATCTAATGAATTTTTTTACCATTTTGAGACAGTCAGTGACCTTGTTTATGTGTGTAAAACGCTCATGTTTCCTTAACTGCAATGATTTAGTGTTAATAACTTTAACTCCTTTTGACACTAGAGACCATTGCCATAAATCCTCTATGGATGTCACAGACAGGACTGACCCCAATTAACATTATTGACTTTGATAATTTATTTGTATCATAATCCTTCCTTTCACATTGCTGTAACATAAACCAGTATATTACAAATGGAACATGTAGTTTTTTTTTGGCTAAAGCTGACCTACGCAATGTTATAAACATGTGTCTGCATTAATGAAAACAATGCTGTTCCTCCTCCTGGTGTCAGTGCAGCAGCATCACAGTGGGGCATCTAAGGGTCCCTGGAAGCACTCATTAGCTCCTCGGCTGCTTTCTCACAAACGGCAGGGGATTTGTTTGGGAATTTAATAACGAGTGTCATTCATCATGGTTTTGTGAGATGATTTACGCGGATTTTTTCATACTTCTTCAGGGTCATGTATTTACAGAAATAAAATAAATTATAGCCAATTTACCTATTTCTCGATGTTGCAGTGAGGGTTAAACCACTCAAAATATGCATAACCTAATGAGATTTTAGGGATAATTGATTTATTTTTACCCCCTTCACTTCTTAAATACAGGTGTGCTGCTAATGTATGCATTCCCACTCTACTTCTTTGAACATATCTGTGCCTTTTCTATTTTCCACAAAGCAGCTGAATGCGTTTGTTTCTTTGCTTTGAAAAGCCTCCCCCTGTTGTCAAACCAAGAAATAACCAAGTGAATCCAGAACTCATTTCCCCCTTATAAAATCAACCAGCTACACGCAGAGCAGGTCATCTTTGGCTGGCAGCCAATATCTCCATCAGAGCCTCCATGGAAATCCTTTGGCTCTATAAATGTGGATGGTCAGTGATGTTGCGGTTTTTCTTGAATGAGCTATGGGCATACTTTACCTATGGTTGTCTTGATTTCAGCTAAAAGTAAAGTTGCTTGGATAACAGTTAGGACCACAACAAGCAGTTAAAAGCAGTTGATTGTTGTAGTTCCTACAGGACTTGTGGCAAACTACAAAAAGGACTTCATATGGTTTTCTTTATCAGTGGCTTTTGTCCTCCTTTAATGAAGGCCAGATATGTGAACAACATAATTATGTTGTCCTGTAAACAGATTCGTCAACATAAGCTGCCGATGTCTGCATCTCCCCAAAATTTGCCAATCCTGCTGGTTAAGGTCAGAGGGGAGGCCTTTTACATCCACAGAAAAAAATGTGCTTTTCATCCTACTTCAGTTTTCCTGCATTTTATATATAGTGGGGGTCTAAAACTTACCCTTATAAAATTACATTTTAAAAGGAAACATCCAATTTTTAAGACATACATTTTCTCAAAGAAATAATGGCTTTCAATTGTTGGTGTGATAACACAAAACAGCTTCTAGTGGGACCATTCTGTTTTGCCTGAACGTTTCATAAATATTATGGATTGGGTTCTACATGGCTTATTGGTAGAGTAGGTGCACCTTAATCCAAGACTACAATCTTCAATGCAGTTTCCCTGGTTCAATTACTAGGCTTGACCCATTTGCTGCATATCATCCATGATAGTTTTTTCTACCCTCTTAAACAAATCAAGTTTAGGTCTGAAGATGTAACATGTTGTAGAAAATAAGGAACCTAATGTGTTGTGATCTTATTTTTGGTTTTCAAATTAAAGTATTTTTTGCTGTCTTAACCAAGCAAGAATTCTCTGTACATAGTTCTCAACATTAACATCTTTGCTACATGTCTTCCCCCTTCTTTGCCCATATACTATATACAACTAGCCACAGAAGGAAAAAAAAAAAACTAATCTGAAAAAAGTTTCAAGATTTCAAAAGTCCAGCATGGAGTAAATGCAGCTGTATTTTGAATAGATATGTAAGACAGATAAGAAACTATATTTAAATTGTAACTTTGTTTTGCCTTTTGGACGCCCTTTGTAGCCTCCACTCTAATGCATATTTTTAATAAGCCCATCTTGAGCTAATTACATGGGCTGTTGGCTAAAATGAAACCAAGTAATGCCAGTTGTCGCCACAAGGTTAATGCATAATTTGGCAGTTAGGGTTTAAATACCTGGAAAGTTTTCATAAGTGAATGTGCAACATTACTCATCACCAATTTAGGAGTAAATCTGCAGGTAGGCTAAGATAAATTTGCTGGCTCCTGGGAATCATGTCTCATTAGCCTGAAAAATGATTCTGTAGGATCTTCAATGCAACCATATGTGCTGTGTATTTGTATACACCGAACTACATGTCTGTAAAATCTTCAGAGACGTTTATTTTTATGTCTGATTTTACGTCAATGTCAGCATGCGTGGATTTTCACTGTAAGATGATTCTCAGTTACTTTTTTTGTAATAAGTTTCATTATTATTAAAATTTTAACATTGTGTATGCAAGAAATACAGCTCACTGCCCTTTTAATCACTTTAAAGCAGAATCAATGCAGATGTAGGGGATTTGCTTCACTTAATCTTCCTAACAGTCTCCACTCCTCGGTTTCTGTTGCAGTCTCGTCTTTTAAAACGGATTTTTTTTTATATGCAGTGTCTCACAAACATAGTGCAAAAGGTTGTGTTATCCTTTATAGCAAGGAATAATGAAGTAGATTGATGATTTTATTATGACTGGTTTAATGGGGTGTGATATAGCCATATTTAACACACTGTCAGAATACTGAGATACAGACTGCTGAGTTTGCACCAGCAGCCATCAACCTCATATGGGCTCAGCACACTGCGCAGCATCTGTATAGACTCCAGGAAGGTGCTGCCTCTAGTGGATAAAAAAAGAACAGCACAATTTGTTCTGCTCTTAATGTACTACTGAAGCAATGGCATTTGGATTGAATCCCAGGACAAGAGATGCTTAGTCTGTGTTTCTGCTTTGGCGTGCCCACTCTAATGATTGATAGTGGGATGCGAGCTCTCCATACAAAGCAGCTGGCCTACTTTTTCCAGTGAGGAAGCTTGTTATGATAATCTAGTGATGCAGAGAAACATTTTAGATTTTACAAATTAGAGATGGTGAACAATACGTAAAAAAAGGATCAGACTCTTAATTTTTATGCAAACCTAATATCAGTATTATGTCACATTTTTGTGTCTTACATTTATACTTAAAGCCATTTTTTGCAATCTATTTATAAATATCATCTCTTTCCCTCAGGGCCTTTTTCCTTGATCAGTCCAACATTCCTCCCAGCACTGCACCCAAAGCTGCCCTAATAGATAAGGTAACAATTAGCTGAAATTTGCATAAGTGATATTATTTGCACAAATGTAACACTTGAATTTCGGGCTGCCCAAAGTCTTATACTCTCATTCTCATTCACCAGTCTGAGGTTTACGTACACTCATATGTATAAACATTTGATTCATTTTGGGCTTATAAGGATGGATTTTAATCGTATAGTGTGTCACAGGTGGAGCAACTTTAATAGAGACGATATAACTTTAAAGGGAGTTCAAAAGTAGTATTGGTTGCAGACATCCGATTTACCTTGTATTTTTTTGTAATTTACTAAAGGATATAAATTTGTTTTAAATTCAAAGTAAAAACCTGCTGGGAATCCAGAGGTCTTTTTATGCCTTTTTATTATCTTGTCTTCTCCTCTGTGCTCTTGCTGCTGCCCAGTTGATGCGACCCCTCAATGCTCTGGAGGAGCTTTACCGTCTGATGGAGAGTTTTATCAGCTGCTGCCGCACCGCTGCCTGCCAGAACACAGCCTGTGGGGCTTCTGGAGTAGGGCTGCTCACCGTTGCGTCGGAGCTCTGCTCCCGCCTGGGAGCCACCCACCTTGTCATGTGCAACAGCGGCGTTCATCGGTAAGTATAGTTTCCATCTCCACTGGAATGATGCCATCGACAGGCCCCTCTTTCTGTTGTCTCTCAGCCCAAAGAAATGCAGGAAGTTATCTAAGACCCTGTTGAGATGACAATAGTTAAATGAAAAAAGTTTTTTTTCTCTCCATAATTTGTCTTCATATGTTTATATGACATTCAGTTTGCAATCTCGGTTTACACGGCTACAGTGGAGATATAAATTTGTAATGAAATTTCTTCTAATTTCTGCTCATTTCTTCTGTTTTCACGACAATGCAGAATGGGACTTTTTGGACCTAATTAACTTTTGAGCCCATTTTCAAATTGTGTCGTTGCAAGAGAAAACATTCGCTGTTGTCATCTTTACCACATTACACCACAGTTTCAGTGCTTTTTTGCATCTTAACTTAAAGCTCTCTTCTACATTACTTAACACTATGTTCGTGTTAATTGGACTCTTTGTTTCTCACACCAAAATAAGGACTTTCGGCAGGCTGACCACTTTAAAAGAGGAAGGAGAAATGTCAATTACTTCCCTTCTCATTGAATTCTATATAAGGTTCACCTGCAGCTGAGGGTCCCATTCATCAACGCATAAAGACAGAAATATCCTGGTCGTTTGTCACTGCTGATCCCTGGTTGCTGCTTTCATCATTGTCTCGTACTCCTTCCCTCCATACTACCACCAATCTCCCTGATGCCCTGTTTCGTCAACCTGTGACAGTTTCCATATCTTTTTGGCCCTTTCTCACACACCTGTCCAACCATGGATTCTGTGTGTATGACTGATGGCTTGACAAAGTGATGCAAAGGGAGGCGCCCGCTCACCTTACCTCTTATAGAAAGTTTCTGCCTGGGAAATGATTTGCTAGTTTATTAACCTGCAAACTGAATATATCACTGAATCACCCATGCTTCCCCCGACTCAACCCAAAAGGCAGTCAAAGCCCATCATACGGAAGCAGTTGACAAGTTTTTAAATGTTTAGGATTATGTAGATTATGCAGTATAGACAGTATAGTATAATTGTGTACAAGTATTGTTAATGCTGCAGAATGACAATTTTGGTGTGAAGCAAAAAGCTCTACCTTTTACTAATAACATACAAATAAATCACAATTTTGAGTTTTAAAAACACGTAATCAGCGAGCAAACGGCAAACATTTTCAACAAACAGAGAGTTGATTAGTAGCGTTGAAATGGCTTCATCAACGCTCCAGTCATCTATTAATTGATCGAATTAGTTAGGCCAAGTTTTAATGAAGGTAAAAATGGAATGAGTTGGGCGGGGAATCAATAATTCCCAATTTTCAACTTGTCTCCAGCTTCCTTTGCTCATCACCCCCCTATTAAGCAAAACAATGTCAGGAACAATTTTCAGACACACTTTGCTCAAGTTACAGCTGCATGTTTTTTGGGTAAAGTCTCTAACAGCTTTGAAAAACTTATAGTCTCACCCATTTTTCTTTGTAATATAGCTCTAGCTCACTCAGACTCTGCAGAGCATTTTAACCACCATTTTCAAGTCTCGTCAATGACTCTTTGTAGGACTGCAATCTGGACTTGGACTTGGTCAATCTGTCAAAATCATGCACTTAGACCTAAACTAGTGGTGTCCAAAATCAGCTTTCAGGTGTCCGTGTCATTAATACTTTAAATGTTGCTCTGAATTATCTGAATTAAAGCATGACTACATAACACTTAAGATGGAAAACATATCACACCGTGATGATCCCGCCACCATGTTTCACTACACCAATGCCTGGAAAAGATGGTGCCTACTGGTTTCATGTCCGAACCTTCCTGTGTCCTCTGGTTCTTGTACCTCCTGATGCTATTTGATCTCTGCTGTTTCTCACACAGGAAATGTTTTTATTCTGAAATAGAACTGCATACTTTTGGAGGTTCAAACAAAAGGCTGCTGAATTTAGTTGTACATAAAACATTTCAGTCATTTATTTTCTAAAAAAGTAAAACCCCATTTCATTTCCCTCATACTTTACAGTCAAGCACGACCTTTTGTTTTTCATAATGTACAATTCAAATGAAACACACTGTAATTAGATCCATAGCTATGTTTATTTTCATTATTTGCATATTGTATAAGTGGCTACTGTGCTTTTTTTTTAATGTTCATTGCATTTTCTCTCATTTTATTTTGCTATGTTTCTTCATATTTAACCGAATGGGAGTATGTTCTCCACTCTAGATGTAAATGGGATGTGCTGGAACTACATAAAACAGATGGGTATAAATCATTCCACACTATCTCACCAGTCCTAATAAACCTAGAAACTGTAGTTTTACACTCACACACACACATGTGGATCCTGAGAGTTTCCTTCATCTTGCTCCAGCTGACAAGATATTTAAAGATCCTCTCTGGGTGACTACCCCCCTCCTCTTTGTCAGTTTGTCGAAGCTCAAAATGGGTGCTTGCAATTCTCTGGGATTTCATTTCAAATTTGAGAGGACATCTTTCGCTCCTCTTTACCATCATATAACTCATCACATTCTCCGGATGATTCTTGAGTTCATTACTTTTATCAAAGCATGTCAGGTCTGTCATATAGTTATTCAAATAAAACCCAAATGGAGCTTTTAAATCTTGATCTGATTGACATTAAGTAAGGACTTCTGGCAGCAATAACGTCTTCATTGCAAATCCGCTTGACTTGTTCTTTTTACCTTCTCACTTAATGTTAAATCTAGCCATGAGTGTAAGAGATGATACACAAACTGCTCACGTTTCTTAATAACTCCATGGTGGTTGTTATTGAATGAAAAGGAAACCTTGCAGCGTAGGAGCTTTGGACAGTTTAATTTGGAGTGAAAAGATTAGATTGATATGCTGGTGCTTCTTGTTATGAAAGAAAGGTCAGCTGAGCAGCCTTGACACTTGTCACTGGCTCTCTAAAGATTTATCATTGTACTATGTTGTTTGTGTGGGTGTGTTTGGTAAGGTGGATATAAGAAAATGGTGGATACACACAATGGGGAAAGTATTTACTATAAGATACATTTTATTTTTCATTTCATTGATGGTCCTGATTAGTATTCATAGAAATGTGTGTAGTCTGCAAAAACCTTTCATAAATTACATGATTAGTAAAGTGCAAACAAAGGAGATAAGTAATAAAAGCATGAAGAAAAGGAAAAACCAAAGAGAGAAAAAAAATGCTGAACATTTTTTAAAAGCAGTCCAGTTTTATATCCATAGGTTTACTGATCACTGAAATGTTTTTAATACTAAGATATCACAATGGAAGCATCAGTAGAAAAATGAAAGTACAGAGCTCTAAATTGTACTTGTGTTGTTTGGCACCAACCAACATTATATTTTCTTGCAAAAACATATTTATGGTAAAGGTTATGGTGGCATTTCTAAACTCCTGAATGCTCAGCGGAGCATCTCTTGGGCCGTGCGGCACAATTAAAAAGAAAGTAATTGTACCGTCAACCAACCAGAACCAGTGGCTCCTGGGTTGTCTTCCAACAGAGGAGTCAATCTTAACATTTCCACCCATAGGTGGTATATTTTATCAAGTTTAATTGCTATTTCATGTAACATTCCCGTTTACTAAGCAAAATTTAGTTTATGGACTCATTTGCTGTGATTTTGTTTGTGTTTGTAGAGCAACCAGGTTTTTACCAACAGCTAGTGTTCCATCTGAAATAAATTTACTTAGGAAAAACATTGTGTTCCATACTATTCTGTATTTTCTCCTCTATACATGCCTAAATAAAAAATGCGCTGCAGCTAATGAATCACATACTCATGTCAACACTCCTTTCACACACAGTACATGCTTATGGAAATCACTGCTAAAGGAGACACACTGACTTGTCCTTGGACCCTGTTACTCTTCACCGCAATGAGCATCAATCTTGAGGAGTCTTCAGGTGCTCAGTCAACCTCTAGTTTCATACTCCTGCTGGTCATTCTAATAAAACCCCAAAACGTTAGCAAAGGGGACTCTTTAATTGTGTGTTGCTAACTGTTTCCTAGCTGTATAGGAGATTAATAAACACAGGAGGAGCATAATAATAATAATAATGACGGCTCGCAAAAAAGGACCAAAATATGCTCATGCAAATGGTTTGTGTTTGGAATTTATTCTACCAGAAAATTTACATTTTGTGTGCATCTCATGCTCAGGCTTAGTCAGGCTTTTGAATTTCTTTGCTTTGTTTGAGTCGATGTCAATACAATGTCTTTGTTTTGTGTAGAAAGGTTGTTTAAAAAATGATTAAGTCTTCTCTTTTCTGTGAAAACAATGAATATTGTAAGATTTCATTTGGCAGCATTTCTGTTTCCATGTTTCATCACCTTTCCAACTTAAAAAAAATAAATACAATGATGTTGATTAGAAGGTATGCACAAGTGAACGCCTTGGCACTAATTCAGAAAGCTCACACTTTTGTTCTTATGTGATCAACAGCTGCACTCTAAGTGTGACACTGGAGCAGGCCACGTTGTTGGCTCGAAACCATGGCCTTCCACCTCGATGCATCATGCAGGCCACTGATGTCATGAGGAAGCAGGTAAGATGCTCATCGACACCCCTTAGAGAGAGTATAGGGTACAATCTGTTTTTGTCAAAGAATCTGGCTTGGCAGATTGTGTTAATGCTCAGTAAAGTATGTTGGAAAAAAGGTTCAAGCAATAGGAATAACTGCAGCTCTGAGAAAATTGTGAAGTAAAACCGATTTAAAAGAGCTTTAAAAGCACCACAAATTTGAAGTTGCTTCAATATAAGATGTTTATAGTGAGAATTTGAGGAGCCATGTTCACAACTGCTGGTGTTGGTACAATGTGTTCAAAGGCAGCACAACTGTAGGCTATGAAACTTAATGGGTTTTTTATGCCTCCCATTGTGGAGAGCTTCAACTTGTGGCTTCACTGTATAAACTACATGGTGTACATGGTTTAAAGACCGTTGAATAATTGTACTTGATTGGCATATTGGTAGTGGATATACTATACTCTACATGTTCCTACTTTTCTGTAGGCTAACACAGTGGTGGGCAACTCTTGCCCTCGAGTACCAGTGTCCTGTGACTTTTACATGTGTCCCAGGTCCAACACACCTGAAGCAAATGGTTGAATCACCACAATACGATCTCGAGTCCTGCTGTTACCTGATTATTTGACTCAGGTGGTTTAAAACAGAGACACAAAAAGATGATTTTGTCTGTCCAATCCCAATTTTCTGATTAAATATAGTCTTACTTTTAATACACGATAAGCCACTCTGGCTTTAAAAAATGCTTATAGGTTTATATACTTCACTTATACAGCGCTGTTCTAATAAAACTGACTCAAAGCGCTTTACACTATAGCCACGTTCAACACCGATACATGCATCGGTAGGCAAATTGGGGTGTTTTTCCTTCAGTTTCACTGTTTCAGCTGTCAGGTTTGTTTCATCCTACCTGTTGGTGACTACAGCTAAATGTTGCTTTAGTCGTAAACTGGTATGCCTCCGAGAATGTAACTTTAAAGCTAAGCTGATGACAGACTGAATAACTTGTTGCCCTATCACTTTAAGCAATGCATTCAAGCCGACTATGGCGCAAACAATAATTGAACATACCCATAGCTTTATGTAGAAGCAAAAAAACAGTACCTCTACATTTAAAGCCAAAAAATGTCAATCTAAAATAGTCTTGTTTAAAAAAAGTGTTGAGCTTTAATCCTGTCTCATGTCTCTTTAAGGTCAAGGATGGCAATTCCCTCTCTTTTTAAGCACAAAGAGATTTTCACTCCATAAAGCTTTCAGCCATGACCAAATCTTGGCCTCCAGCTCAGAGTCTTTTTAAGTTTTGACTGGATGGTTATGTAGCTACTTGAAATGGAGGGGCTGGAATTTTATAGGACTAAAGATGTTTAGCTTCTGTTCCCAGAAAAATGGGGTCGCAACTGTGAGTGCACAACACATAATTTGACATTCTGGTTAGCCATTTACAAATGTTCCTAGTAGCACATGTTAGTTTATATGTATGTATGTTTTGTGTTTATTTTACGATCCTAGACCTGAAAGAACAGTAACTGAAAAGCACCTCCTGCTCAAAAATATCGTCCTAGTGCAAATTCAAAGTTGGCCAGATAATACTGATGACTTTTTGGGGGGTTAAAAAGTACTTTTTAATTGTTTGCCTTAGACTCATTGTTCAATGATAATTGAACCATCGGTTAATTGGGATGTTTCCTAATATACCTCATGCAAAACCATTTCTATAAGTTGAATAATTACATTTTTAAAACTGAGAAAATGCAAAAGTATAAAAAATGTTTCACAATGTGGATAAATAACAGAAATTGACTCGGCAACAACATAATGCACGAAAAACAAGAGCATTCTTAACTTCCAACTGCATAAGGTATATCTTTAAAAAAAAAAAAAACACTGATGCAGCTTGCCCAAATACAGTTCACATCCCTTCAAAAAGCATGGTTGATTGATGCTTGTTTGCTTGTATGTTGGTAAGTGGACTTTAAAAGAGAATCAGAATTTTCTTCTGCACTCAACTACTTCTCATTCAAAGCTTTTTCTCAGATTGGCATATGATGTCTACATGTTAAACTGCAAAAGAATGGGAGAAAAAAAGTTGAGCCATATTTATCTGCATTTAAGTAAATTGCAACCAGAGCGATTTGCATTGGATTCTGAAAGATAATCCCTTTTAGAGACATACATGTTACTTAAAGAATATAGTCTGTTTAAGCCTGGGGTTAATATTTGCCTCTTAATTTTATGTACAAAACCATTCACCTATTTGTTCATGGTATAAACCCACGCATGCTTTCAGGTGGGGCTGGTGCCTACCAACAGCATTCATTGGATGAGATATAGGGAAATCTTAAGGCATGTTGCCAGTCCATTGTAGGGCAACATATGAATTTGTACAAAAAATTAAAAAAAATAGAAAAATCTTTACAAAATGCACTTGTTAAATAATACCTTCTTACTTTCATTTTTGTCCATAGTTTTCTCAAAAATATTTAGGCCTGTGGGAGAAAAAAAGTTTAAGCAAAAGTTTTACAAGATATATGAATCTTCTAATCAACAACATAATCATTAGTGATCTGCCAGGACCTGTGTCCTTCACTGACAATAGGGGGCATCTCTGTCTGGAGGTCTGGGAATGGATAGCAGTGATAGGAATAGAATAATTGCTGATGCTATCCAGTTGTCTAAACCTAACTCTGGGCTGACAGTCAGAGTTGTAATTGAGAGGTCAGCTAATGCACTTTTGGCTAGATGCTTTCGGTCTACTAAAACAGTGATGACCTCCCTAAAGGAAGACGTGGGAGAGTGTGTTTCTCTGCTTATGCTTGTCCAGCATGCACACAAAGAGGGAGTATATGCGAGTGCAGGTGTTCGTCTCATTTCTCTAAATTGAAAGTTGCTTCCTACAACTCTGTAGCGGTATATCCACACACTGCACACAGGAAACCACAAAAAAACAATACATGCTCCTAACTGAGCATATTAAAGCCCTGCAAAAAACAGCTGAACATAAGGAAACCCTATTTACCTTCCAAATTCCTTACACTTTGTTTTCTCATCCTTATTAAAGCTTTTTTTGCATGTACTATGTTGATTTAGTTTTTTAAAAGAACAACTACACTGACCATAAAAATCATTTCAAATCCTCTGTCCCCACATTCACAGCATGACGTTTACTTCGTGTCATACAACATTCCTTGGATGCTGTTAAGCTTAGAATTTATATACTCTTTCTTGCTGTTGTGACAGCCAAGCCTAGAAGTAAGCAGCCTCACCAGGGAAAAAGCATCTTACTTAACAGAAACTGGCGCTTGTGATGTGCATTAGCCAAAGTGGTGTCCATTAAAAGCTTCACTGCAAAGCCCCAACGCATTCTAACATTTTGCGGATCTTGTCTTTGTGGGGGGGGGGGTCTTAACCTTAAAAAATGCTGTTTGTTCAACAAGCAAAAACAAAAGGGACAGTTGAAACTGAGAAAATTTCAGGATTGCATAACTTTAGTGCAACTTCTGTTTATAGGTATAAAATTAGTATAAAAACTGAAATACAGCACATAGAAACATAGAAGTAAGCCGAATCACCCTTGTTTCACGGTATTGCGAGGCTGTGGGCAAAGGCATGTTCAACCTTCTGAGAAAACTAAAGTTTTTTTTTTTATCCTTTGTTTTTATTTGTAGCTTCTATTATTGGCCAGTCAGTGGCAGTTTTTTGTGATGCAATAAAACCCAAGGCGTGTCTGTTTTCTTTTAGGGCGCAAGAGTTCAGAATTCTGCCAAAAATCTAGGAGTGCGAGATCGAACACCAACATCAGTTCCAAGGTAAAAGCATCTTCATTCATGTGGCGTCTATTCGTGAAAATAGATATTTCATATCTGTGAGGCATCTATCAAATTGAACAAAAATTTCAGATTACAAATCTGTTGAGACTTGAATACCCTGCATATTATGTAGGTATTTTTCAGAAAAGATAACAGTGAAGAGAATTTATTTGTATATATCTATATCTCCCTATCCTATTGTCTCAAAAATACATACCTATATCTCTTATCCATCCATCTAGTTGTTCATTCATCGAACTTGCATATGATCCGACCTAAGCTATTGTATCTACTGTGGAAACAGGCAGCCCTTTTAAACCATTTAGTCAATATTTTTACACAGCTCAGTAAGAGGATGGGTAGTGTTTTACACGTTTTCATGGAAATAAATTACTCTCTGTACATTTTGTTATATTTTCGGCAATTAAGGTGGCGGCTGGAAAACACTTTTTTACAGTTGTTTTATAAATGTACACGGTTTTACAAAAGATTTTAAAGATTTTGGCTTAGATTGGCACATCCTGTGTTATTATGAAATTAGTTGTATCAAGATGTAAATATTCTGATGTGTTTTTTAAAAAAAACTACAGAGGACGGCACCAAAATCACGGATGTATGAAACGATTTTAATCTCAGCAGCTGCTTGGCCCACAGATGTGAAACCAATCAGAAGATCACTGCTTGCTGTTCTTTCATGTGTCTGAATGACTGACGTTATGGCTCATGTTGAATGTAATGATCTGTCACATCCTATGTGTTTCTCTGATCAGGTTGTACAAGCTGTGCCAGCCTCCTCCCCCAGATGGAGATCCATAATGCATTGCTGAAAACCTTCAGGTTCAGCAAGCAAACTTCTCCCTTCACCAGTATGTTAATCTATGTGAAGACAGTGCCTTGTAAATGTCCACTCTAGCTGCCTGTAATGTAAATAAAGTTTTAAATAGTATTTTTAATGCTTTGTATTGTGAGTATTGTACTTAAAATTTTTTTTTTAAATGTATATTGTATCAAAAAGTATTGGTTTTAAGTGAGAATGCAAAGGGGAACCTAAACCCATGATGTATCTTATGCATTTTTGTGTAAGACATTTTCTTTGAATGCTTTTTTGAATCATATTTACACTGTTTTCCAAATGTATTCATACCACTTAATGTATTCATACCTCTTTTGAAAAAAAGAGGTAGGAGTAAAAGTGTTTCTTTACTTTAGACCCTTACAACTAAAAATCGGAGAAGTTCAAACTTTATTTGTATTTAGCCTCTGAGTAAAGACCTGGTGGAATAATTTTCTGCATCAATAATGTTGTAGCGTTTTTTTTGTGTATGTGTTTTTGCTAGCTTTAGAGTTTTTGCCCGTTCTTTGATGCAAAACAGGTCAAGCTCAGTCTGATTAGATGAGAATTGTTTGTTTGCATTGATTTAAAGATTTTGCCAAAGATTGTATAATGGTTAATGGTCTGGACCTAGAGTTTTGCTCTGACTTTATGTTTTGGGTTGTTGTTCTGTTAGAAGGTACATCTTTGCCACAGTTACTTTGTTTTTGTTTTTAAGTCTAGCATTTTTATCCCTGCTGGCTGAAGAATTACCATTACCATCTTCTACATGATTTCTTGATCCCCGACATTGATTGTGAGAAACTGCTCACAAGAATTATTATTTCTTGGTTACAATAAGGGCCTTCTTGTACATCTTTCATAAGGCCAGACTTGTGGGATGCACAACTGATAGTTGGTAACAGATTTTCTCCTCTGAGCTGTGGATCTCTGCCGCTCATCCAGAGTTACCACAGACCTCTTGGTTGTTTCTCTGATTAATTTTCCTTCCTTTTCTGGCCTGGAAATTTCAGAAATGGATTTTATGTAGGGTATCTGAGTAAAGAGGGACTAACAATAATTCACTTCTCAAAGAGGTTTATTTGTTAAAAAAACATGTCTTTCACTTCACAATTACTTCTTTATGCTGTTATATAATAGATTATACACATATATATACATGTGTGTGTGTGTGTGTGTGTGTGTGTGTGTGTGTGTGTGTGTGTGTGTGTGTGTGTGTGTGTGTGTGTGTGTGTGTG
>JAVLVB010001131.1:1195632-1212010 GCA_032876305.1 Orestias chungarensis
GTACGTGTTGCATGCACATTAAGACTCAATGATTTATCAGTAGATTTAAAGAGACAGAGCATTATGTTTTGTATACAAACTGTACTCAGGATTAAACCATCTGTGTCTTACTTGTAATTGGATGTAGCTCACTCCAAAAATAGATATTAAACACCTATCAATAAGCTGTAGTAGTGTTTCTATATATGTGTGATTAATGTAGAAATTGAGAATTTGTATGAATATTTCATTTTCAAATAAAGAATTTGTATGCACATTTCATCTGCAAATTTATTAAAGCTGATACCCATAACAAAAACTGGTGTGTTTATGTTGTCTTAGGAAAACTGAGATCCTGTTGAAACCCCAACTGAGAGATTGATTGATCTATCTATCTAAATGCCTTTCACTGTTCACAATGTAGATTAAATGCCTCTGAGGGAGAAAAGGGACATAGCAAAATTCATGCAATACTCCTGGTCTTGTATATTTTCTGTACAGAAAGCAAAACCTGCTTGTCTTAATAAAGCAGTTGGTAATTAATTGAGAGGTCCAAAGTGGTGTCTACTTTTTCCCACAAGTATTTTTTTGGTTAAAATAGTTTTACATCCAGACTTCTAATAAATGTCTAAAACACGGGGACCCTGCAAATCAGTCCTAAATTTCACATGTTCTCTTGCTGTTACCAGGCCATTGTCATGCTTCACAGTGTGTTTAACAGAATATGAAATCATTTTATTCAGCTGTGTCAAAGCATGGATGCATTAAAAAAACAGGAAAATAGATTTCAAGGAGAGTGCAAACTCCTTTCTACCAATTCTAAATGTCTCCATAGCTACTATCTATCCTGCAACCTTTGCATCCATCACACCTGAATCCAGTGGCTCATCCCTCAGCATATTTGTGGAGGCCGGATAAGAAGCTATGCATTTGATTCAGGTGTGTTGGAGAACAAATGCATCCACCAGTTGCAGGATTGTACAGTTCTCCAGGTGTGGACCCAAGTTAAGTTGGATAATAGGTGTAAGAAACTGACCCCTTACAACATCTCCTCGTAAAAAAATTCAATCCATTTATCTAAACGCTGTAAATGATTTTAGTTTCTGCGCGTAAAGCTGATGTGTTTGGGACACAACAGAGCGCTGATCTAAGAGTAGCAGAGAAGCAAATGGGAGTGGCGGCGGTGACTCCAGCAGCCAGTGAGCGGAAGATTTGTAATCTGTCACAGTGCTCCTGGCTTCCTCAGAGAGAGAGAGAGAGAGAGAGAGACAGAGAGAGAAGGAGAGAGAGTCAGCGAGGCGACGCGCTGGGAAGGTCCCGGGCTGCTCTCCTCTCTCCAGGATGCGCGCCCGGTGCCAGCGCCGCCTTTTTACCGCAAAGCTCATCTGAACTCAACTTGGCAGGAGGATAAAATCCCAGAGTTTCAGACGCCAAGGCTTCTCCTGAAGGACGAATGTTTCCGCCGGCTCCCGTCCTGATCTCCTGCTGAGAGGCGACGAACGTTCCTTCATGGCGTCCCCGCAACAGTCCAGGATTCAATCTTATCTGGAGAGGAATAAAATCGGACCCCTGTTTGAGGTCAGTGCTGCAACTCTGAAGCCTTATGTGGCATTGCCGCTTTGCACCAAACGTTGAATATATCGTGCTCTTGCTGAGCACAGACGTCCTGGGTATCCAGGGTTCTCTCTCTCTGTGTGTGCAAAACGTCCCACTGCGCTCCGGGATGAACAGCCATGCACCATAGAGCTGTGTTTACATTTCCATCTCGATTATTAGAGCCCTGATAAAGTGATGCCAGAAAGTTTTCAAAGATCAGGGGAGCCTCCAGATGGGGACCTAAACTACAATGCCTTGCAAAAATATAATGCATACATAGTTCGGTGTTTTTTTTAAATATGTTTACTATATATATTTTTTATTTTGCAGAGTAAAGATGATTCCTTTTAAATCAAATTAATAAAATCCAACAGTGGTGCAGGGATTTCTATTCAGCTCTTTGTCAGTATTATGTAGAAGTACCTCTTTGCTGTAGTTTCAGCTGCAAGTCTTTTCTATGTTTCTTTTTACTCTTTTGTTGTTTGTTATTATTATTATTATTATTTAGCATTATAATTGGAAAACATAACTTCTGACAAACTCCTTTGTCCAAAAAAAAAGGCTTTCCTGAATCCTGAATATTGGATTATTTTGTACCTTCGGGATATTGAGCTGAATTAGTTCTCCTTCACACTTTGGCTTTTTGCATGTAGGCCAGCCATCCACTACCTACACTGGATATTCATCTGGGCTGCTTGTTGGTTCTAAATGGTTTGTAGTAAATTGCCAAAAGGTGTTTTTAGGTTTTACTTAAATGTTAGCGTTCTTCTTGCCATTCTAACAATGGCTGTGAGATTTCTAGATGGATGTACTGTCTGGTGTCTTCAATGGACTTCATTGTGCTGTATGTTTAAAAACAGATTAGACCTTCCTAGAACAGCTTGATTTATATTGAGATAAAATCACGCACACTGACTATATTTACTGGTTTGGTGACATTCCATCCCACCAATTGAGGCTTTTTGGTCTGCATTTTCAGGGATATGTACCGGGCTATGTATACAAATGTAAGCAATGTATTTATTTTTTTATTTAGTTGCGAAACAAAACAAACAAAAAATAAACTTGCCAGTTTGGCCAATGTATATGGAAGTAGTTTATTCAAACTGGGACTTGCCAATAAGTGCTGACTTTGATGAGTCAGCCATGAGATCTGTTTTTTCACATGAAGTTACCTTGGTGACATCTACGCAAAGAAGCAGAGGCTTAGTTCACCTTTGCCTGTTGGATCATTAACTGGGCTTACGTCAGGGAACGTGCTAGGTTCTAAGAATCAGTAGGACATGCAAATAAAGATGAAGCACTGACCTCCACCTTGTATACTGCTTTTTTTTTTAAAGCTGCTGACATTTAATTTCTGTGCAAAATAAAACAGAGATTCTGCATGTTAAACAAATCTTAAGAGCAGTAGGAAGGCTTTTTCTTTCAGGGCCCTGGACTGAGGCTCTTTTGTAATATGGAGTTCAGCCGACAGTGAGGACAGTAAATCTTCCAGTGAGTCTGGAGCAGTCGATGAGGCTAAACTGCACAATGATGGGGCTTTGTATGTGCTCTGCTTGTTTGTTTTTCCTCGCTCAGTTTTGCTCTTTCAGCTGTCTCCCACTGCGCCTTTTTTTCTCATGTTTGTGTTGGCTTTGAGCACTGGCAAGTTGGCCCTCCTTTATGTGACAAATCAAAATGATTAAAGCAAAGTGCAAAAGTGACACCTTGCAATTGTGCTGCTGATCAAACATTACATGCTGTGATTTTTTTGAATATGTTTTTATCTTCCCAAACAGACCTTCCGGTCTTATAAAAGAAGTATTGTGGTTTCCAGATTTCCAAAGGGAACCGACAGCTGAATAAAAGAGGTGAAGCAAAGGGAGGATATTCGAAAAGTGTCTTGAGTCTTTTGCTCTTCTCAAGGGAAAGTGATGTAGTCACTGCCCCCCGCTCTGCCATTTTATTGTTGTCCCATAGACAATCTATGATCGTTCACTCTGCTATGGAGAAATATTTCTTTACTGGAAGAATCTGGGAGAGAACATTGTTCTCCTTGTAATTTTCTCCCTCATCAGCTGTAGTGACTCGGTTGAGCAGAGGTAATAATGAAAGTGTGGGGGGTTGGGGCAGAGGATGGCTATTTATGTGAAAAAGGGGATTGCTGAAATCTTGACAGAAATGATCAATAAAACTTCTAGGCCTTAACATTGCAGAATATAACTCCAAATTATCCATAGAAGCATGCCAAGCTTCTCTGTGACGTTAAACAAAAAGCCACTTGAGAAACCTAAAATACCTTAGCTCACATGACGCTCTATTGGCTGGTTTTTGCAAAGCAGCCAATCCAAGAGTGCCATTATTTTTCTCTGTGCTGGTTAGCTATAATCCAAGAGTTTAGATAAAGAAGACTGTAGACGTTGGCTTGTGCTGTACTGCCAAATGGGCTTCCACTGACTACTAATGCTTATGAAAGTGTATTTTGTGGTTGAATTATTGATAGAGGCATTTCTAAGTGTTTGTAAAGGGGGACTCATTCATTTGCAGATTTCAGTTGTTCATGTGCAGTTGTGTTTATTAACCTCATATACTCTGAGTCCACTATATATCAATAACAACTCCTGTACAATTTTTTTTTATATGCCTCATTTTCTGCCAGCATTATTTATTTAAAAAGGTAATTTTTTTATTCAAACTGACTTGAGCTCACCTATTATTTAACAAGTGGACAAACATAAAAAACAAATATCTGAAAGAATGGAGGACCTATAATATGTTGCTAAAAGACTAAATCTTAAGGGAAGAGTTGCTATTCTGAAACTTTTAGATGTGTCCCTCCTCCAACGCATCTGAATCAAATAAATGGCCCAGTACCAGGTCAACTGCAGAACTTGGTGATATGGTGAAGAGGATATGCCGCGGTTGAATGCAGGGATGCATCTAAAAGTTGCTGGATAGTTCCTCCGGAAGACTCAAGTTAGAGACCCATTTATATAATTACATTTAACATAATTAACTTCCTAAAAAAATAATGAATTATATGCCTTTCTTTTACCACCCACGGGATATAAAACTAATAAGAAAGACTCTTTTGTACATGTCAAAATGTGAAGTGTTTCAACTTTACCTATAGCATTCAGAGTACTTGGTTTGTTTGAATGTTTGCGTATTTGTAAATAATAAAAATCCACAGTACAGTACTTATGTGTTTTAATATTTACAAAAGATGTGGGACACCAATGTATTTTGTTCTGTTTGCATTTCTTTTGTCTCATCCTTTAAAGGAGCAGAAGTGTTCTGTTTAAGGATAACCATTTGATTCATTAAAAAAATAAATTCTGATGAGCTTTTTGTTCTTGTAAACGTTCTCTTTCTATCTGTTCAACATGATATCTTATTAATGTTGCTTTGTGTTATGTGTGTAGCAATGTTTTCTCTATTTCATAATAAGAATTTCTTATTCTTTAAACTTTCTTTCCTAAAGACCCCTTTTTGTATCAAGTCAAATTCGGTGGTCTAATTTTCCATATATGCAGGCTCCATCCCACTCCCTTTCCACTCTGCAGAGCTGTAGTATTAACCAGTAACGGAAGGTTCATTTACTCACTCAGATGAGACTTATGATTTGCTGGAGAATTGATTTTCTGTTTCTTCTTACTCACTAATGAAATGGTTGCTTTGCAAAGACGGCAAGCTGAGTCAACACTGACTAAATTTCATCCAAGAGTCAAGCAGACTTTCATAATTACCAGAGCGTAATTGCCCTCCAAGTCATTGCAACATGTTTATGTAAATTGATATTCAGTTTGAACAAATTTTCAGTGCAGCGTGACTCTTAATATGTTTTGTGTTTGTATCCAGTGTATGTCTGTGTGGTTTTTGTTGTCTTCTTCTTCAACATATGTTAAAACTGTTACATAGGGTTTGGCAAAATAATGAAGGTAACAAATGCGCTCCATTTCGTATGTTTTTAAGTAACTATCAGATCCGGGCATGTCTTTTCCATAAAAGATACATTTAAACATGTAAAACATTGAAACAAAAATTAGGCAGTATTTACATTGTCACACACCGCAGATAATCTCTTCCTCATGCTGCTCCCTGACACGATAGGCCATTCAAACTAGAAGTAATACAAAGGTTCTGCCAGTAAACGGTGGAGGTTTGATAGATTAAATATAGTGGCGGATGATTAACCATCTGATTAAATACTGTTCTTTTGTTACTTATATTGGTAGGAAAGTGGTTTAAATAATTGAGTGCTGTTCACCAGAATTTTAAAAATTATTATTCATTCTGCACTCATTTTAGGTAATGACTGTAAAAGGAATACAGCAAGCTGACTGTATTTTCATTAATTGATGTTGCTTCTTATAGATAAACTAAACGATTTCTGTAGTTGGGTTCTATAATGTTATAAAGAGGACCAAGAGGAAATGCACGGATGGATGCACCTCTCAGGCATCTCTTGACCATCCTCCTGATATTGACTTTTTCTTCCTTTTTAAAAGTATCTTTAAAAGCATTTACTTAAGAGAATAAAAATGTATTCAAAGGTAAATTTAAAAACAAAAAAGGTTTTAATGCATGATCAGGTTATCAGGTGAACATCGTGTTAAATATACATTGATCTACTCGCTTAGGATGCAAGGAGATCGCTCCTTCCAGGCTGTCTCACCGAGGCTCTGGAACAATCTCCCGTTGTCTCTACATTCTCAAGACTTGCTTTTAAGAGCAAACTTAAAACCCAACTGTTTCTCCAAGGTTTTAAACATCAGTTGTGAGAGGATTGTTTTATCTTTTATCTGTATTATCTTGTTTTTATTGTTTATTTTGTGAAGCACCTTGTGACATTCGTTGTCTGTGAAAGGTGCTATATTGACAAAATTTACTTTCTTACTAATCTTTTTGAGAGGCATTCGCCGTTTCCGGAGCGCTCATTAGGCAGTTTTGAGTCTTGATGGCGCAGTAGGTAGCGCGTCCCATAATCTGACGGTTGTTAGTTCAACCCTCATATTGGGTAAGTGTTTTGATGCTCCAGTCCTCCTGTTTTACAACTTCACATACATATGCACCCTTATGGGTCAATAATGATAGGAAAGGATGATTGTGTGTTTCCTGAACAAAATGGTCCAGAGGCGCAATGGAGAACGTGTCTGACTATGAATTAGAAGATTCTTTGTTTGACTCCTTGCTAGCTTGTTCAATAATTCTTTATGCTCAATCTCAATTGTTAATGTTGAAATGAGGGCTAATTGATACCGTTATTTGATACCATACTTTGTAACGGGACATTTTACAAAGCGGATGATGATATGTGCGGGATCTCATTCAAAGCGATCTACTAATGCTATTAAGACATACAAATTTGTGGCATTACTTTCTCAAATGTTTTACAGACAGGATATTTCAGGATAACGGCAATTCCATTGTCCATTCACACATCAGGAATAAATGGGATTCTTGAGATGAACACAAGTGAACCATTTTCATGCTAAATGGCTATTTTAGACACATTTCCTTGCAAAACACCTTTTAGTGCCACAAGTTTACAAATGTCAAACTAAGTAGGATACATATCTGAGTGGATTTGAGATTTAAACCCAAAAGTTATCCATTATGCAGTTGTGGTTACATGGCTTGTGTGGGAAGTAATTCAGTACATATATGACAATGCTTCATTCACCAGAAACAAACACATAGCTGAGTTCCACAGTTTTTCAAATGTCATGCAGCAAGGACAGCTCAAACATGTACACGAAAAAAACACATCAATCTACTTGCATTTACAGTATAAGTTCCATTTTGGTAAAGCCAGTTGTGCAGATCAACACTTAGTTGTCCATCCACATGTCAGCAATAAATGGCAATGTTGAGATGAAGAGAACCTAAGGAAACCAAAACTAAAAGAGCAACTTTCAAGAACATTTGCAAAATAAAAAAGAGGACACCATCACAAGAGAGAACATGACTAAGTTATGAGCTCATCACGTGTGATTATATAGTATGCTGTTCAATTAAGCAGGATGAATATGTTTGGAAAAAGAATGCATGACAGAGGATGGTTTGGGTCCAGCCTTGGTTAACAAGTTAAAAAAGGCAATTCAGGCTGGAGAAAGAGGAAGTAGTCAGGAGTAGAGACCGGAGTAGGGACAGAGAGAGCCAATGACGGTCGAACACTGACCAACAGCCTGAACGTCTATTGTTGCTTTGATGGCTCATTCACTACAAAATCTCAATCCATACCACCAAAGCCCACCATAGATCCTCCCCCATTACCCCCTTGATTCAAAAAAAGGATGCGCAGAAACCTTTCTGGGAGGTGACTCAAGGCCCAACACAGAAAAGCCAGTTGTGCAGTTGAACACTTAGTTCATATGTTGTCATGACAGCTACAAAAAACCTACATTAAAACAGAACAGGCTACCTTAGATAAAATACAGAGTCCACAGTACAGTATGGGCTCTCGTCCCAAGTCAGTTTCACAACCAGTCATGTCCTCAAACTTAGTTGCCAAAAGAACCATAGCTTTCGTGCATTTGGTATGATGGGTCAACCTAAGAGTCAACCAAAACACAACTTTTTTCATGCTAATTAGGTCTTTCTAACAAATATTTCTTAACGACATATCTTTTAGTGTCACAAGTTTACAAGTGTCAAATGAAGTAGGATACTTATCTGTGATAGGAGTTCCATAGGTTGTTATGGAACTTGAAGAGACATCATGTAGATATTACAGTTCTGTTGACCTGAATATGCACCTAGTTAGACTTTTTACAAACTTGTTTCAGTCATTAAGATGAATTAAAAAAAATTATAATTTGAAGTATGAAGAAAATCTCTTTACAATTTACGAATAAAAAAAAAATACAAATCCTCCATTATGGACACACCAATATTTTGAGTCAAGTTTTGCTACAATGGAAAAAGTCAAACATTATTAGACAGAAGAAAGTCAGTAGTCTGTTGGTATACAACCATTTCCGCTACCTTTTCCGAGGACTGGCGTGTTTCAAATGAGCTGATACTTAATCAGTACTATTATCAAGATTGTTTTTTTTATTATAGAAGAGGTCTTTATGAAAGTTCCTAAGAAACACTTGGGGTCTTAGGATAGATATTGACTATCCGTCACTTTACATTTTTGTGTTTTATAGAAAAACCCTTAATACAACCATCACTCTTTCCTACCTAATTATTGCATCTTGTTCAGCTTCACATGAGACAGTATGTCTCTATCATTAGCAAAACCACTGCAACTGTATTTCAGACTCTATAGTGACAAGTAAAATTTTAAACAATAAAGTTCATCAACAAATCTAGGCCAGAATTGAGGTAAAAACACAATTGGGCAGTTTACACAAACACAGTAAGAAACCTGCACAATCAAATATCAGTGATTTATTAAGGTAAATGAAGTCTCAGTCCAACACTTTCCCTTTTGTGAAAACGTTTTATGTAAAAAAGAGAAAAGTATAAAAGTATAGCAATACATTAAAAGCTTCTTTTTTTCTGTTTCTTCTGAGTTCATCACCTGTCGTGAAAATGGCATTTTGAAGGAAGCTGCTATTAGAATATATCGTTTTAATTAGGACAACATTTCTGTTGCACTTCCCCATGAAATGATTGGGATGTAATTTCAAATGTTACATTCAACCCACTAGTGAATATGATTTCACTAGTGGGTTGAATTTAACATGAGTGAACATGAGTGAGGGTATGGCAAACATATATTAGGACAAGTTTGTGTAAGAGCTTAGTAATCATTTTTGGCTCAAATGTAAATATTATTTCCATCATAACAGACAACAATATTTTTGTTTTGAGTAGAATTGTGGAAATAAAATAGAAATTTGTAATTAGTTAGTTTAATTAGTTAAAATATTTTAAAAGTTAATGCAATACAGTAAATAACTGTAGGTCCAACTGTGTTAATGTTCTGTATTTGAGTTTTTTTGGTGCTGTGCTTTTTCAGCTGTTTTTATTACAGTGTCATTTTTGTTTATACCATAAGTATTGTTTTATTTAACTATACAGCATAGAAAATTACATTTTACATGTTTCAATATTGTGTGGTTACAAAAAAAAAAATAGAAAAAAGAAGTTTGTCTGCAGGTGTTGCTATATCTCACCCTCTTTTACTGGTTGTTAAAAAAAGTATTTGGCTGGGTTAGTCAGTCCCAACTACTTTACCAGTTTTGAGTCCACACCTCGTATCACATTGGAGACAAATTGTGGTGGCGACTCACAGTTTTGATGGTTCACAAATAATGCAGTCTGATGCAGATTTTGAACTTGGATAGTAAAGATGGGGGACAGAGTCTAATATACTCTTAAGTATTAAGGATTAAGGGTAGGGTTTGGTTTATTGCATGTATGTATTTTTTTACTATATTTTTAGCTTGCACTGTAGAAATTAAATGTTGCAATCGTGCATACATCTTTTCTTGTGTTTTAAAAAATTAACACACAATATCAGCACAAAATGACTTTGTGATCTATAAAGCGTGCTGGTAGAACAATGTTGGTTTGAATAACAATGCCCACCAATCCTTATAAATGAAGGCTTTAGTGCAAAATGTTAATAATGTGAGAGTTTCTATGAGTTTCAGTAGTTTATAATAGGGAGATCATGCCTTAAGCAGGGATGTGTTTTTTAAATTTTAGATTATAAAATAGAATAAATTAGGGCTGGTAAAAGGCATTAATGGTTTATAATAAACCTCATGTGTTGTGATGGTACAAGTTTTTCAGTCTTACTGTTATGTAAGCTTATAAAAAACATCAGATAAAGACAATTCCGCAAACATTCTATAGATACCAGTGACCTTCTATTCATTCTTTGTGATGGCTCAGTTATATTATTACAGATTGTGGTTATGAACAGGTTAACACAGCTTCTCCCTTCAGAGACAGTTAAGGTAATTACTACCAGACTGGCGTGCAGGAGAAAACAGCCCGAGGCCGGGTTCTTCCTCTGGGGCTGCAGGAAAGGGTGAGGTGGGAAAGATGCCGTTCTTCGTTGGATCACGCTGTCAAATGATGAGTGAAGGCTGATCAGTGGGAGACTCAGAGCATACCGGAGAAAAAGGCACAAGACTGTGTTTTTGTTTGTGTGTGAGGAAAGAAGGCAAAGGAGAGTACAGTAGCTTTGTTGCATGCTAATCAACTTATCATGTCCAATTACAGCCCAACAATCTTGATGGCTGAGTGCTGAGAGTAACTGATAGTCTAGCTTCTTCAGTAGGAGAGAACCAACCTTGTTGGTTTCCCTGGTTTTCTTTACCCTGTGACAGATATAGGTATATATGTACATGATTATAGAAAAATCATTAACATTATATACTAGCATATGTATGTATTTGGGGGACATGCAAAAATTATTTATTTAAAGAGGAACTAACATAAGAAATATAAATCAAGTGTTTATACTTTATCATGGGAAAGCTTCTTCGAAAAAACTTTGCTATGCTGAGTACGTCCTATTCCTTTGTATACTTTGTCTAAAGTTATGGTGAACAGTTGATATGCAGATTCAGTAGCAAAGGTTTGTTCGAACTCCGTTTAAAAATACGTGCCCATACGCAAACTGATAATGGAAAAGCGGGTCTCACACGTCCTTTAAATATGTTAATATCTCCTTAGTTAAATTAGTTACTTCAACAACATCTAGTTCCCTTTTGGGATAAATTAAGTATTTTCGATTGATTGATTGATTGATCAACAGACCTAATCACACAAAAAGTAGAAAATTTTTTGCCTGTGTATTTACAAGTACTGAATGTAGAAAATTAGTTAATGTTTGGCAATAATTACTTTTAACACCATTAGGCTTAGACGAAAGCTATTGCTTGGATTAGATTCTAAATTATTCTGGTAGATTGGGACCAATTATCTTCCATTGGTCATCATTATAATATATATATATATATATATATATATATATATATATATATATATATATATATATTCTTAATATATGTAAGTAATGTCTATTACATATGGAGTAATGTAACATTTCGCCTTGGGATTATTAAATTATTTCTGATTCTGATTCCTCGTTGATGGGACAGGTGTTGTGAGTAATGAAATGGTGCCCAGCTTGAAAGAGCTCTTTTTTGATGCTAAATGTGTGCATTGATGACTGAAAGACATCTTCTGCCTCCATTTATCAGTTTATTACAGTGTGTTAAATTCATGTTAATGTGTATTTAAAGACATTTCAATTGGTGGAAAAAATTGCAGGGGAGGGGGGTGGGGTATAAAAAAAGTCTAATCAACCAAAACTTTCGTGACCCCCATGCAATACCTCTGCGGACCCCCTAGGGGTTGCGACCTTCCTGTTGAAGACCTCCGTTGTATTGTATACAGAAAAATATTTTCCTGACATTTTTTCCAGTTTATTTTGGAGACTTAATTAGATAAATGTAACTTTCTGATGACATCCTCTAGATTGGAGCTTATTTCCATTATTTGTATGTTTTGTAAACTTTTTGTTAAAGCTCCACTGGTTTCAACTAAAAAAAAAAAAATGAAAAAGTCTATTGTAGCTATGGTCTTCATCCCCTGAATATAAATTAGCTTTTTGGAG
This sequence comes from Orestias chungarensis, assembly GCA_032876305.1. NCBI lineage: Eukaryota > Metazoa > Chordata > Actinopteri > Cyprinodontiformes > Cyprinodontidae > Orestias > Orestias chungarensis. The sequence continues at coordinate 1,207,778 of JAVLVB010001131.1, forward strand.
GCCTAATTGTAAAATCAAAATGACTAGATCTAATGATAAGAGACAGGATAGTGACTAGTAATGTACAATAATGTTGGTAACGTGCTAAGAAACATTTTTTTCCCCATCTTTTCATGTCATTAAAGGGCTGTCAGGGGAGCCTGTGAAGACATCAAGCCTCTTAACATTAAAAACAAACAAACAAACAAAAAACCCACAGCAATGCTTTTTGAGAGGAAAAACAAACACAGCATATATTTTCTGGTTTATTTGCCTTGACAGATTCTTTTTTCCCCTGACAGATCATGTCAGATATATTTTACATCTCAGTATATGGAGACACACAGAGCACAATGGTTCTCCACCAATCATGTTTAGCTATCCCCGGGATGATGAAGTTCTGCGCATGTGACTGGTTGCCTGAAAAGTGGCGGTGGCAGTTCTTTTTGAATAGCTCAGCATGTTTTATTTTTATGTTTTTGTTTTTCTTCTGGAAGCGGCCACACAAAAAAGCAGAGCAGTTAAAAAAAATGCTGTATGCAGCAGTACTTCTTTTATAGGTGGTAATGAGAAAACGAGGGGCTTTGCTATGTGTCAGCGGAGTGAAACAACAGACTGTCATCTCTGGAGAGTTTAGTTTACGGTTTTGTGTTTTAATGTGTTGTGTTTAATGGACTTAACAGTTTTAGAAATCATCTAAGAGTTTTTTTAATTTTTTTTTTATGGACAGTCTTTTGATGGAATAAAGTATATCCAAGAGTGAGGCAAGGAAACTGCTTACAATTGATGTGCCTGCAAAGTATGGCGTTTTTGTCTTTCCCTCAATTTCGAAGTTTCTCTATTTACCGTAGTTATTGCTAGAACATATCTCTTGACTCCTGTTTACCTCTACCTGCATTTAGGGGTGAGGCTAACTAATAATTTGGTAAGCAAATAATCTAATGATTATTCTGACAAATAATCAAATATAAAAATTACAAATTTGTCATATTTTTTATTGAACGATTAATAATAGAATCAAATAATCAAATTCCTTTTTTTGTGCTGCCTAAAATCCTATATCATGGCGTTGTTTTTTTGTGTATGCCTGATAATTTGTAGCAAAGGATGCATTTGTGTCTAGAAAAACAACACAAAAAGTTGTAAGACTTGTAACATTACCATGTGAAAGTTTAGCTCTTCTGGCTGGATGAAGCGTGACCATATAAGGCCTGTACTGGCCTCTTTACACTGGCTGCCCGTCTTTTATCGAACAGATTTTAAGATTCTTTTATCAACTTATAAAGTTTTAAATGTGTTAGCTCCCCCTTATCTACGGGACCTCCTAAAATTTCAGTCTGTGTCCAGAACCCTAAGATCAAACAATCAGCTATTACTGACAGTTATTGTTCTTGTACAGCACTTTGGTCACTGCCAGTCGGTTCAGGTACATTTGCCCTCTACTGTTTTTTTTTCCTGCATAACCTCTTTTGCTTTTGACTGCTCATTTATAAAAAAAAAGGTGACAAGTTGCCCTCCTGAGATGAGCTCTTGCTGAATTAATGTTTTTTTTTATTTAACTCAAGGGGAACTGGTGGGAGAAAATATTACAGAAAAGGTTTCATTGTTTCAAAGTTTGTACTCTTCACATAAACCTGCTTTATAAAATTCTAAACTAGTTTTATGACTTCTGGTGTATGATTAATTTCTAGCAAGTCCCTGTTTTATTCAACCGATGGCTCCCTAGATTTAATGGAAAACTGTTTTTGTTTTTTATGGAATAGTCGAAGTGTCTTTTTTTGTCCATGGTTAAATTTTCTCCTTTAGCCCTTCAGACCTCCTCTTTTTTTCATGGCCTTCTCAACTTTGACTGTTTTCTTCCTTCTCCTTATTTAACTTGCTTCCACTTTCCTTTTTGCCGTCTTTGTTCAAATTGCAGGGCGGCAGGCAGTATCAGTGAGAGTATCATGACTGTCTCTGTTCCCAGAGGGAGTCCTCTACCCCGTCCAAGGACGCTATTTGTTTCTTGGCCAGGTGACAGATTGTCAATTACTGGGACCCAGCAGAACTTCTTTTTGTTTACCAATAGCTACTTTTCATTCTCTTGAATATTAGTAAGGATATAGTATTGTAACATTTAGACACATGTTTATTTTATTTTATTGGCTGTAAACCATAATCCTAATCAAAATAAACAAATAAATGCTTGAAAGATATCACTACAGCTGCAACAAATCCTTATAATCCATATAATTTATATGTAGAATTGAAATACTGACACACATACATTTTTCACCAAGAATCTAACATATTGAGATGCATTTTTACAAACCATGGATTAGTACTGACTAAGTAGTACTGATGAGCATGTGGCAACACTGTAGAGAAACTATTACCTACAGAAAGGAATTTTCGACTGAATCAGGCTAAGTTGCTATCTGCCTTGACTGCCTTCGGGCTATGAGGACATAAAGGTTGCTAGCACCGTCCAAGATTTTGTTTTTGTTTTGAGAAAATAATAGATATAGCTAATGGCAGTATAGGTCCTCTTAGTGGCTTCTTACAGGACAACAACAAAACACGGTAGTACTCGGAGCACATATGAAAGAAAACCAAACAGAAATCCAACATAGTGGCTGCTGTCTTGCGGTACATGTAATTTACTGCTTCCTAAAGAAAATAATTGTTGACACTAGTATAAATAATGACTAGAAAATGATTTTAAATGAATCAATAGTTGCATTGCATCTATTGATGCATAGTAGCTGCAACAGTATCAGCCCGTTAGATCAGTGGTCAATAAACCTAGTCTTGCAAATGTTTATTATCCATTTCTGCTCCAACACATCTTAATCAACATTTATCAAAGACCTGGCAAGTAGCCGTTCATTTGATCTAGGTGTGTTAGAGCAAAGTTACCTTTTAACCTGTAGATCAGATCTCAAGGACTACAGCTGGAGCTCTGTGCTTAGATTATGCTTTTAATTTTTAATTTTATTGTTTACGAATCACATGCCTTATATTTGTACAAAGTCAAACTGCCCAAAAATGTATTAAAAACTAATGGTAATTTTCAGGGCAGAAACCCTTAAAATTGCACTTCACTAGGGGTATTCAATTAAAACCTCAAGAATTTCCTCCTAGTAACTGAGCAGAACTCCCGCTTTTTTCTATTACCATTTTGCTGTATGCATTTTAAAGTGCAAAATGTCTTATAGGCATTTTTATCTTAAATTGGAGAGGGACATGTTTATGAACTGAGAGCCTTAATTTCAAGTAAAAAATACTTAAGTAAAATAAATAAAATAGTTTCTCTTTTAGATGAAAAACATAAACAAAGGAAGTTCCGTGTTTACTTATCTTCTTTTGTAGCAAACCATGCAACATTAACCTTTCTGAAACAACCAGTCAAAACACAGGCCGTCATTTTAATTTGTTTTACAAAGAATACCTTAAAGTATTATCCAGCAAATATAAATCTTATCCTCCAAGTTAGTCAGCAGCCACAAACAACACCCAATGACCTTTATATGTGGATGCTTTACCTACAGGAGCTGACATTTTTTAGCAGTACCTAGAAGCTGCCCATCTGTCTTTGCAGCTCACCCAGCATCATGTTTTCATATTCATGCGTAATGCATTCCAGTGGGAAATGCGTACTTTAAAAAAAGGTTAGATTCTTCACACTTGCTTCCTTAAACTTTTAATGTGTGTATATTAGTTTTTCTTTGTAATGAGTATCCACATTACTTAACCTTCTGCCGGTATGGAAGTTTGTGTCCTCTATTCAAAACAGCTGGACCCGGTGGTTAGAGGGATACATGCCAGACCAGTCTCTGTTTGTCCATTCACATGCTGTTTGCTGTCGCAGCTCCTGAGCTTGGACAGGAATGTCCCCCTGAACAATTACTTGATTAGCTTTCTGAGCACACAAAAGCACAGCCAAGACTAGCTTTAATATTGCCTGCAACCCTTAGTCCGTCCCCACCCCCTAAGACACACGCACACACACAAATGGAAACATGTCTGCAAAGGCAAATGCACAACAGCGTCTTAAATACAGAGCTACTTGATTTGGTTTATTATACAACCTGTGTTCATAGATTGTTGCTCGCGCAGACACACGCACGCACGCACGCACGCACGCACACACACACACACACACACACACACACACACACACACACACACACACACACACACACACACACACACACACACACACACACACACACACACACACACACACACACACACACACACACAACCACACAC
>JAVLVB010001131.1:1216129-1231392 GCA_032876305.1 Orestias chungarensis
CCTCAGTTTGTTTCCCATTACTCCTAGCCGTGCCTGCATTCATCTACCCCTGGTTATTTCCTGTTGTCCTTCCTTGTCCCTCCTCTGATGTCCCTCGCCTGTCTCCTCAGTTCCTCAGTCCCTGTGTTTCTGGTGAGTCTCTTGCACTAGCTCGTAGTCCTGGCTCATCACCTCGGTTCCTTTGTCTCCTTCCGTGTTGGCGTCCTAGTTATTGTCTCCTGTGTACCTCCCCCCGTGATCGTTATTGTTTATTGTTTTGTATTCAGTGGGTTTAGTTCTTGTTTCCCGTGTTGGTGTTTGTTTATTTATTTATTGTCTTTGTGTTTGTTACATTTGGTTCCGACGTTATTGTTTCCCTGCTTGTTGTTATTTTTTAGTTCCGCCTCCGCGCCTTTAGTTCCCATCACGCTTTGTCCCGTTGTCTGTTGTTCCCTGTGTGATTCCTTTCGTGTTCTGTTTATATTCAATCCCTCAATAAATTTATCATCACTCAACTCCACCTCTGCTCGAGTCATTAAAACCCAGCGTGACAGGTTTAGGTAGTCAACCCCATCCTGAAGCCTGAAAAGCCTTAAAAAAACCAACAACTCAGTTTGGAGTCCACTTACTTTTCACTGGACAAACAGGATTTCAGAGAAATGGGGGCTTGAGTGGTTTACAAAGAGTCTGACTCTGACCCAACGTAGTCTGCGGTGAAACAGAAAATAGCTTTGCGTTGTAGCTCTACATTTCAGCCTATTGGAGTTAAAAGGAGTTTTCCAAATAGGGAATTATGGGAACGTCATTCGGCTATGCTCGCTGGATCATTCTCAAGAAGGTCAGCGGTTACTCTTACAAATAAAATATAAAATATAAAATAAAGTATTTTGTACATAGCTGTCTAAATAACCATCATTAAAATACACTTCATATTAATTCCCACTCCTTAAAAGCATTCACATTTTGCCATGCTGCAATCAGAATATTAATTTCCATTTGTTCGATTTTATGCGACAGAGCAACAAAAATAACTCTAAACTGTGAAGTGGAAAGAAAATAATAAATTTTTCCATCTTCTGATTTACAAACAAAAACTGTCACTTTGGACCTTCTCCATAATGAATAGAATCACCTGTAACTAAAAGTTTGTAAGAGTATGGACTCCCCAGTTTTAAACATGTTGAGACTGTATTAAAAACCGATTACATGCTTGTATTTCTTCAATCTATGATTTTACTGAAAACTATCCCACACTTTACTTCCATGATAAAATGTGAAAAAGTACCTTGTGCTGAAGGTGCTCTTTTTGCTAGATTGTTAATATATTCAAGCTTGAAACAATGATGCTTTCCACTGCTAGATATGCATGGATATAGATTGCTCACAACACCTTTCCCTTTTCTGCGTCACAGAAAACAAAAGCACTCGAAGAGAATACAGCAACTCTGAGAAGCCGTGGCAGATTACTCCAAAGAAGCCAAAAAAGTCAAAGAGTGACCTGGCCGTTTCAAGCATCTCTCCACCTTCACCCGAATCAAAGTCGTGTAAGTTTTCCATCAGTCATCATCAAAAGTTTGTGATTGTTTTTTCGACACTTTGATCCCACTCACTGTGGTTTAGATTGTGAAGTTGCACAGTTTTTAAATATGTTGTATCACTTGTTTCCTAATTACATGCTCCATGGACTTTCATCTTTATTTTAATTTTAGATAATTATGTCTAATTAAAGTTAGTCACAGTATCCTCCTTCCAGCCTCCTGGAGCCCTGCAGATGAGTTTATTATAAAGTGTCTCCTCCTACTGCTACACACTGAAGTGAATTATTCACAAGCTCCTGGCCTACAGACAGAGTAAGATGTTGAAACTTGGAAGCTTTCACTTTTTTTCTTTCTAGCGAGTTTGGGAATAAATGACCATAACCGTGACGCTTGAACGAGGCAGTTAGGGCGGGTCAAGCGGGAGAGGCAGCAGAGCCTCATAAGGCCTCAATAATTTACTACCATGCTCCGTCACTGCCAGACCAAGTCTATTTTAGGCTGTGGTTGGAGGAAACGAACGAGGAGATGAGCGGAGCATGCATGGTCAGCAAATTTACTACAAAGGAGGCACATACAGGTTTGTCTGTATGTGTGGATGATCATTGGTTCGAACAATATCAAAGCTACACATCAGATAACATTAAATATGCATGTACAGGTGTTTGAGCATGCAGAGCTTTCAGAAATCTTTCAAATGAAAATGTGGTTCTTATATGACCTGGAAAAGTCCAGGATATAATACTAGTGGCTTCCAGACCTTGATTAGTCTGAAAGTATTTTTTTCATTATCTATATGGTTGGTTTCCTTCCTTCCTTCCCTTTCTCCCACCTTCCTTCAACCCTTGAAAGACAAAATTAGTCTGGAAATGTGTTGGAAACACAGAGAAAATACAGCTATGCATGGTAATAAAGTGCAGAAAAAATATTCTGCAGCAACACCAAATACTTCATGTGGGTTTATGCTTCATGTGCTCACTTCTCTAATGTGGGCTATTTACAGTCAGGTCTACCCTTTGTTTCTGCAGCATGGGAGAGGAGTATGAACAGAACAGAACAGCTTGCTTGCAGCTAATGAAATATATATTTCCCCCAGCCTGCATTTGGTTTACTCTGTGCTTACAGTTATTTTAGCACCAAGCAGCTTAGTCAGGGTAAACAAGAGCAGAGGACAGCAGACTGTTACAGCGCTGCTATCAGATATACACTATGGAATAAATTTGCACTTGCAGACTGTTGCAGTTCCCAGTAGAGTTTTTTGTGTGTAATGTTTTACTTACAAATTCGCTAAACACCCTCTATCACCCTTTTTGAAATTATTAGGGAACAACACATCTTTCTGGTTTGTCTTTATATAAAATTGCTTCTCAAATCCGATTCAAACAGAGCTGGTTCAGCACAACAACATTTGATCTGTTGCTGTTTGTCTTTTATTATTGATTGTATTACACATCTTTAACATTACCCTAAAAGCTGTGGATGTTGGCTCTTATTGCAGAATGTGGGTCATTTCCCGTTTTTTTTGTGAATCAAAGACCGTAACAGCATCTGTCACACGGCCTCAAAAATGAAAGTTCTGTCCCTCTGGAAGTAGACTGAAGACCTTCTGCCAAGGCTCCATTTCACATCATTCTGCTGCCACAGTAAAAGAATGGTGGCTTTACAGTTTTATACAGTTTCTTGTAAAAGTATGTATGTTGGAAAACTAACAAAGCATATCACTGTGAAAGCATAATGCCCAGTGTAAAGAAAGATGAGCGCAACATCATGCTTTGTGGATGCTTTCCATTTGGGAACAGAGAATCTTCAAATAATTGATATGAAGAGGTAACCAGCTGAATATCAGGCAAACCTTTGCAAGACATTGCCGAAGAGAGCATAAATTGGAGGTGAAGCCAAAAGGTTTTTAGTTTTCGAGGAACTACAGACATTTAATATGACACATCACCCTGAACCAACTATAGCCGCCTTTAAACATCGTGGTGGGAGCATCGTGCCATGAGGATGCTTTACATCAACAGGAACAGATAAATGGTTCAGATATGATAAGGGCTGTGTAGTAAAAGGTTTCCCCAGTAGATTGACAACTAGGCTAAACTCAGTTACTACTTTGCACTTCAGAGTTTTGTAAATAAAAAATAAAAACAGAAAAATCCTTCTAGCTTTTGTTTATAAATCAAATGGAATTGCAATAAACTTTGTGGTTGTGCATTGTGAAAAGTTTAAGGAGGTTGGATAGTCTTGCAAGGTGCCACAGTTTGAGTTTTCTTTACCTTTGAACTTTTATTCACAAAGGATGTTGTTCTGTTTGTTCTATTCTTGTGATGTGTAGTGCCGCGATCAGTGGAATACCCCACCTGGGACTGGAGGGAGAGTCGAGACTTTGATGAGCTCAGCCACATCTTGCAGGAGAGCAAAAAGCTTGGGAAAGCCTTGGAGTGCCTGTCTCGAAGTGAGTGAGCGTATATTGCACAGATGAAGGTCTGCAAAAGTCAGGAACATAGCTGCTGACCCTATTTGGGTCATATCTACTGTCAGAGCAATTGTAGAAAAATGTTGACACAACTTGAACTGTGGTGAACAAGAGTAGATAAGGAGCCGGGCTCCACGGATACACAACAGGCTAAAAAATAAACTTTGAGGCTCTGTAGTAGAACTTTGGCCAAGATCGTCTTTTAATGGTTCCAAAGGTTTCTCTTAGAATAACACGGATTTTTGACTGTTGCTTCCCTAAGCTGTTATTAATTATCACCCTATTTCCATTGCAGGCATTGCTATCTCTGATGACTTTGACCAGGTAAGTACATATTAAATGTTTAAATATTATTATTATGTTATATAAAATAATAATATAGTCTTCAGAGCACCAAAACTTTCTTTTATAATGATGAACTGCTATCTTTTGGTAGTTAGGCCCAAAATTGTTAATATCCCTGGCAGACTTGGATTAAAATATATTCATTTATTTAACTAACATGACTGGAAGCCATCTTACTGGTTCAAAGTGGTCCAGTGACAGCCTTGACTCAGAGCTGATAAAATTTTTTGTTCTGCAACCTCAAAGAGTTTGAGCTCTTTGTTAAAGACTAAAATGTTGGTCAGCCTCTGGAGATAGAGCTTTACTGCTGAAATGGCATTTACATCATTTCATTTTAAAGTTGAATGTAAATATTTTGGACTTCCTTATAAAACTAAAAACATATGTAAGATATATATATGTTTTAACCAGTATTTCTTCTTCATAATTTTTGGTCTTGTATCAGATGCCCCTGTGTCATTTCTCATCAAACAAATATATTGGTTGAATAAAAATAAATTTAAAATCTAAATCTCCCAGTGGTATGAATCATTTTGGGTTTAACTGTGAGTATGAGTAATATCGAGAGTGATATCCCAGTAAGCATGTCCTACATTACAGTCTGGTGCTCTGCTGGACTTCTCAAACAGAAAACTCTCCTCTAGTTCTGCTTTTGTCCAATTCTCTCCCAACACAATCATGTAGCAGCAGCTGCCGAGGCTGGAGCAGCTCCATTTGGAAGCCATTGCTTGTGATGAGAAACTCAGCATGTGTTCGGACAAAGGCATTCTGTTAAAATGGGACTCTACATTACCCACCTTTTTATGACTTAATAATAAAATGTAAAAAATAGGCTAAGAGGGTTTGATCTGTAAATGTTTCAGGCTGTTTTTTAGGGCAGGAATCTGAGTGTGGGATAGTTTTGATAACTGAGTCGTCTTGAAGATTTCAGTTTCTATCACTTCACTGTCTTCTTTTCTAGCACTTCCTAGGCTACAACTCAGTTCTGCGCCCTCGGGTGATCGGCGAGTGGGTCGGTCGTGCGGACAGCGATGCAGACCCTCTGGCTGCTGAGATGTTGCACCCTCCTGTCCCTCGAGCTAAAACCGAAGTGTGCTGGAGCAGAGAAAACAGCCCTGCTCGGAGGTTCATGTTCTAATCTGTGCTGTGAAAAAAAAACTAGGGAACTTGACAATCTTCAGTGAGCTATTCAAACATGAGGAGGTACAATTTTCACTATTACAGACTGGGAAGTGGCCATCTGAATGGGTTTGATAATCCCATTTCAAAGTACTGATTGAAAACTGACTCAAACCGAGTTCGAATTAAAAATAACCTAATTTCTCTGCCCTCAATTCCAATGTTTTGTGCCCAACATTTAAAAAGTGTCCTCTCCTCTGCAAGACATTTTCATTTTGCACTGAACCTTTTTAAATATCCCTATTTACTTTATGAGTGCATTCACTTATAAAAGTATTTACTACGTCGGTGGTTAGGTTTTTTTTATCACTCTTACAGGTTTCAGATTATTAATCAATTTTTTCATTCATATTTTTATATCAGACAAACACAACCTGAGTCTTGGGAGAAAGCTGTTGATATTTTGTTTTTTCTTAATTAGCCAAGCCATCAAATACTTTCTGGCAGTTTTAAGTCTGGACCAGGCCGCTAAAACATTTTTTAAACCATTCAGTAGTCGACTTTGTGGTCGGCTTTAAATAACTGTTCTGCTACATGCTCCAAGTTCTCGAGAGCATGAGAGCAAAAAGTTATTGCTGGACTTCTGTACCATTTTTAAGTAGTGAGCAGAATTCCTGGTTTTACTTCAAGTCATTCACACCTGGAAGCATCAAAACAGCCTCAGATCATTAAACCAGCATGTCAGCCAATGACACTTTCTTGGAAAACCACACAGCCAAATACATAAGCCATCAGTACTTTCCACAAAAAACACACAAAAAAACACATCTATTTTTACCCACTTAAGTTCCTTGCAATGTTGTTAGGTTATCTCTAATTGTCATTGGGCGAGAGGTGTGGTAGCCCCTAGACAGATCATGTGTCCAACAAAGGGCAGCACAGGACAAAATTCTACACACACACACGTAAACACACACACAAACCTGATGGTAAATTGGAAGTATCTATTGACCTAATAATAATGTTTTTAATGCCTCAGTATTTTCAAAGTTAATTGCAGGTATGGATTAATCCATAAAAAGACAGATAAAGAATCACTGAACCAGAAGTACCTTCTATATTAAATAAGCAAAAGCATTTTCTTTTTCTCAAATTTTGTTCCTGTTTCCAAAACAATAAAATATCAACTTTCCTTTTATAGGAATAAATTTGTGAGGCTAGACCGACAGCTAACAAAAAATAAAGTTCTCCAGAAGACTTGCATTTTTGTAGCGGATTTTAAAAAGGATGCTCTATATTTTAACATTTCTTGTAACTGAAAAACACAAAGAAAAGAAGTTAGCTAATACATAGCCTAGCTGAAAATATGCTTTTTTCACCACCAAAAAATACTGTTTCCAAGTGTTCGGGACAAAACACCACTGACTGTACAAAGATGCGAGCGTTCACTCTCCTTTTAAATCCGTGTACAAATAATACAAAGACGGTTTGTGACCAGATATCTCATTCTAAGTTTAATTCTATTTTTAATCATTCTTAACATGAAATACTAAGTATTATATTTATTGACCATCAGCTTATTTATAATGTATTTAATTTATTCAAACATAAACTGTTTACAATACCAAAATGCATCTCAGAAATGCTTTCGTTCTTGTGCACTTTTGTTTGTGTTGTTTTCACTTAACCAAACACTAATAACTGTCCCTAAATTTGATCAAAGTCAATTACTTATTTAAATTAGATATTTTTCCCCTTTGGTCCATATTTAGGTAGGTTTGGTGTAAAACAAAGTGTCAATTCTGTGACATCAAACTGTCTAGTGTCCAGGAGAGGCGCTCAAGAATGATTCCAAATTTGGGTCCTAGTATTTTACTGCAGCTGCACTGAATGTGTCATACGTGTCTGATATGACAAATAAAAACAGGGAAAGATGTTAAACCATACATGATACACAGGCCATGGCTGACACAGACACAGTTAATCCCATTATGGTACTGTATTGGTAGATTATACGGGGGGAATTCACTTAGCCTAACTGGGACAAGGAGGAATGTGTGGGCTTTCTTACATGCTCAGTGTGAAGTTAGTGACTCTTGAGGACTGCTCCTCAGGACTTTTTCATTTTTTTTCACAGAGCTCAAATCGTATATTAATCTGGTTTTGAGTTGGAAATATAAAGGTCCTCCTGATTTATATTGGAACAATTAAAAATGACCTCCTTGGTTTTAGTAGAGACCCAGAGAAAAAGAAGCCCTGCCATCTTCTGAAAATCCCAACTAAGCCTAATCACATCCTATTTAATGCATCTGACCGTTTACACTTACTCATTTTTATTTTAAAAGATTGTGGGTTTATATTTTTATTGTACATCATTTGTTAATGATGATTATGATAAAACTTCATATCATGTTCCTCAGGTGTCACAGTACTGCATGGATTATAAATTTACCTGCTGACACACACCTGATCTACACAAACATGTAATTAACAGATGTCTGCACTTAAAAGCAAGCTAAAGGAATACAATGAATTGAATTGAATTATGTCTGCTGGAGAAAAGGGGCTCAGGGCCCAAAATCTTGCCAGTATTGGGAATCAATACTCTGCAAAACCGGAAGAATTTAGATGTACTTTGAGCTTTAGCTGAGATGACATGTTGTCACTTAATGTAGAATGTAAATTATTAGGTATCTTTCTGTTTTATTTGTTCATTTCACATTTCTCTTAATATTCACACCTGCAAGTTGTAGAACAGAATTTTTGGAGTTCAATGTTTATCTTTTAATTGATTTATTTACGCCACTGGAGCTTGGTTCCTGTAATAAAAACAATTTAAAAAATATTTAACGTTAGTCTTTTTAATATTAGCCTATTTTGTACTTTTAGCCATTTGTATTTCATTCTTGAAAAAAAAATTGTCATGTTCAAGCAGATAAAACATCCGTTGGTAATGACTTCCAGAATGAAGCTAACCAGTTTAATGACCACAATGACGGCGAGCATGACAAAGTAGAGCATATATCATCTTTGACCCTTTTCTATTAGCTGTAAATAGAAGTCATTAAATAGAGATTAGGATCTAATGAATACTCTTGCAAAGCTGTGATCCACAACCCTCATCCAAAATGATAATGGAATTTTTTTTTCAGTGTAACACAGAATCCAGAATAACTTCCAATTTTACATTGTAAAGGGATACTAATTTGAGGTAATGAGTGAGTGCTATTATAAATAATAAATAAGAAAAACTAATAGCAATGAAAGGAAAAAGAAATTCACATTTGTGGAAAATGGGTCATTTCAAGAACTAGTGCCTCTCAGGGTGGCATTTTGCCATTTAATATATAAACTTTGTAAGAGCAAGAAATGGGGAAAGAAAACCTTTAGGAAAAATACTAAAAGAATATTAGATTGTCATGAATGGTAAATTGAAAAGCATAAATGGTGATAGAAAGCAGGAGGGTAAACATTAACAGTTTTACCCATTATTGCAAAGTTTAAAAACTTATAAAGGAAAAGAAGGTCAAGAGAAACATCATTAAAAAAGACTAATTCAACGGTAAAGATTAAACAGATTAACTAACTCAAAATTGGAAGGCAAGTTAAAAAAGTCTCAAAGAAGGTTGGACTACAAAATTTCATGAATTTCCAGTTAATTTAGATTGGCCAAAGGTAGCTGTAAATGGTTTTATAATTTTGATTATAGCTTTTTTGCAGTTTCCTGGAAGTTTTTTCCAGATTACAAGACAATAAAAACTAAATGCTGCTTCTCAGTGTTTAGTTCTGGTTCAGGGGAGCCATTGAAACCCAGTTTAAGGAATTTAGAACACCAGTGATGTGTTCCTCTTCCTTAGGTTTAGTTAGGAAACTGGCAGCGGAGTCCTCGATCAGCTTCAGTTGTCTAACAAACTTCTTAGGTAGGCCTTTAATCCAGCTGAAGATACAGGCAACTAGCTGCAACGTTGTCTCCTTCCTTCTTAATTTGTATTCTAAATCACATAATTTTAGGTGGCCTATGCCTCCATTTCATCCCTCAATGCAGTAGGGGATGCCACTGGTTTGCTCCTGTTCTATGCAAATTAGACAGTGTTATGCATTCAATACATAAAACTTAATTTCAGTACATAAAACAGCTTGACTTCCCATTTGAAAGTTTGTCTCCGTGTCTGTTTCTAGTGCATGCACCACTTGTGCAACTATATCTTCTCACCAGAAGTCATTTATAAGAAGGCGCACTTCATCTGTCAATTACATTACATTAATTTTATGTCTTTTAAGCAAAGACCGCAGTCATTTAAATCTGCACCAAGTAGAGGAAAAAAATTTTTTATTTTTATTTTTTTTATTAGAAGCTCTGACTCTGCAGAGCCACAAGTATGATGATAGATATTGGGTGCAAAAATGATGCTGTAAACCCATTACGTGTATCATCACAAAAACAACTAATTCTACTTTTAAACATTGTATAGTGACATTGTCCTAAATGTTGTGTTTGTATAATCCTAAAGTGTCCTAATTCTTTGTTTCTTTTCATAGCTTGAAGATGGAAACAAAGAGCAAAGGGCTAAAAGAGCAGCAGCAGCATCACAAGAAGCTTCTGGCGGCCATGTTGTCCCAGGATTCCTTCGACTCGATCAACAGTTCCGCTTCCTCTGTTGTCGAAGAAGAGATGGAGGATGAGGATGATGCCATGGAGCTTCTAGGTAATTTCACAACCCTGCACTCCTTACAAAAACAACCACAGATTTAACACACTATGCTTTGTTGTGTTCAGGTGTTGGTGAAAGATGTGTTTTTATACTTTTAGACAAAAGTATTTTGTAATTTTATTTTGCAATTTAGTTTTTTTTTATTGTCATTTCTGTCATTTCTGGTTTTTTTCCTTTCTTTTTTTAATGTTTAAAAAAGAAAAAAAAAAACAGAAATAACCTAGATGTTTCAAATCAGTCAGCTCTTATGTTGTTGTGGTTTTGTTTTTTTAAGTTTGCTTCTATCCATTCTTTACCTACAGGATTTTGGATTAGCTGAAGCTCCGTTTAACTTTATCCCTGTGTCTCAATGTTTATTTTACTCAGATTTTTTTCTGTACAGCTTGAACTCATTCAAGACAATGAACAAAACACTGAACCCATTGTTGGTCAGATTAAGTAATATTCAGAGATATTACAAAATCTCAAAGCTCCATTTCAGACATGGAAGTTTTTACTAACCAGGCTAAATGTTAAATCTATTAACCGTATATTCAGACAAAAACTGAAAAGGTTTGGGGTATTTGGAATATCTTAAAGTAGAAAAGCCCCATGTGTTATTGCGACCTCCTCCAAAAATGCTTGTAATGGTCTATTTTAACAGTTCAAACACCAAATATACCATACTATGCATCAATACAAACAGTAAAAGTTATC
The DNA here is from genome assembly GCA_032876305.1 of Orestias chungarensis. NCBI lineage: Eukaryota > Metazoa > Chordata > Actinopteri > Cyprinodontiformes > Cyprinodontidae > Orestias > Orestias chungarensis. The sequence continues at coordinate 1,226,989 of JAVLVB010001131.1, forward strand.
TTAACACTGCTGCAGAAGGTAATGTCCAGAGGCTTCCTTAGGAACAGCCAATCAGCACCAGGGAAAATAAATGCTGGATTTCCTACTGTGAAAATGCAATCTTATAGTGTTTGAAGTACCATTGCACTGAGGCATTTCAGCTTTCCAAGCTTTTTTCAGATGTTTAAATAGGTCCTACAAGAAATCTGTGAATAGGACGATATTCCACAAATATTTAGCATTATGCGTGAATACATAAATACTGAACAAGACTTCACTCTAGTGGCAAAGCTGAAACAGCATACTGTTCTATTTGCAACAAACAAGATCAGAGTTGGTATTCCGTAATGCACAAATATCTCATTACTTTCTAAGTGGTGGAGGGATGATTGTTGAGTGTTGTTTTGCACCAAAAGACCTACTCATAGTGTGTTCATTGTGTAAACCATAAACTACTCTATATTCTTGTTGTAGAGTCAAACGAGAGGCCAATATGTTGCGCTGAAGCTTAGCCAGATGCAGATCACATCTGCTACAGAGTGGCATCCGGTCCCAAGGTAAAAGTGACAAGAGAATTACTCTTTTTAATGTAACTTATATAGTCCGTTATGCCAATCCCGCCATCAAACTCTCACAAGAGGTGAATAAAAAGTATTGGTAAGATAATCTTACATTAATACCTTGGTTAAATTAAAGATGCTTGTCATTTTATCTAGATAGCCAGGATCTATTGCCGGATAATGAATTTTATTTGGTGTCTGAAATACATAATGACCTGAAGCTCAGAATTTTGTGTGAGCAATCTTTATCAGCAGGGGTGAATCTCTTAATTAAAAACAGAACATGCATATGCACGATAGCAGCAGGTGGCAAAAAGATCAGTTTAAAGCATAACTAATAGCCTGTCGTGGCTCACTGGGGAAATTCAGCGTTTATGCAGACTGAGTCTCAGGTTAGCTAAGAAACGGCTGGTACTTTGAGGTACATCAGACACTAGTGCACTCTGTCTGTGTCTAACATGTGATCCAATTACACTGCCTCAGTGCCCATCAAACAGTCTGACTTATTGATGTGTTGTAACACACAATCTTTGTATGCGTTTGGTCCCTGTACTTCTGTCACAGCTTTCCTGCTTGTTAGCAGGAAATGCTTTTCTAGGGGAACTCAGACGATCGCTGTATTTCATTGATGTGTGACACAAATGCGTTCACATTATAAATAGTGAGATGGCAAGAAAAAATTATTCCGTCAAGCATATGCAATTCATTTTAAGTGTAATGCTTGTTTACATTATTTCAACAGAAGACATTTCACTTCATCTTTACAGACAAGATGGGCTGAATTGAAGATCTCTGTTCACATTTTACAGTGCCTTGAAAAATGTTTCCTACTAATTAGATTATTGCTAAGTTACAACCACAAATGGCAGCTAATTTATTTGCTGGTGCCTATCTCCAGCATACAATAGGCGAGAGGCAGGGGTACACCCTGGACAGGTCGCCAGTCTATCGCAGTATAATGAATTTCACTACCTGAAATGATTGACAAAAAATATATAACTTTTTTTTAACAATTTTTCAAATTTTTGAAATATATCCTTTAGAAATTGCATTTTGATCTACAAGTAAAAAGCAGTTCCCATCTCTCCAGAGTGTCGTCTTCCACGTATTTGCTTTGATATGCCAGTAACTGGGTAATTCTATGTCTTATAGCCTTCAATGAAGGAACCCTTTACAGGTCAAAGCACCAAGGTCTCAGCCGAATGTTCATTCAGAACCCAGGACACTGGAAGGTAAGATTGATGGATACAGCCATAAAATAAGATGTTGGTGGTTCGTGATAGCCGGTGGATATCATAACTCTTCAGCTCAGTCATTTCTCTCTTGCCTTTAAAACTATTGTCCAGGGCTGTAATTCAGTTGAAACAATGTAGCAAGGTCATTTGTGATGCTCTGTCAAGGTCTGGTCATGGAGCTCTTCGGAGATGCAGTCTCTTATGAATTTACGGCATCAAATTCTGTAAAATTCGTTTCAGTAGATCTTAGATACTCATTTGCTTTGATAAGCCTACCAGGAATTTTTTTTTTCCAGAGAGAAGTGTTTGGCACAAATTAAGTGTTTGTTATTACATGGTTTCTAAATATGGCTACAGATTTTGGCAGGAATTTCAGTATTTTAATTTAAAAATTCTAATTTAATGTGGCCTATAATTGATGAACAGACGGTGTAATGTGAAAATAATCTACGTCATCAAAGATTCATTTATGTGTAAACTTGAGAATTTACGGTTATCGGGTTTTAAATAAAATGAATGCTAAAAGTGAATTTCTACCCCCTGTTGTTCTCCACAGGTAGGTTAAAACAGTTACTCAAACACTAAAAGTAACAGTTAAAGTCCTTAAAAAAATGTTATCCTGTTTTCTTCACAAAAGTACAATCTCACAGTAAAAACATCCCAGCAGTTCTCCACCTGAGATTTTTTTTTGTACACTTTCATAATGCCTTGCTGTATGGTTTAGTAAGAGAAACTTGTTTTACAGTTTTAGGCTTTTTAATCTGTTTTGTGAGTTTGAGTTATAGATACCATGGCAGGCAACCATTTTCTTGTCCTTTCTTTTTTGAAGAGAAGCAAACAGTAATGAGCCTTTTATCATCGGGGTCACATCATGAATTTGTTTATTAGAAACAGGCGGTCATGGATTACTCTTAACATGTTTACACTCCCAAATATTTTTACAGTATAAACAATTAAATTGAAATTTGTTGTTTGGGACAAAAAAATGTCGCAGCTGTTCACCTTTTTTAAAATAAAAATTTAAATTTTTTATAAGAAATCATTTTATTTATCAAATGAACATTCTGCATCATACATAATAATAAAGAAAAGATTCATTTTTTGATTTTGTTTACTAACCAAAGTAAATTAAAGCAAAAGGATTTTGGTTAATAAAATGCAAAATACCACTTTACAATATTTTTTATTTTTACAAGAGTTTCCTTTGTCTGCATCTTTTCTAAAAAGCCACACATCAGTTAAATGTCATCTCTAAAACTCTGCGACTTGAATGGAGGCACAATTTCTATTATTGAATTTCTGGCCAGACGTCACACAACCATGTGTAGGCTTTTATATAGCTTTTATATATCTACATTAGTCTCCAAAGAATGTAAAATCAATCATGTGTGCCTACAGTCAAAATTGATGATTTTGAATGAATAGATTGCATTTTAAAATATATTTTAATTCCAATTAAAGCAGTACCAACTGTTTTTTGTAAAGTAATTGATTATATAGGTTGGCTATTTTGTTTTATACACGTTTTGAACTCTCTTATTTAATTAAACGGTGCCTATTCAGATTTGAGTGTGCTTTGGTTTACCACCAGAGGTCAGCACGTGCACGATGGGGGAAACAGTATTCTGCAGCTGGAGTGGAAGTTGGTATAAATGACTGTAAACCTCGCAGTCTTTGCTCAGCAATGCTTGGCTAAGTGGAGGTCCTCTGTTCTCTCAGACTTTTCATACAGATCCCTTATTAGTTGGCTTTAAAGCTTTGTTTAGGGTGACACCTAGCGGCTGAAATATTGCATCGCAGTTTGTCATGATTCAGAATTGAGTTGATTTTAAATTATGTCATTAGACTTTGTCCAGCTGGATTTTATTGCTGTATTATTTTTCTCTAACATTCTGTATTGTAGTCATATAGTGCGTTTGTATTCTGCTTTTAATCTGCCCTGCTTTTAATTAAACTCTAACTGACCTAAATTCTGCTGCACACAGACATAGATCTGCAAAAGCATCCATAGTGTTAAGAAGTACAAACCGCCAGGGTTGTGCCAATGATCATTCAGGTTCTTCGAGCAAGAGAATTCAGATCCCACAATAAGCAGTATGTGCTCTGACAGGTGACCACTAGGTGGCAGGAAAGCCACATTGGTTGTACCTTTATCTGTGGTTTCAAACTTTTCATCTTGGGACATTTTAAGATCATTAATTTCCCCAACGGGCCCGTTTATGGCAGAATGTATTGATGTATCTGTGGATGTTGTTGTTACTTTTAAAAATTATATAAGTAAAATCTTTTCACAATGATGTATTTTGGCAATAGAAAATAAAAATAAAATCTGCTTTGGTTTTATTTGTGAAATATATAAGCAGAAAACCGGTATCTTTAAACTCCTATTTATGTGTCCCTCTGTAGCTTAGATGGGTACATAAATGGGTATTGCGAGCTACATTTGAACCCATGGCCTTGAGACCCAGAGAGAGAGAGAGAGAGAGAGAGAGAGAGAGAGAAAGAGAGACTCGAATTTTATGAACGGTATAATAAAAAAAGTTTCAAAAGATATAAGTATAGTAATCACCAGTTCTGTGTTTTAAGTATTTTCCATAGTGTGTGTGTGTGTGCCCCCCCCCCCCCCCCCC
>JAVLVB010001131.1:1234135-1252965 GCA_032876305.1 Orestias chungarensis
GTCTCCTTTTTTTTTTTTTTTTTTGACGCCACACATACATTCCCTCACTTCCACCGCCTTCTTTATCGTTGCCCAAACAACATAAAACACGGCATTTACCTTGGAAACGATGTAAACTGACACAAACAAAACAGCACCTTCATGGCACATCGAGGCAAAGAGAGGAGCTGTATCGGAGCAGACAGATACAATGTTATATTTCAGTGGTGAAAGCTGCTTTAACTCTGAGTCTGCTGCTCGAGGTGCCTGCATGAAAGGGTCGGGCTCACCTCCGAAAGGTTTTGCCAAGCTGTCAGTGAAAGAGCCCTCCCTTATTACTAGAGGCCTATTTGACGCCAGTAAAAGTCTGCCTGCTGCAGATGGATGCATTAATTCAGATCCAAGTTGCTGTGATGTTACTGGAAGCAATTACCGATGGGCAACACTTTGCTCCATGTGGCCTGCCTGGTACCAGCCAGCATGTGTTATCTGATTATTCAGATTAGCGGAGACGATAAACTCCATGGAGGAGCGCTAAATGGATACAGCGGTGCTGTATTGTGGCTGTGTTGCCAGACAGAAGTAGGATATGGAAGATAGGAAGTCAAGTATGTAATCTGAAGATATGACGCAGTTATCTTGAGTTACAGATAGAGGTCTTGTATGAATGGATGCATTATATTATTATGGGTTGTTTAGATGGGAGACATCACTGTTTTCTGTTTTCTCTTTGCCTTAAGATTGGGATTTGAGAAACCAGTGGTCTCTTCAGTTATTCTACTGATTCAGCTTTACACTTATTGTGAGGTATTTTGGGATAACCATATACTGTATCTTGCAAAAGTATGCATTCCTTTTGAAATTGGTATTATTTTGCCCAATTACAGCAAACCAAAGTAAAGTTTGATATTGTATGTGATAAAAAGAAACACATTTTAAAACGTTTTTGCATGCATTTAGATTCAACCTGTCAAAATGACTTCATTTTTCAATGCAGAGGATTCTAGCGAACCCCTCAAAATGTCTAAAGTATTATGGCTTGCATATTGTTATTTATATACATTTAAATTGGCAGGAACTCAAAAAGAGAAGTAATGTTTAATTCTTAGCATACTTTACTTTGATTGCTTCATTGTCTTGCATCATTCATTGTTTTACACTTTAGGTGGAAACATTGATCCTGACAGATTGGAGTTTTTTGTTACTCCTCATGCAGTTAGAATCAACAAGTAACATATTCCAAGGAAAAACCGCTCAGTACCCAAGTTTAATGACCCGGCAGTGTAATGTATCAGCAGATCAGCTTTCTGTATCTACAGCAACATCCTAATCAAAGCAGTATTTGTGGTTAGAGGGAAAGTTAAAAGAAAGTTCGCACCAAGATCTGTGATAAGACTTTCCACAGACCTAAGAGCTGTGATGTTACCCTACTCATATGTATCCCCCCCATCTGATTCTGATTAGAGTTTTACTGCCATGCTCAGAGCAGCGGCGGCCTACAGCTTTACAGCAGTGTTCATAAAGAAGGGGAAAAAGGAGGGGGTTTTCAAAGCTAGGGGTGCCAGTGAAAGCTGAAACATAATTATGATATGCATGTTGGAATATTGTTTTTATTACGAAGCCAAACAAATGTGTCTCTGTTGCGAATCACTTCAAAAGATGTCTGTGTGACGACTAACCGCCGCTCGGAGACGTACGCACATTTGAGGTGTATAATGAAACCCAAATGGCAGGCGGTGTGAGGGCAGCAGAATTTGTGAGATCTGCCGGTGCTGCTTCCCCATGTGCTCGCAGATGTGAGTTCCCTGCATTAGGGGGTGGGGAGAGAGCTGAGGAGTGTTTGGCTGAGGAGCGTCTGTCGCATACAAACTATTAATTAGGGCCCCTTGATTTTGTGGTTACACATCATTGCAGCTCATGAAAGAATGGAAAATTTAATTATTTCGCTCAGATGGGACGCAGTGGATTGTAGCACGTAATGAAATGCATTGGACACTACACTGAAAGTTTGTGTGTGTCTTCCAGACTTTCGACGTGTGCGGCAGAGCTTTTGAATGATTCCACCCTATATATCTGTCAGCGCATCCCCTGAGAAGGTGTACATTAAGTTATTCGTGAAGCTGCTGCACCAATTATGACTCCTGCTCTGTTTTTAGCTTCACCGAGAGCAGCACAGAGTCACTCAGACTGTCGCTGTTTGAACAACATTAAATTACATGGAAACTTGGAGCGTGGAGCACACAAACACTTTATCTGTGCACTCCTCCTAAAACTCCTGTCTGGCTTTATACTTGTGAGTGAGGGATTGCGGCACGGAATTTTACATCTTGCAGGCCTTTTGTTAGGATAGCATCGCTTGAATAGTTTCCATTCCCACCCCCCACATCCCCACCCTCTTGTCCCACCTCTGAACAGACCCATTTTTATTTATCTACTATGTCTGGTCTATAGACAAAATGGGCATGCATGGCTGCTCTGATGCATGCGTGAATAGTGACAAATCATGGAGAGTTTTGTATGTACTCGATATTCTCAGCTCTCATTTTTGGTTTCTGCACTTTAGTACAAAGACAATCGTTCAAACTCACTCAATATTTTGCCACATTAGAAAAACCGTTTGCCTGTCAATAGAATTTCTGGGGTTGCAAATTGGGGCAATGTTGCGATTAACCGTAGAACATCAGTTTTAACTGTTAGGAGTATCGCTGCAATTGTCAAGGGTATGGCCAAACTAGTATAAGGGTATGTTTTACTGGATGCGTTGTTGACATAAAGACTCTGATCTTACATAGCTGACTCATTTTGCTCGCACTTTCTCTTGCAACACTAAAATGCATGAGCTGGGTTGACTAGTGCAACCTACAAGTTCATCAAGTTCACTAGTAGAGTCGGAGAAGCTCACTTTTTAATATCTTTCTTATTCCAGCCGAGCTAAAGTGTCAACTAGTTGTGTGTACCATTTAGCTACTACGACCCTCAGTAGTAGTCAGCAGGTACTCATTGAAACCTGTGTAAAAGAGCAGGAAACTCCTAATATTTTGGCATCTGAGATTTTTAGAAATAGTAGTTGATTTGTGTGGACAGTGGAAAACCTTAACCAGTTAGCTGTTTCAGTTTACTAGTATGACCAACGAAGTTTAAAATATTGCACTATTTATGCTCTTAATTGAATGTGTGGATATTTAGGTTGTGCTACAGTAGTTTGTTACTGTGTGGTTAGTTAACTAAACCTGTGTGTTGTTTCATTGTTTCCTACTAGAGTAGGCTAGTTGTTGACTACAACACCAAAACGTAACACACTAGTAGTCAAAAGGGTACTAAGTGTATTTTAAACCTACAGAGGAATTATGTCTCTACCATAAGCAATTGATTTACAAGTACAACGTGGTTGTGAACCAGACAAGGTAAATGAATGCTGAACTCAAAGACATTGAATATCTACACAAACAGCTTGCCATAACAAGCTTTCAAATGGCAGGTGTAGACAGACGTTTGTTGTGTCTAGATGCAGGCCCAGGAGGCAGTCATGCTCTCAGGGTAAACTGGTCTTGCGGGAGACCCACTGTAAATTTATCATAGCTCCATTGTGTCGGAGCTATGCTGAACTCTAATGTAAACACTGGAGAGCCTGCACACCGTTTTGACTGAAAATACAGAGGAAAGGAGCACTTCTGCACACCAAACATACTGTATGTTGACATAGACTTTAAAAGGAGGATGGAGCTGGGAACGTGCACATAAGAAGACTGCTAAGTCCTAGTTTACATAAAGTATAAAAGTGGATTTACACGGCGTGTGGTTACTGTTACAGCTGTTATATGAAATCCAGATATCTGTAAAACGGTTCCATTCTGAATTGCTTTACTTCTGACTGTAATTTGACCTGATAAAACACAAATCCATACTCGGTGATAACAAGATTGAATCTAATCTTTTTGTCATTTTGAGCAAAAGTATAGAAATCTTTTGTCATTTATATGACACATAAGACTGTAAGGACATGGAACAATCACAAGCCTAATGATACATATGGACTTGTTAAATTGGTTGTTTTATAGAGTTAACACAGCAAATCCCCCCATGATTCACTCAAACACAGTGTATGTAGAAAAAAGATATCTGTCACGCTGTCTAGATTCAAGTTCAGCAAAGGCTAAGATTTCAACAACGAGGCGCTGAAAACAGATTTGTATGATACATATATTTCCTTTTAGTTAAACCTTGTTTTAAATTTACTTTTGGAGCATTTTTAGGAAATTTAAATAATAATTAATTTTAACACAAATTAGTGTTTAAATAAATACAATTCATTCTTGCCAAAAGCAGTGCATGGTTGGAGCAACAGCCTCATGTGAAGCATCACAGTTAAGATCAATATATATCTCTATATTATCAAGTGGTTGCTCCACCCGGTCCACTGTCTTTCACCATCTTTAAATTTGGAGCGGGCTGTGTTTGATGTGATCACGTATCAATTGCTCCGCCCTGACGTCATTGTAACAATTCTTTACTCGTACCCACAAAGTTGAATTTGTGTATACAGAGAGTACAAGTTCATGGTCGTAAAAAATTGTGTTGTATTCACAAGACTTGGCACTCACAGCTTTTAGATTGATACTCTCACACTCATAAATATTTCAGCAGAATTTTGGATACAAGAACTTATAGACGTATAAACACTAATACGAATGTTAGAGTTGTGCATACACCTTTTTGACAGCGATCTTACTTCATAAAGAATGTGACCTTTTTCCTATTCCTAATAAATATTGATGCACTATTAAAAAATTTAAGAAATAAAATGGTGAAATGTAGGGATTTGAAAATGTTGTTATTTACTTTTCTTCCAGGCATCTGTGATGTACTTTTCTGTTGGATCAAGACAATGCTTATGTTTATCTATTTGATCTTTCTCCGCAATTCACAAGCTTATTACTTTAGACACTTGGATCTTTCTCTTTCTTAGTATGATGACAAGTCTGAACTAGAAGTAAAAAGGACAAAAAGGTATTTAGGTGACAAGCAGCTGTGCACACAGAGGTCAAGCTTTTTATCAGGGTCAGGGACACTAAAAATTAACCTTTTGGTATTTTTTACAGGTGGTGGTTTACCAAGTGTATGTTTCTGAATGCCAAGTAATGATTTGTATCACACCCAATGACCCAAAGAAAATTAGGCATGTCAAAATAATGGGACACCAAAAGATTAGGGTAATGGATAGAAAGGAATAGAAGTGGGTATGAAACTGTAGAAAACAGTAAAAGGAGGGCACAGAAACTGTGCAATTCCCACGACCAGAAAATTGCACAAATCGCTGGTGGCTCTCTCTGCCCCTAAGCTTCCAAAGCATTCCATGATAAATGGGACACTTAATATCGTGCTGCTTATGGGTATTAATGGAATGCAGTTTATCTTTTCTTCTCAAGACTCTAGGACAACACTTTTTATCAGGTACTGTGTGTAGTAGAGATATTCCAATTGAAAAAACTAAAACTGAGGAAAAAACAGATATCTATATCTCTTGTTCATAGATTTTGAATAAAGGAAAGCTTTAAGTTATTTATTGAAGCAACTGACATTGCTTACCCATTTGCAAAATTAGAGCATTTTTCTGTAAATGCCTTATTGGACAATACACATCAAAATTTTGAAATATTTTCCCTTTACACAGATCTCTGTTTTTTTTTAAATCATATTAAATGTGTTTAATAATCAGCCAAACTTCTAATATTGGATAAAGAGAACAAGATTAAAATTGAAGTGTGTGTTTATAAAAGGACAAAATTTGGAAAACATTCAAGGGATTGTTTATTTCCTATAATTAGGCTTAATTTGAAAAAGATATAAAAAACATCTAATTATTGATTCATAGATGGTAAATCGCTTGAGCCAGTTTCATACAAACGCACAGAATTGTATATAAATTTGTCCGAATGCAATTAAAAATTATTAAAACATTTTTCAAAGATTGCCTTGTATAACTTCTGTGTTAGGATTTTTCTGTTCTTCTGACTTTTTTGAAAGGTTTCACCTGAATATGCCTCAGTTTGCTTAGCATAATAAACCTATAGAAAGTAAAATGATAGGTTTCTTGTGACATAAACATGTAAAATCTCAATCTTTGCTGTTGGCAGTCTTAAATATATGCTTTGTGCCTTTAGAGATAGTTTTATGAAACCAGGTAGAGCAAATCAGGACAGATTTAAAGATGACATTTATGTTTAGTCAGAAATGTTTCTTGTCAGATTAGATCTTTGGGGGGTTTTGTGCCACAATGCTGGATGAATAGGGGGAGCAAATTCTCATGAAGTCAAGTGTCATCAAATCTAATCCCTGTGGTTATTCATGCATTCTCCTCTTGCAAGGTGTCAGACCAATGTTTTTTTCCTTTTATCAGTGTACCATGTATTATGATACCAAAGAAAAAAGTGTTTTATGATACCAAAGAAAAAAAGTGTTTTAGTAATGGTTTCAGATCTCTGCCAACACTGAAAGTCAAGGAGTCTCTACACTACATGTGATGCACGGCCTCAATATGACCCCCTCTTTTACTCATTAATTCACTTTTTTTAACAACTGAAAATATAGATTCAGAGTTAAGTGGCTTAAAAAGCAGAGTATTAAAAGCTAACGTGTAGTGTGGAGGTATACCATAATTTTAAAAGTTTTGCGTTTAAAACAATTCAATCATACCCATTCTAAAGTTCAAAGCCCTCTTAAAAATGCTAAAGAAATTAATGGCACCACCAACATTTTCTCTAACTCTCTGCTTTGGAATGCTAGTCAGATGGCTGGAAGCTGGCCTCAACACCTTTGCTTTTGCTAAAGCTTACGTACAAAGACATCACTGCCATCATATCCTGATAATTTATTTAAAACGATGAAAAAAAGTCCATGGTTTCTCTTGGTGACACATCTATAATACTTGGTGGTCCTTCTGCTTTAGTAGATATAACTCACCTTCCTGACCAATTATTGGCAGGAATAAACCCCTCTGCTCCAGACTTGCCTCCACAAATCGGAATATTATATTATTTGAGTTTCATGCAACACAATATTATAGCTACCTGAACATGCTCTTTACCAAAAAACAACAGTTACCATACAAATGTTTAGCATTTTAGCCAGGCAGGTAATAAAAGGTAATAAAAAGGTTGTGGTAATATCTTAAAGAAATCTGAAAACCGTCAACACCTCTGCTTGCTTTAAACAACAACAACACATATTTGTTGTCTTATATTACTGTCCCTTTGAGACAAGTCTCTTAATAACATATAATGAAATGTTGTTCACTTGTATTCACTTTTGTCTAAATGCTTGGATCTTTTTCTTAAATTTTTTTAAATCTGTTTTTGGTCTTTAAAATGTATTTTAATTTAAAAAAAAACAGTAGCAAGTCTTTTTACATATTTTTAAAGTTATAAAATTTCATACATAACACACCTCCAGTAATCAAGATGTTGTGGTTTCTGCTTTTGTTTGTCCTGATTTGATCATATTCACATTTAATAAAATAATTTTTTTTATAAAGTAATATTGTGAAATAAAACTAAGTTGCTATACCTCTGCACACTAATGTCAGGAAATTGATTTTTCTTGCTGGGTTTGTTTGTGTTAGTGCCTGCTCTGTCTGTTGTCTTTCCAGAGGGTGTTTGTCAGGCTCATTGGCTGGGCTGGCTGAGCCTCCTGTGCTTGAGGAGCAGCAGGTCTAACCCATTCCCTTGATTACTGTGTGCACTATAAGAGGAGCGGCTCTGCAATCATTCTGCGTCTGATTGTCAACCATTCATGATACTCTCAAGCCTACGCTTTGTTGCTTCCTCGAGCCAATTCTACGCTGCCTTGTTGTATTTCCCTGCCAGTCCCTATTTCACCTTGTTTGTTTTATGCTTCATCAGGTTCCTGCTTAAACTAACCTGCCATCATTCAAGATCAAACAATAAAGACAGATTGGCCAAACTTCACTACCCACGATTGTATCAGTTCCTCTCCAGCCTCTATTCCATGCTACCTGTCTGCCTAGCATCACCATCATCAGCCTCTGAACAATAAACCATCTGGTACTACTCCTCTGCACAACAGACCCCCAGCCCAAGAATCTAAATCTAGTTACTACCCCATCATCTCCCAATAATAAGGATTACTGAGTGGCAGGGCACTAAAATGGACGGAGGCTAGATTTAGCTGTGTCCCAGGTTTTGGGATTATTTTTCAGTCGTATTTATATGGCTTTAGCATGACTTTTGGTCATGAGACTGATCCAGTTACCCATGCAAGACACACTAGTGTGCCGTGGAAATCATCTTGGTGAAATTGGATAAGTGTTGTTGAAGAAGAGCTTCGTGTGTGTCTTTCTTCAATTCCTGCCAGGATATCAGCTCTGTTTTCATCCAAACATGCACAGGTTTCACACTAAGTAAGTAAAATATATAGATATTGACATTTTGTGCATGCAACTCTTCATATGGTATGAGTGAAAACTTTCCCAAATATTATTCCGTCTCTCAGAATAAGAATTATTTTCTGTATTCCGGCTAACAAGATGCTTGTGGACAGAATTAGTTTGTAAAACAATGACGTTTTCTACAACTTCTTTAAATTTAAGACCACATTGTTGTGCCACTGTTCAGATGTATTTTTGAAGTGGACATGTTAATTTGAAATAAGAGATAAAAATATGATAAAAAATGTTTTTGTGTTTATTTGATTCATATTCAAGACACTTTGTTAAGAATTACTATATATTTAATATATGCGACTATAGAGTATCATTTGTTTACATTTTTGGTTGGTGAAAATGAAAACAATGTACCTTGGCTCAAAAAAGGTTGAAAAACATTGCTATAAAGGATATAATTGCATTAGTGGATGAGCCAGCCTCTTTAGATGCCCTTATTGCTTTAGCTATTAGAATTGATGGTCATCTGAGGAATAGAAATAAGGATAGAGTTTTTTGTAAGATCCCCACTTATTCTGTACCACCTCCCTGGTTCAATCCCGGAACCAGAACCTATGCAGGTTTGTAGGACCCGTCTTACACCTGGGGAATGGCAGAGGAGGATGCATTCACACTAGTGCATCTATTATGGAAGAGTATACAATTAAATTGCCGTATGTCCCCTGCGCAAACATGAGAATCTCCCTGACAACAGTCCATCCATAAAACCAGGGGTAAAGACCCATTCAAACAGAACCCACCCCGTTTATTAAAACCAGTTACCATCCATTTGCAGATAGATTCACTCTATCTCAGCACCCTAATCAACTCTGGTTGTGAGCAGTCCCTCATTTCTCAATCTTTAGTTAACCAGTTACCTTTAGAAACAGTTGTTCTGGAATCCCCTCTTCGTGTCTCAGAATTGAATGGAAAGCCGCTTAATCACATCACCCACATCACTGGTCCCATAAAGAGAATCACCTCAGGCAACCACAACGAACTGATTTCACTTTTTGTTTTTTCGGCCTTAAAACCCTATGTTATTTTAGGTTACGACTGTCTCAGACGCCACAACCCTCAGATCAACTGGCAACATGGCACCATCAAGACTTGGTCCCCTGATTGCCATGAATCATGCCTCCTCGCTGCTATTCCTCTTAGCCCCGTGCCTGATGAGGATGTTTCCATCGACTCTCTGGAACTTGGCAAAATTCCACCTGCGTACCATGCCCTCAAGCAAGCGTTCAGTAAATTAAAGGCAAGTTCATTACCACCACACCGACTGTACGACTGTGCAATAAAGCTTCTTCCATGAGCTCCATTACCATCAAGCAGACTATACAATATATCTAGTAAAGAGAGAGTCGATGGAACAACATATCAATGAGTCCAGGACCCCTGACATCATCCGCCCGTCCTCCTCTCCACTAGGGTGGGCTTCTTCTTTGTGTCTCAGAAAGACTGGTCCCTCCGACCGTACATCTGAATGAAATTACTGTCAAAAAAAAAGTACCCTATGCCGCTAATGTCTTCTGCTTTTGAACCTTTATATCGTGCAAGGATATTCCCCAAACTAGACATCTGTAATGCCTACCATCTTGGGACGAATGGAAAACAGCCTTCAAGACCCAACAGTACCTCATCACCTTCAGTATTCCAAGCCCCATTAATGATGTCCTCCAAGATTTTCTTAATGTTTTTGTGTTTATCTATTTAGACAATATCTTGATCTCTTCCCAAGACCTATCTGAGCATAATCTGTCAAGTCCTCCAGTGCCTGCTGCACTGTACATTCCTCTGATTCATCTTTAAAGGCAGACAGGTACATGCGGACCAAGGTAAGCTTAAAGCCGTTGTTGAACGGGAAACTCATGACACACGAACAACTTCAACAAATACTAGGATTTGACAACTTTTACTGCAAGTTCATTAAAAAGCTCAATAGCATCACCCCCACAGCACTCACTTCAACAAAGAAGACATTTATTAGACACCAGCCACCGAATCAGCCTTTCAACAGTTAAAACATATGTTCTCTCAAGCACCCATTCTAATACAGCCCGACCCTCATAAGCAGTTATCCTGGAGATGGACTCTTCTGACATGGGAGGCGGAGCTGTACTTTCCCGGCGTTCAGGTTCTGATGATAAACTACCCCCAATCTTCCTTCTTCTCCCGACGTCTCTCATCCCCCGAGAGAAATTATGGTGTGGAAGACCGGGAACTTCTCATGACCAAGTTTGCCCTTGAGGAATGGGGCCACTGGTTGGAGGGTGCACAATATCTGGTGCTGGTGTGGACAGACCACAAGAACCTTTCATATCTTCAAGCAGCCAAACGCCTTTATCCTAGACTGTCATGTTGGTCATTGTTTTTTTCCAGTTTAACCTCTCCTACAGACCCCAATCAAAGAACACTTAAACCCAATACACTCTCCAGACAGTTCTCCACTGACGATTCCTCCCAAGAACCCATGACCATTCTTCTGTCCAGCTGCATCGTTGGCTCGATAACCTTGCACATTGACGGAATCCTTAATCAAACTCTCACCGAGGAACCAGACCCCAGTATTCGACCTCAGAAAACCACCTACGTGACTTCTTCAGTTCGGTCCAAAGTAATTGAACCACCAACCTGATTCTGCAAAGGTTCTAGTGGTCCACTATTCATAAAGATCATGTACAAGCCTGCTCCATCTGCGCCAGAAGCAAGAATAGCAATCAACCTCCTTCCGGACTCCTGCAACCCCTGGACATCCCAAAAAGACCATGGTCCCACATCGCATCACCATAGACTTTGTTAGTGGCTTAGCTCCAAAACAAGGTATGACAACGATTTTCACAATCAATGATTTGTTTAAAGCCTGTCATTTAACCCACCTCCTTACCTTCTGCTCTTCCGACTGCCTGCCTGCTTGTTAAAAACGTCTTCCGGCTCCTTGGCCTACCCATCTACGTTCTGTTTGACCGTGGTCCACAGTTTTTTTTCTTCCAGTTATGGAAACATTTCCATGCTGCATTGGGGGGCAAGGTAAGCCTCACATCAGGTTACCACCCACAATCCAATGGTCAGACAGAGCATCTTAACCAAGAAATTGAAGCTACCCTTCGATGCCTCACATCCACAAATCAGTCCAGCTGAAGCCAGTTACTGGTTTTTTTCCCGTTCGAGATCTCCATAGGTTACCATCCACCCCTTTTCTCCTCAGATGAAAGGGATATCTCTGTGACTTCCAGAAAATATCTGGAAGAACACCATTGCTGCTCTCAATCGCACTGCAGCCCAAAATAAAAACAAATTGCAGGAAAAGAAGACCAGCACCACAATACACACCTGGACAACATGCATGGCACGTGTCTGGAGATATCCCCCTATAAGGTATGTCACGAAAACTCTCCCCGAGATGCATCGGTCCCTTCCCGGTCAACTCCATTATTAGCCCCATGACTGTTCGTCTCCGTCTCCCCTTGAGACACCGGATTCACCCAACCTTCCACGTCTCACAGCTCAAGCCTCAAGAGTTCCCAGTTTCCCTGTTGCTGATCAGTTCTAGTACATTCCCGAGCACAATTTATTATTGTTTTCAAATAAATAATTTTTTAGTCTCCTGAGTACTTTCCTTTTTGCAGGTCAACATTTTAACTAAAGCCATGACAACTACTCCATGCCTACATATTAGTTTTAATTAAGCCAGGAAAATACAACAATACGTGTGATCTCAGGGGAGTCATTCAAAACTTGAATGAATTTAGAATTTAGATTTTGGGGCTTTCCCCTTTGATCATTATGAATTAACCGTAACTAATCCCCACTGAGGCACAAAAACATTGTTTCTTTTATTATTCAGTATCACATATTTAACGTTCTATTATAAATCAAGTTGTCAGGCTGATTTAAGCCTTGTTTCTCTATTATAATAGTAGTGTAACTCTGATAGAAGTATGGAAACATCTACATCATTATTTTTCTTGATGTTAAAAATATACCAGCTGATCCTGTTTAGGTTTGAACCTTGTCCAAATCCTACTTTTTTCAGTTGCTTAATGTTGACAGCTCCTCTGCTTAAAAAAGTAAAAATGCCTATCAACTAAATGCATCAGAAAAACCTCTTCTTTGCTAAATGTTTCTCCATCTACTTGTTCATTTTTCTCCCACAGAGTAAATATTTGTGCCTTAATCACCCTCATTGTGGCTACATGACACAATTTTCATTGGGACTGATTTTGCAGCGATAAGAGAGTTCCAAAAGTTTAAAATCTAATTCTTCTTGTAGAAATCTTGAAACGACTGTGTTTATAATGTCCACCTTTTGTGAGGGTCTTTCCAACTTTTTTGACTTCCAATAGACTTTCATCACAGGACATTGCGTTGACAAGAAAAAGAAAAAACAATGATTAATGGCTGTGCTTTGTTATTTTTTCGCTGTCCTCCCTGTGTGTGCTGCTCTCTTGGCTCCCAGAGGACCTGGATGACCTGCGGATGGAAGGCGTAACAGGGCTGGCTCCATCCGGCAGTAAGTTCAGCCAGGGACGGAGCTCCTATCAGTCTGAACCACAGGCCAAAGTCACACTCAACATCTGCTCAAGGTGTGCAAGGTAAGTGGTTTACTTTTTCTGATTTGGAAGCTGTAAGTTTTTGAGGAACCAGGCACTTTGGTTTGTTACTTAGATTCTTAAAATCCTATCAACTGCAGTCACGTAGCTTGTTTTCTTCGCTATGGATACTGATTTGGTCATTTTTGTGAAGTTTTGTATAATATTTATCAGCAGACTGTAACTTGATTTCACTTACCAGAAGGAAGTTTTGATAAAATGTCCATAGTCTGGTTTATCACAGTAAGTAAGTTGCAACACAAATATATGGTACAATAATGACTCCTTTTTAAATTCATCACTGTTACATTTGTACTAGATTGTCACTTTACAATAAACAAAAGAGCAATGTGAAAAACATTCAATAGACCAACCCTGAGTAAAAATCAGTCGTATATTAAACTAATTTTACATTTCTGGTTTTACATGGGTCCATCATAACCTTGAAAAGTATAAAAGTGTTTCTCAAGTTTTTCAGATATGAAAACGATCTTTGCATTTCCAGGGTTGGTTTCTTATTCCATTGTCTAAATGTAATGCGCTTACTTATTTCATTTTCAACGTCCTTCTGTTTCTTCCTTATTTCCTTGCTTCCTTCTATCACTACATCCATTAATGTATCCATTTATCCATCATTTAGTGTATTCATCCATCCGTTTTAATTCTCCATTGTAAATATAAGAAAGGGAATAAAGCAGATGATGACATAATCACTTAGGTTTGCTCTTGTGCTGCTTGTTTTCATGATTCCTGCATGGATAACCATACAATGTATCGGAATTTCTGTTTATCACTGTCTTCTCGTCCGACTCATTTCCTGCATCTTCCAACATCATTGTGGGGCTCAGATTTCGGTGTTTGAGCTGCGATGCCTCAGACAGGTGTGGGCATGGATCTCCCTTGATCCCAGTCATAGATAAATTGGTATCTCCCCCGATGAGACGCCAGGCACACATCTGTCTTTGCAGCCTTTGCTCTTTTGTTTTTGTTTGCCACTTTTCTTTCATTCATGCACCTTATCAGCTAAATTATAAACGTAGGCTGCAGGATGTTGTCATAGGTTTATCTGGAATAGGCATTGTGTCTCGGGAGTTTGTTTGTAGCAATTTATTCGCCTGATGTTTCTTTACAAATTGTTTATTCCCTTGTCCGGTGTGTACAGTAGTGACAAAGTGAAGTAACGTGTGTGAGTGGTTGTTTGTATGAAGGGTATGCCTTTTTTCCAGAAAGCATAGTTACACTTTTTTCCCATGTCAGCCATCTGTTGCTCTTCACTGTTTTACTGTCTTTAGGTTCCAGCCAAATTCTTGCTTTGTTCCAATTAAACCTGACCACCAAATGTTTCATGAGTTTATTAACCAAGCAGTCCTGTCTTATGTCATTTTTGGGTAATATAAAAGCCATAAATGGATCAGCAAGCTGGAAAATTCCAGCATGCTTGTAGACACAAACAGAGGTCAGAACAATTTGGATATTAGTTAGAAAATAACCAACTGGTGACCACTGAAATATAGCCAGCCTGCAAGCCCAATTTGATAGGCCAGTAGAGTTGTAAATGATGGAAAATCTTTACACATTCAATCACAAAAATTACTTGCAAACAAAGAATATGGGGAAAAGCTGGCGGCTTATCTCTTAACAGAGTATTAAAGCCAATTTGAATTCTTTTACACTTGCTGAGAATATAAAGATGCAGCTGATCTGCTAAAACTGGCTTACTTTACCTCCCATCTATTAGGTGCTTAAAGGGTGAAAGCACAGAAAGTTAACATTCTAAACAAATATATGTGCAGTGCAACGATAAAATACATTTTCAACATTTCAATGAACTACATAATGTTTTTGTCTAATGGACCTGGTTTAGATTGGGGTTGCACGTTATATCAACTCCTTAAATATATTACTTACTATAAGTAATATATAGTAAGTAATGCATTCAAGCAATGCACTACAATGAATTTCCAACTAATTATCTTTGACCAATGACCTTGATAGAATAACTGTTAACAGTACTTTTATTCAATCAACAGGGCGTGTTTGTTACCATTTAGTGTTACATGTTTACCATCAAAAAAACAAAAAAACTGCTATTATTTCAACTCAAAGATTGCTTGGAATTCATGTGTTCAAGTATCAATGCATTAGTTAATTTTCATTGTGTTGCGTTTATGTAAAACTTTCTTTACATTTTCTACTTAAAGAGCATTTCAAAACAGGGCATTTGGGTTAACTGATAACTGTTATTGTTGGTTTCTTAATGTTTTTAACAGGTAATACCCCAAAACTGTAAATTATAAAAGAAACAAACATGCTTTAGTTACTGGACATGGGTATGGGTACATGGCTAACAAAATGCATGTCATTGAATAAGATGAATGAAGTGATGGAACCTTAAAGGCAATTTTAAGAAACACTAAGAACATTTCTTAATTTGAAGAAATAAATAATTATCAAACAACTCACAACATTTTTTTTACGTGTATGTAAACTTTTGGTTTTAATTTTACAGAAAGCCTTTTACATTAACTGTGCTGAAGAATTAGTAATCAATTATGCAGGCACTAAGCAGATTTTGTTTAAAAACATAAAGCCTCCCACTATTACATTAGATTCCATAAAAGTCAAAAGGAAATAAAAGATTAGATTTTTATATTCCCATTATTGTAAATGTGGAAACCCTGTAGATGGGGATCCTGCTGCACTAGCAAAGGAGGTTGATTTCCTTTCTTTGTTTCCCTGATGGACATGGACATGGTTTGCAGGACCTACATTCGTTTTATGATTTGGTTTTTCAATAAATTTCTCAAAAAATAAAAAAGGTATAATTCAATGTTTTGGTTGTAAAATCAGAAGACTGATGTTGATGGATGACTTTCTGTTTTTAGCCCACAGTTTATTTTAGTATTTGGGAATGTAAATATTTTAGTGCATCGAGGAAATAGACAAATTCCCAGAGACCAGGTAATATTTCTCTGCAAACATCTTTAAAAACTCAGAAATGTATCTATAAGGACTTGGAATCCATGATGATAAAAAGCAGGAACAGCCTGTCTTAAAGTTTTAAAAATCTTAGAAGCTTTTTTTTGGTGAGCAGAGATAAGCTGCTTCCTTCTTGTTTCATAAAAAAAGTGACAGACACTTAACAAATGTCTATGAAAAGTTTGTTTTACCTTGATAACAATCATAACTACATGTTCCAGCACACTAGTGGGAGGAAGATCCAAAATCTTCAAAGCAATGTAATGTCAAAATATAATATTAAAAAAAAACACATGATTTTTAGACGGGGTTAGGATAGTCTAGATACATTAATGTCTCAGTGTGAACATTAACATTTGAGCTCAGAAAAGGAAGAATCTTGACCATTTTATAAGGCGACTTTGTTACATTGTGACTACAAATGGAATATTACCAGTTCATTCATTTAAGAAATCTACAATTTTGCGTAACCTGTAAAATCATATCACTTAAAACATCTTGTCTTTAAATACAAGGTAGACTACAAGAATTGAAAAAAAAAGCACTTCATTAAAATTCTAATTCAAGAAAAGATCACAAAGGCAATGACTTCCATTAGTCTGACAAGGTTTACTAAAAACTCTCCAAGCCATTTAAGCATCAGGACACACAGTGGGAATCTATAAATGGACAAAACAGAGCAGTGGTGAACTTTGAACTCTCTTTGTTATTTTTTTCAGTTTATCTTCCTCATGTATAAAAACATGTTTGATCTGATACAGAAATATATTTTTATAGGAATTTCCAGCCTTTTGTCTTGTGTTATTACTATCAGTGATCTTTTTTCATTTGAAATCTTTATTTCTTTACTAAATATAGCATTCTGATTTCACATGATCCGAGTCCTCTAAACAAAACCCTATTTATTCTTCTGTCAACATCCCACATTTACTTAGGAGATTATGAACTCATCAATGATAGAAACCACCTGGTATCATTGCTATCTTATGTTCAGCTACAAAACACGCAGTGCATGCGTGGTTGTCTGGCCTTGTGTAAAGCTTTGTGTATGTTTTACGTGTTGTTTCTAGGCTGCAAGGGGACACACTATCAGACAGCCGATCTGAAGAAGATCACAGGCCTCACATATCTGAGCAAGCAGTGCCTGACATCTCCTGTGAGTTTCCGAACACTGTAAAAACAAAAATCAAAATAGTTTTGTTTTGTTGCACATTTTTATATGTTTTTTTTCTTGTTACTCTGTGCTGTTTTCTATGTTTCCTTCGTTATGAATGGATTCATCTGTAGCAGCGCCAATGCCTGGGGTGGACAAGGTGGCGAGTCGACTTCAGGAATGCGAGGCCTTATCTCAAGTGTCAGGCTCTGTAAGTGTCCTTCCCTGCACCAGTCACTGAACAATTAAGATCGCTTTACAAACCATCAATTACCTCATAGCTCTCTCTCCTCTGCTGGTTTGTTGTCTGATATTGAGTGAAAACCACCTTAAGCGTCTTGTTAACAGAACTCTACGAAAGAAAACGATCCATCCTCTTGTTGGGGTTTTGGATCAGGGAACAACTGATGGTGGAAAATAACTGATACAGACCTCTATAAATGCAGACGCTCACATGCTGTTAATAAAGGGTTCAGCTAAAATGTTAGAGCCTTTCTATAAGTAACAATAAAAGCCAATACCTTGTTTTTATAGTGGGTCAATTTAATTGTTAGACAAGGCATTTTACTGTAGTTTCTTTTTTTTTTCAAAGAGTAAAACATTTTTTGAGCCAAAGCATTACTTTCTGTGTGGAGCAGACACAGAGTGGCTCCACATAAACTTAGAGCAGACCTTTAGAGTCTGAAAGAACAAAGCAGCAGACTATTTTATAAATAAAAATCACAAAATTGTGGCTTATATTTGAATTCACTTTGTTTAAATACAATCTAGTGCATCTTATGTCTTCATAAGTGTCTAAACTTCAAAAAAAAAAATCTATGGGTATTTGAGACTTAGTATACAGTCATATTCAGTAAATATTATTGAAAAGGTCTAACTAAGAAGCCTCACTGGAACGCACAGTTCCCATTTATTGAGCATGACTTTCAATGCAGCTAGGGGAAACTGAAAACAAGTGCATACCCAATTTTCAGATTATTGGTCAAGAACTCAAAAAAACATGTGCTTTGTCTTCCTCGCTCACAATTCAAGACTTTCTAAATCAAACCCAGTGTGACCTTTGCTTGTGTAGTCTGGGCTTAATCTCATCCACTGGGCTGCCTTTTTTTAAAAGTACCACATTGCATGTTATGTTTAACTGAATATTTTTGAAATGTTTGTTGAGCTACACTCAGTGATGTGAAATTCTGTATACATTGACTTCAATTATTTTTTATAAAATGTTATCATATAATTTAACTAGTCATAGTTCTTATATTATATATTATGTCATGTTTGGCCTTATTCTTCTTTCTTAATTTTATGATCCTAAATTCTAATAATCTTTATGTAAAGAACTTTAAATTATTTTGCACTATGTCCTGTAATGTCCTCTGCAAAAAAAATTATAGACTTCGCATTTGTAGAAAACCTGTCAGCTTTTTTATGCTCCTTAAATGGTTGCTATTAAAGAAAAAATGCCTTATAGTTACCTCCAAGATCATATATGTGAGGCATATTCTAACATGATCATATTTATGTCTAACAAAAGTGCTATTTTGGTCTTTAAATGGCTGGTAATGTTGGAAAGCAAACGCCGTTAATAGTAATTCCTATTAGGCTCACAGAACCCCTGTCTATGCCAGCTTTTTCAGGTGATAATTGCCTCATAAAGACGAATACTTTCCTAAAGCAATAGCTGAAGCAACCC
>JAVLVB010001131.1:1253065-1271866 GCA_032876305.1 Orestias chungarensis
ATATATATATATATATATATATATATATATATATATATATATATATATATATATATATATATATATATATATATATATATATATATATATGATAATATATGTAGATAATAGTACATAAAGTTTGGCAGCGTTTCTTCAAAAATAGCTGTCAGAAACAATTTGATATGCACTTACTTTTACATTTGTTTCTGTTTAGTTTATTCCACATGCTTACTAAATCAGGCTTTGCTGTTGATTATTAATTGATCAAAAGCGGTTGTTCATTTTATGTAATCTGGGTTCACAAAAGTTTTCTTTACTGTAAAAGCAGGACTTAATATGAGACACGTGTACTTCTTTAGTCTCAATTCTTTATTAAAGGAAGTCTCTCTTTTCACTTATCTGCCCATTTATATAGATTAAAGTGAGTCCTGTCCAGTACAGCAATTAATCGAGGAAAAGCCAGACATTAATGTTTGTTCTGAAGATAAACAAACCTTCAACATACAACAAGAGCGTACCTGAATATTCTGTTGCAATCAAAAAACACAAACAATCTGACAGAGAAGTAGATGTTACAACAAAACTACATTTTCAGATGCTCTGCATACTGCTGGTGACATTATGATCCAGTAATCTGATCAGTTATGCTCTTCATTAAAATACTAAAGCAAGGGCCAGAAACTACATGCTTTAGTATTTCTTTTCATTATCCTAATACCAATAATAAAGGGATAAATCTTGAAAATTATTGTTATAAATGTATTTGGTAAAATTAATTGAAAAACAGTGATAGATTAATTGTTACTCCATTTTTTTCTAAACTGTAATGTAAGTAAAGTTTTTAAAATGTTAGCATTATACAAAAAACAAAAAAACAAGTTTAATTTTAATAATACTGTTAATTTACTGGTGTGCGTGTTAGTTGATGGTTTATTACAGATGAATTGGCTCCACCTCATACGGCATGTCCTTGGAATGTCCAAATTAAACTCTAATAAGTTTTTGTCAATATGCTATTGTTTTTGGATGAATTGAGGCTTAGAGTGAAGCCTCTGATTCTGGTACACAAGTCCATAAAGTCCATTAGTTGAATCTGCTGTGTGCCAGGACAAAAGGAATTCATTATAAGAGGAGCGCTTCCTCTTATAACCTGTCAGCCCTCCATTAACTGGGAAAGATAGAAGAGACTACAGCAGCAGCTATGGTTCTGGAGAAGACAGTTTTGTTTCTATCCCATTTCTTTGTAAACACAAATGGGCTTTAAAGATTGATGATCTCTTTGCAGATAACAGTTATGTCTGTGGGTGTGCTGTTTCATTGATACAAAAAAAACATTAAATACTTTAGTAACATTTTCAAATATGCATTTGGTTTTCCCAAAGAATGTTAGCAGCAACGCCTTAAAACTTAACAACTTGCAGCATAGTAATAATTTTACAGTGTATGTGAAATTAAAGAAATCCCAACATGTTGGTGGCCTTGTGTGCTGAAGCCAAGTAGACCCAGAGCGAGGCTCGGAGAAGATGATGTAATGCTGTTGGATTTGGGGAGACACAAAGAAAAAGAATTAAAGTCGTGGAGTGGTTTCAGTTATGATGTTCAGCTCACATCACTGCTTTATGGGGGCTGTAATTAAAGATTGGTTTGTGGTAATGTGGTTTTGCCACCACAAAATGCTTCATGTGTCTGACAGGCACCAAGATCAATGTAATGGACTTGAAATTGTATGGTCAGCCATACATAATAGAATAGCAGTTATTTACTTATTTCTCCCCATACTTGTTCAGTGAAAGAGGAGTACAGCATCTTGCTAAAGTATTCACATCCCTAAGAGGTTTTAAAACCATAACTTAAAAGGGTTTTTGTTTGAACTGTATGAGTTATACCAAAACACACTGGTGCATAATTGGGAAAAAAAAAAGAAAGATCCATACATTTATTTTTCTCTACGGATAAAAATCTGATGCACATATGTACAGTTTCAATAGCTTTACTCATTTAGAGACTTAAATGTTCGGTTATCAGTACATGCATAATAGCTTAGGTCTATCCAGATTTAAGGTAGGGTTGTTGAGGATATAAATTCTCAAGTAGATTTAGGTCTAGACTTTGAACGGGCAATTCAAACACTTAACTATGCTTTGATTTAAGTCCTTACATCGCCCCAAACTGTACATTTACTGTCAAATAAGCTGCTGTAAGGCGGGCTTTCATTGCAGTGTCAAGCCTTCTGCAGCTTCTAGCAGATTTTATTCTAGTAAAACTGTTTAACTTCTGCTGGACCTGCTTGAAAGTCTCTGCTAATGAAAAGTTTCCTTGTATTATGCTGCTCCTCCAGATGGGGTGTTGTTTGTTTCTGTAATTATTGTTTTACATGCCAAGGTTTTCATTTTAAATGAACACCCATATTGAGGTATTTATGCAGCTGTACAATACTCTTTTCATTGTCAGAGGAAGGATTAAACAGCTCTTGTGATTTGCTGAATGTTCCTGATATTTCATGACCTAATCCAACTTAATATATTTTTCAAAAATATGATAATCTTTCTAATACCATGTAAAATGTAACAATAGTTCTTAATAAATTTATATGCTAATTGGAATAGATTTATCTTCTGTAGATATTTAAAATGTAAAAATATATTTTGTTACTGCATAGAAAGTATATGCTATTAATAATCTCAAGAAACTCAAAAGGTACCCAACTGTACAAACAACATCTACATATTAGTTATAAAAATTGTTTCCCTGATTTTTGTTTTTACAAGATACATTTGCAAATAATTATTTGAAACCGCTTTTGCCTCCACTACACCAACATACTCAAAGGTAAATTAATGGACTAAGGTAAGAGGACTGGCATCCACATTTTTTTCTTTAAATAAATACTGATGCTTGGAGTCTGTTTAGAATCTCAGGTTCAAACTACTTGTCAAGATTCCCTAGGCTGGGATAGATATTTTTATTAAGCATGTGGACATTCAAACAAACTCATAAATCAGATCGGAACTGCCATCTTTTGTGCTGTTTGGCAACTGGGCATGAGCCCCATGACGTTGTTGGAAAGCAGCTGGAAAGATAATGCCAGAGTTTTTTCTGCCAAAGAAGCTTGTTTGGATTATTGATTTTCCTTCTTTTTTTCTAAGTTGTTTTCAGGCTTTTAGCTCTTGATAGTCCTATTAATTTTCATGTCCAAAGATGAGAAATAAGAAAAAAAGCATTAAGGAAAGAAAGGAAGAACAACAATTGATTGAGAACAATTGTAAGAGATACTAAGGATCAATGAAGTAAAATTGGAAAGTAGAAATTAAGGATCATTAAATAACTCAATGTTCGCTTAAAGTAGTGAAAGTAAAAGTTTGCACGTAGAAACTGTGTTCATAAGAAAAAATAAATATATTCAGATCTATCCAACAAAGAGATCAAGGTCTGTCGAAATGTAAGAAAGCTTTAGCTTGGAGACAAAACGGACCACCAACATACCTAAGGATTTAGAAGCTTTCTTTGAAGTACTGGCTAATTGGCCACAATGCAGCAGTGTCAGCTCGCCTGACCGCAGCTAAGGGAGACTTTATTTGCAACGACTTGTTTCGGGATGGGAGTGGAACCCAGACCATCTCTGCTTATAGGATAAGAACAAGAATAAGTGATTTCATACATCTCTGACCAAAACTAGAAAACAGTGCATTATTGAAAATTTTACAATTCAAGTTTTTTTCTTTTGTATACCATCCTCACTGGCAGACAGTGCACCTTTTTTGGCCTAATTACTTTTGGAAATGCCATTTGTACAGATTCTTACTTACAAATAGCACAAAAACTTTAGTTTCACCACAAACAAAAGTTTTTTGAAAACATTTACTGCTTTTATTTTTAGTATACTATATTTTTCTATGTTCGTAAATAAGATGTACCTAAAGACTGTGTTTTAAAAAGTTTTAATAACTTTTCTCCCTATTGGTAGCTGTGATTTCTGGTAAGGACTGTTTTTATACTCTGTGAACTTTATCATTGTGGCATATGCATATCATACTTTAGAGAGATCCCAGAGTATTGCTTGAGGAGTGTGCTGCACATATCTGTTACCAGATGTCTCTGAACATCTCAACACTTAGTCAAGTCAGCGCTGTTTCTGATTAAAAGCTTAGCATATCAAATGATGTAAGCGATGGCATCAGACTCATCAAAACTTGTGTAAACTAAACAACAGGTGGTGGGATCATGGCTGTCAAGTTTTTTTTCTCACCTGTGCTTAGAGCTCACGAACACTAAAAGCATTACCTCTATACATAATTCAGCCACACAAAAGAATAAAATTACGATTAAGCAAGCTTCCACTATAAGGCTTGGCAAAGACAAGTATGTCTAACAGGTTTCTTGCTAAACAGATTATGAATAGTGCAAGAACAGATTTATTAATATGAAAAAAAAACGTTACTTTTGCTTTGAATTATAATGTTGCTGACAATGCCAACCTGCCAGTGTGTGAAGGGTAAGGGCTTCTGCTGATAGTTATAGAAAAATGGCCTGAACCACTACTGATTGTCTTGCTGGCCACATTCACTTAACAGAGTTCCCTCCGTGTTGGATGCTTTCATCTGCACTTGCTGTGGTTTCTTGTGTTTTTCTAAAGCCCATAAAATAATAATTGGCTCCTTTTTTTCCCCACCAGCAGATATGGCTCAGATACTTTTAGCAATTGCTGAAAATGATATAAAGAGTTAATTGAAGGGTCTTTCTTCTAATGTGACTTGCCCTTTTTTTCTGTTCCCCTCTCTAACTAGCGTCAGGCTGTCTGGGAGGCTGATCTGAAGTCTGCAAGAGGTGGGAGTTCTGTCGGGCAGACGGAGCTGCTGCTTGGCGACTCCCTGTTTTGCAAAGAGCTGGAGAACATGGGCAAACAGCTTGCTGGTAGGCAGCCTGTGTGTGTGTGTGTGTGCAACACTTTTTGCAGTGCGACATTGTCCCTGCAGAGTTAATCTGTGCTTGTTTTAAAAAGTTGTAAGGTAAATTGTTTTTAAATGTTTTTGTTTGTTTCTTAATTCAACTGTTTATTTCTAAGAGGAACAAGAGTTTATTACGAGGAAATACTGAAACATTTATAGCCCATGTGAATTTGCCATGCCTGTTTACAGATCTAGTTTAAAAAGGATATGCAATTAAACTACAATAATAATAATTTTCACAAAGATTTGACATAGCTTTAGTTTTCATTAAAAACAAAATTCACAGCTTAATGTGATTTACGCTCGTTGGGGAGTTCACATCCTATCACAAAAGCTAGGGCTGCTGCATACTTTAAAAAAAAGTCAAAAGCAACTCTGCTACAAGTGCCGCAGTTCTCACACATCATTTATTTACCCCATATATGCAGAATTGCTGCAGAAACACTTCTTATGTGTTTCATATATTACAACAAGGTCCCCAATAAAAAAATCACCTAATCTCACATTTCTTGCAAACACTTAACTCACCTAAAGATGTAACATGTACACTTGGGGCTTTGATTTTAGAAAATTGGAAAACAATACGGCGATGTCATCTTAAAGTAATGTACTCTGTCTTGACCGAGCACAACATTGTGAACTAGTTACTACTGATCTCACCACAGCAAAGACTTCTGATCGGATGTGGTTTCCAAAGACCATGGTCAAGGATCTTAGCTAACTGTTTGTCACCAATGTGGAGCTTGCACCCGATAACTTGGAGTAACCATTAAAATGGAGAGAAACCCAGCACCGATAGCAACTTGAGTTTCATGCTTGGAGTTGAGTTGCATATGCTTCATTGTCACCTGTGTTTGGGATAAATAAGGATAACTAATAAAATATCTTATAAGCTACTCCAGGTCTTATTTGGGGCTCCATACAAGTAAACATACCTTGGATTATGATTCACAGAATTTATGGGACCTAGATTACACCAGGGGGAACAGCATAGCAAAATTTTTTTACTTTTGGCCAAAGAGTGTCCTACTTTTGGGTCAGATTTATGTACCAAAACTGCTCACTTGGTGATAGCCTTTGCTATTGATTGACGTTTTCCTATTACATTTTCCAGGAAAATGTATTTGTTGCTATTTGACTTATAAATGGTATCATCAAGTTCCCATCTTTGATACATATGACATCTGAAGGAGATAGAGGCTGCTTTTTGTCACTAAAGTAACATATGTATTGGTTTATGAAACATATTGTAGTCTGGAATGTAGGCCAGAGGGAAAGGCGCCATTTAATTTGTCACACACTTGTTTGTTTTCCCTTGTCTTCCCGCTCAGTTTGACACCATCACACTGTGTAGAGTCCGTGTATATCGTCACATTCTCGAATTATGCAAAGCATATTGGTTGAGCAAAGTGAACTGAAGGTTTTTCTGTCAACAGAGTAGCATATGTTTTTAAGATGACACTGAAAGACAATGACTTTGATTCCTCTTTTTTTTTTTTTCTTGTATTAAATATTCAGATGGAACTTAATTTAGCTTTTACAGCTTGTTTATTCACTCTGAGTTATGACGGAAAATTTGTTTTCCTTAATGGCAAATAAATTAATGTTTAGAAAAAGTTATGTTTTGATCGTCCGTGAAGAGACTCTAAAACAGTTTGCTGGAATGATTATTGTCTATATTCATTTTATATTGCAGCTCGTTATGTGAATACACATTCAATTTAACCTTTTATTGGTGTTCAGTTAGTTCTATGTTCACTGAAATCAAATTCAAATTATATTTGCTTTCTCACAGCTATCTTCTCATTTATATATATTTTTTGTCACACCTAAATATAAATGTATATAGTTTATATAGTTGTACAGCCTATCATTGTATAAAAAAATGACCTTAGGCTTGTAGACATGTGGCCTAAGAAACAGCAAAATGCTCATAAGTGGCAGGAACCACATACATTCTTGAATGAAAAATCTGGCAAAGATTCTATGGGATTCTTGTTTTAAAATCTGCCTGTATTAAACAAATACTCCAAACAGAACTGGGCTAACATCCCTCCACAGTTATATAAAATATTCACACACATTAAAAATAAATGCTTAATGATAGCTGTTGCTACCAAGGGAGGCCCATTTACTTATTGGGTATACAAGTCAGTGACCTTTTCCCATACAACCATATTGATTTAGCTAGCTTCTCCCTTTGAAAAAATGAAAGTATGAAATGAAAATTTTGTAATTTTTCTGAATTAACCAGAATATTTTGGGTAAAGTATTTTAACCTTAGATTGTATAAGATTAATAGGAATATGTTAATATAAGTTACATCAAAAAGGCAGTAAGAAAAGCAGTAAAGTTTTCCTTTTAAGATGTTTGATTGTCTGTGGACAAATCTTGAGTAAACTTTGCTTTTACTTTTGCAAGGGTTCCTAATTATTTTGTTAGGTGCTGTATATTCGTCTAAATTCTCATTGTACAACTATTAGTTTAGGATAGATCTATAGCTTGCACAGATGCGGTTACGTTTTTCCTCATAAAAATTATAATAAGTTAATTTTTCAAACTCTCATTTGAATAAAAATGCCAATTTATTTTGAGAAGAATAAAGTGGGTAACCGTGAATTGTAATGATTCTAAGATTCTCATTTTTGATGCGTCTGGAAGTACTCTAAATTTACCCAAGTCAAATGATCTATTAATTCGAATTGTTGCGAAAGTGTACTTTTTCCACTAGGTTCAGTGGGTAATTTATCCAGCAAGCTTGATTCTGCATAAATGCAGGCGTGCAAAACAGTATGTCATTAGCTCTGTTGTTTATTTTCAGGGGAGGGACCAAATAAGGCTTGCATGATTTCTGAATGGTTATATAGCGTGCTTTGGCCATGTACTCTCTGCACGTGCATCTGCTTCTTGATCAAAGGATTTAATAGATTTGGTATGTTTGTGTTATTTTTTGTCTCCTTCACCGTCTTAAATTCCACTTTACTTTCTTTTTCTGTCTCCTTAATATGAAACTCTGATCACAACGATACAAACTTAATACCAGCTGTGTTTTGATAAGTGTATTTTTCACAACTTTGATCAACAGAAGCTGTCATTTTGCATCAGCTGCTATAAAAGCTTAAGTGTGTTTACTATATGGGCAGCAGAGAAAAAGCTGCAGCTTTTATTACGTTTCCTTAATGTTAGGAAGGTCATAGAAGTAGTTTACTTTGGGATCATTACTGTTGTGACCATTTATGGTAGGGAGGAAGATTTACGAAACAAAAACATGCGGTGTTATCATTAGAATTGTAAATATTCTTTGGTCCAACACATCAGCTTTACGGGAAACAGACAGCTAACGAACATATCCTGTTTACAGCTGAATATAATAATCACACAAGACTCTGTTAACACAGTGTAGGCGGTCAGGAACTCAAACTAGAAAGTCAAAATATTTTTTCATTTAAACTCTGTAAGGTTTATTTCAGTGTGACACAAGGGTGTTTCCCTGGAGTTACCTTTGCTCTTAAGGTCAGAAGCTGAGCAGGCATTTCAGATAATTAGAATGCTTCTTCAAAGGCCAATTTGACACATATCCACATAAAATGTATTAACATTTAACACATTTAACCCCTTAATCATACCCAAATCTTAGCCAAAAATCATTATTTTTCTTTTTTTCTTTATTTTTAAATTTCATTCAAACACAATTCATGCAGTAAACATACATACTATTGAGCTCATAAACTAAACTGCAATGTAACATTTGACTTTTTTTATTATTACTCTATTCTGTATACTTTTGTGGCACGATTTCCCCACAAAACGTACATAATAGGGCTTTAAAACACAAACAGGCCAAATTTATATTTGCCTATGTAGAATCTAATTCATTTAAAGTTAGTTCATTTCAATCATACAGACCAATATTGTATGCTGATCAGCAATCCCTTTTACTGAGAATACATGTGATGACAACTGTGTGAAGAAAGCTTGAGCAAAACTAGGTTTAGTATAAACATTCATCTGCCACAAAAAGCCAAGTGTTGGAAGGACAGGAAAAAGACAGAAATTAAAAACAGAGAATTTAAGGGACCACATTTTCAAGTAAAATAAAAAACAAGACATAGTTTATGGCAGAAATGGCTCTGCCAATAACTGTCTAGGATACAGACTCGTTCTTACTACTGACCACTTGACTTGGAGTATGTTCTGTAGGAAATTAAAAAAAGCACATTGAATCCCATTCATTTCACAACAGCAAAAGTTCTTCAAATTACTCTGTCCAGAAAATAAAATTCAGTAACAACATATACAGTAACAACATATATAATAAATAAAAAGGCACATTACGTCAGTGGCAAAATTAACCAGGTAAATTACTCACTCCAGGAAGCAGGAATGGATTAACATAAAACCAGTGTATTAATAGAAAGGAGAAGCAAGGAAAGTTCACATTTTCAGCAATGGTCTTTCAGTCACTCTTCAGTCACATAAGTAATTATTATTATATTATTTCTATAAAAAGATTAACATTAATCTCAGCAGTAGTTTCATCAGGGTTTAAACATCAGATCAACAGATGGTCAAGGGTTAGTGTCGGAGGACAGATAAACAAAGTACACAATGATAATTGCAGCAATAACTCTGTCAGTGACCATGTAAAGGAAAATATACACAGTGAAACATAGAAACAGTGGGTCCAATTTATTTTCTGCAAAATAAAAAATAAAACAAAAACAAAGAGAACATGAATACATACATCAGTGACCGCTTTCTAAGAATAATACATAGCCAACGCCAGCTGGTCTTCCATAGTTGGGCTGTCTAAAGTTTAAAAACGTATACAGTCTAGAAAAGAGTCTATAAACAATCTTTTCCCCCAAGCTTAATGATGGGTAGCACCGCAGACATCTTCTGCTTTGCATACTAAATGGACATTTGTCACCGAGCAGCAACATGTGGTTCATATTAGCTAATGGAAAAATGTTGTTTGCATGTGAGAAAAAGCAGCATTTGCTCAAAAACAAGGAAGTCAAGGTTTATGGAATGCTTGTCATGCTTCCCTTTGTTATTCACTTGACGCACACATACAGTTTCTCAGAAGGACTCACTCCTAATGACTCACTCGTAAAATTATACCTCACACATGATAACACCCAGACAGTTTTGTTGAAGACAAGATTCCCAACATTTGTATCATAAAACATAACAAACGCGGGAGAGAAAATGAGCCAGATGTTGATCCCACAATTTGACAGAATCTGGTCTTTCACAAACGGAAATTGTTCCTAAAACTAGCAGACCAACAAAGCAAACAAATTAGTTTTAGTCATGAAAGGGGAGAAAAGCTTCTTGCATTATGTGCTCAATGTACCTCAACTTGGAGATATCTTAATAAGGGGAAGCTGAAGTTACCACAGTTTACAAGTTTTATAAATATTGTCATCCATTAACAAGAAAAGAATGAAAGTAAGCTAGTTTCACCCTCTTTAAAGCTCAGTCAAATTTGCTTGAATTTTACACCTATACAGCTAGGAGGCGTTTATTGTAGCAGTATTTACAGGGACCGGGACAAACAAAAAAAGAAAGTAACAAAAGTAACAGAGTAATTAGTCCTGATTCTCACTTTAAATCTTATAACCCAAGTGCCCTGGTAGCTGGGGTCTCCAAAAGAAAGATCAATCATGGTGGCCTTATAAGAAAGTTAGAGCCTGACTTTGTATGACGAAATCCACTGAAAGTCATTTGCAAAATGCATTTGATTTCTTTTCTGTTTACAAAAATCGAAATAATCAATTAGGTTTTAAACCTGAAATTATTGTATTGAATAATTTCAGAGACTGATATTTAGGTTAATTCAGTTTATATTTATATTTTAAATAATGAACTTCAAAGGGGAACTGCTTTCATTTTTCAGAGGTTGAGAAAGACCTAGCCAAACTGGCAGAAGTAGGAAAGATGACCACTCGCAGCACCAACAGTCCACATGGGAGTCTACTCCACACCCCTCTACAGCACCGAACACTACCAGACACTCTTCCTCTCACCAGTCTCATCTCCAGACCTCAGTCTCCTGCCAGTAGCTTCTCAGGCAAGTCCTGTGGTATAGGCCTCCCCTTGCTGAGCCCCAAGCCAACCACCCTATCCATGTCGACGGGCCGGTCCCCAATCAACCCTGGTAGCAGGACTCAAACCCCCAGAACACCCAGCAAACCCCTTACCCCAAACAGCTTCTTGACACGCTCCTCCTTTAACCCCGGGGCTCATAAAGAAGTAACATTCCGGAGGTCAAGGAGCCGACCTGTGACACCCACAAGT
Source organism: Orestias chungarensis (assembly GCA_032876305.1). Taxonomy (NCBI): domain Eukaryota; kingdom Metazoa; phylum Chordata; class Actinopteri; order Cyprinodontiformes; family Cyprinodontidae; genus Orestias; species Orestias chungarensis. The sequence continues at coordinate 1,264,297 of JAVLVB010001131.1, forward strand.
CAGCCGCCACTTCCTCGACCGCTGCTCACCCCTCCGGGACTAAGTACCACTGACAGCCTTGGTGCCAGCCTTCGGGCGTATCTGTCTGAGGTAAGACAAAACAGACAAAAGTTTGTACGTTTGATCACATTGGTAACAATACCTATCTACATCTTTTTCTAAAAATCCCTAAGAAAGAGGGAAGTATGTTAAACCACTGTGTAATTTCTTTAAGAAACATTAAAAAGAGTAACGTGACTTTTTAATGTGGGGAAAATGGTGCATTCCACTGCATATACATACTGTCCCTACTTCCATTACCATTGTGATGGTTTTATACAATGAAAAACCTACACGTAGCATAAAATTGTGACAAATAAGAAAGGACATACTATTTTTTTTAGAGTTAATGTTCTAAAAGCGTGGTAAACATTTGTATTCAAAGTTTTTGTATACTTTGTATAAGTATCTTTCTCTACAAATAGTTTATCATCAATACTATCATTCGTCATCCAGCAGAATTTTTTCCTATTCATCTTCACAAAACAGCTCAACTTAGAAAGATTAAATAAATAACATCAGTGAACATCCCTTTTCCTGTCTTGCCACATACCTCAATCAATTATAGGTGTGGACAGATGACTATGCATTAATGTGAACGATAATGTATCGTAGGCTTGGTTTTGTGTCAAGTACATTGTTCCTTTGGAAGATAAACATCTGCCCCAATCTTATGTTAGAAACCCTGAACAGGTTTTCTTCCAGAACTGCTTTGTGTTTAGACCTCTCCATTTTCTTAAGAACTTTACCAGATTTTTGTGTATGATTAAGAAAAGAGTACCGAGAGCCTAATGTTGCCATCACCACGATTCATTAAGCTAAAAGTATTTTCAAGGTGGTAAGCTGCATTTCATTGTGTTTCCAATTTCCAACGATGGATTGAACAGAATTCTGTAAGATCTTCATAGCTTCTGATAACAGCCTAATTCCGACTTAATTTTCTCCACACTTTCGACTGTAATCCTTTTTCTGCAGTCATTATTCTTGTTGATGCTGTTCAAAAATGTTTTATAACAAACCTTCAAAAACAAGCTGTATTTGGTTCACAGTTGGTTAAAGTGAGTAAAGGGGGCCAAATACAAATGCACACCAAAATGTTTTCAGACTTTATTTGTAAATGAACATGTAAACCCTTGTAAAATCTGTTGATTTTTCTGGTTGTGTAATGTATCAAAATGCAAAAAAGATTAAAAACTTGCACTGAACAGTGTAAATGAAAATTGCTGTTTGACAGTCAGGATAATTCCCGGGTTTGCAGAACAACTTCCTGGAAATAATCATCACAAGGATCCAGAAATTATAGGCTAGGCAAACAAAAAAGGACCACAAATTGTTATTTTTGCACTTAGTTTTTGTGTATTTTCTTAACCTTTAGACAGAGGCAGTCTTGCTGTTTACTTCTGCCTCTTTAGCAATACTTGTGTCTGTTTGTTGTGAGCAGGTCCATGTGTGGCAGATGGATACTGAGGGGAAGCACATCTCAATGGAACAAAGAGTTAGTTTAAATGGAAAACGTGTTTTTATACAGCAATGTAAAAATAAATGAAGTTTACACACACTGTTTAGAAGAAAGGATGCAGCTATTGGCCATGGGCTCAAAAATATTTTCTACCTTTTTAGTGAGGAAAGCTGGGAGAATTTACACAGACGGATTATGACTGAGTGCATGCATGAGTCAAAAACATGCACACTCTTCATGTGGGGTTTCAAGCAGAGCCGTGGAGGTCTGTACAGTAGGATGTCATTTCACTGTGGAAAAATGAGCCTGGCATTAAAGAGGTGCTTTCAGAGGGATTACTTTCTTATTTTCCTTTTAAGATCTACTTAACAGCAGCCTTGTTAAATACAAACTCCTTTTTGAAGGCTTTCTTAATGAAGGGCAGGGGTTTTACAGCCCGTTTGTATGCAGTTTGACAGTCATGCCAGTTGACACTTAGTGACATTATCCAAAATATTATCCCAGGGCGCCTAGCCTGGTTTTATAGCGGCCACCTCCTCCTGTGTAGGACCAAATCCTTAAAGCAAGGCCTGGTTAGAAACTGTGAATCGTCTGAAACACTACATAAGGCTCAACAAAAAATTAAGAATTAAGTCAATATTGTTAAGATTTTTTTCTCAAATAAAATAATTCCACAATTTTTATCCTCAACAGCTTTTGCCAAACACAACCATATTTCTGTCTTGCATCAATTCTCCTGTGTTATGTCTATTTCAGGATGAGTTTTACCAGCAGCTCCAGGGCATCAGACAGCCCTGGAATATTCCCAGTGACACAGACAGTGACATCATGGAGCCTCCTGAGCAGGATAAGAGTGAGTTGACTACCTTTTTTTTTTTCTTTTTTTTGCTTCCGCCTGCATTCAGTATGTGGATCAAGGCTTAAATTTAAAAAGGAAGTAGTTATTCACAGGTTTGCTAACGTTTTGGGGACTCCCAAGTGAATCTCCAGCTCACAAATTTGCTCCTGGAATGGCTTTACCTTCCTGCAGCTCCAGTGTTTTTATCTTAGAATCTGAGGTTTATTTCAATATGTCACTGTACCCCAATAAATTACCACTGCATTAACGTAGCAAAACAACATTACCCATTGTAAATTTTTTAGCTGGAACACGAGCAGAAAATCTTTCCATATTTCCCTGTTGGAGATTTTAACAAGGGATGGAAGGTTTTCATGTGAAATTTCCTGTTTTGAAAACACTATGTCCCTATCGAGAGGCTGTTAAACACCGTAAACGATTGTTGTTGAATATCGTAAATCGTTCACACTGAAGGCCTGCCAGCAGGACAACAAACCCAAATCCTCTAGCTCTGAATGAGATCAGTTCTCCTCAAATATTCTGGCTCGTAAATCTTTTGGATGCATGAGGCGTTACAGTCCAACATTCAGGGCCTCGGCAGAGGGAAGCTAAGTACTTCTCAGTTCTCTGGGATCCAACAAGAGCTGTCAGGTTTGTGCTTGTTTTAGTGCTGGTTAGTGTTTTGCTAAACATCTATGATCCTTTGAGATATGGGTAAGAATTTACAGCCTGGCCCCTCTCTCAATGAAAAATGATGTATTTCAACTACTGATGGTTAGATGAGGCGTCGTGAAGCATTTTGACTCATAGCAAAACTGTATTGATACTGTGTCGATACTGTGTCACTGAATACTGACACCTGCTGGACATTAAAAATCCCTACAAGCAACGTAGATAGACTGATTTGATGAACCAGTGTAAACAATAACATTTAACTCATCGTATGTTATTGTATATTATATATTGTATTATTTAATACCTTAAGTTAAATTTAAAATTTGTGATATTCTTATACAGTCAATAAATAATGTGAACATGAACCATAAAGTGAAATTTTAAGTGAATGTGTTTGAAATAAGGATGCTTGTGGACTGGGGTTTTTCTTCACAAATTTTTATAAAAAAAAAAAAAGTTTTACCAACCTTTTGAAAATTTGTCTGATACGCTTTTTCCACTAAGAGTCCATTTCAGCTGATTCAGATAGATCAAGTAGAAGCTGAAAAGAACCGGATGAAAGAACGATATGAAAACGATTCCCTTATTTTCCGATGTAAGATCAAAATGGTCCAACACTGCGGAAATCTTTCGTTTGCCTTGAGGCTGCTCCATAGTTGACACTGTACAACAAAGATCAAGAATTCTTTTGACAGATTGGCTTCCTTATAAACACAGTTTAGAGCGTCTGTGTCATTTCAAAACAGTTGCTGTATTGGTCACGTGACTTGCTGAAATCAATACGCGCACCGACACAGGTTTTGGTCTGTAAGCTTGATACATGCGCCGACGCATCGGTGTTCCCGGATCCATCACTAACTTCAACTTTATTTAAGGTCTTACTACTCCGAAGCTTATTTCTTAAAGAGAACAGATTTATTTGAGCACACACAAAAAGCACACAGAGAAGACTGTTTTACTTACTAAATGGGCCTGTGAGTTCAACACCTGCCTTAGTAGGGGATCTAAAAGAAAGGCCTTAATGACTTAAAAATATGAAGGGTCTTTTGCTTAATTTGCAAATGATTATTTATGAGAATAGTTAAAGATATCTTGTTTTTAAACCATTTAAGCGTGCACTGCGTTGCTTTATTTGTACCCTTTCAGTTTTTCAGAATTTTTTTCCAATTAAAGAAAACAAACTTTATGTTGCATGTGGACAATGTCCAGCAACCTGTCAGGAGAGGAGGAAATAAAAGACGTTGGAGCAAATACTAAAGAAGTTGAACACCTTGTTGTATACATTAAAAACTAACTCGTTAATCCGAAAATAATACAGTATTGGTCATGTTTTTGTTTTAAAGCAGAAAAAAAATCAAGCAGAAATTGTTCAATGGACTACAGCCCATGCGATGGGCTTAAACTTTCATATGGAGTAAATAAGCAACATTGGGTATCATTAGAAATATAGAAACTATATCATTTTAAACATTTGAGTGTAAGGTATGTACATATTTTATTATTGTCGATATTCTGTTTGCTGAAATATATATTTCAGTATTTTAGTAGTTCAAACAACAAATATACCTTGTCACGCATTAGTACTTACAGTGGAAACTTCTTCTCAAGCTGCATCTTTTTAAATCTTCAAAACTTAAGATTTTGTTTTATAACATGTTTAACCCTCATCTTCTTTCATGTGTTACTTATGGGCTCTAGATTCTGTGTTTCCAACAATGTTCTCTAGCAAACCTAGAGAACATGAGGCCTTCAGCAACAACTGCCTCTTTGGTATCAGAGTGAATTGGGCTGAATAAAAATAGATGCTAAACTTGTCATTACCCGGCAACAACTTATTATACTTACGCTTCACAATTATGCACTACGTTGTGAATGCCTGTAGCATAAAAACTCAATAATATACATAATAATTTGTTGTTGTAGCGTTAAAATGGAAAATCTTTGTAAAAGTAATTCATTCCTTGTTTCCTTTTTCTCGAGAGGAAATAATAAGCCATGTAAATTTCAAAACCACGTTTAGTCATCTAACATGCTTGTCAGCACCTCTTGTCCTGGGCCAGTGTTATGCATGGATGCTTGGATTTTTTTTTGAAACCATCAGCCAGACCAGCCTGTCCACATTTGCGTTGTCTCATGACTTCGGTTTGGTAATGAATGAGCCCAAAAAATGATGTATGCTCAAAATAAGAATTGTCCTTCAATTAAGCGTAACTATGTTTTTACAGTAAACAATGATCAGCTACTCAAACAGAAAATTAACTGCATGTGGGACTCGAAAGGACAGCTCTCAGTGACGTTATGACACAAGAATTCAAGCCAAAGGAAAGATCAAGCAGGCGAGTGGTTGTCACATGGAAATATAACCCCTCTGACAAGTTTCTCTGGAGGGTCGTTGTTTGCCAAATGTGTATCTTGCACAATAAATGGATAGGTTTTCCTAATAGCCCCTAAGGGCCTGCACTGAGCCCTTGGCAGTGATAGTGGCAAGTTGAGAAAGGATATTAAGCACACATTGAATTAGATGTGGCTCAGAGTCAGAGAGAGAAACCCTGCAGCCACAAATCGTGACAAAGCACCTTATGGCGTGAGAGAATCCCCACAGGGCTGTTCGCTTAAATCTGGTTTGTATGTCTTTGTTAGAGTGCATGAGAAGGATGTTATTAGTCAGGGGAAAACTAGAAAACTGTCTTTAGATTTTTTAGTACGCAGCCCAGATTCTGTAGTGTTTTCCACAGCAATTTTCAGTGTTCGAGGGGTTCTGACACCCATAGCTAAAAGCTAAATGTTTTTAGTTTTTCTGAGTCGAATGCATTACTCTGGTTTTACCCCCCCCAATGCAAGTTGCTAAGTTTATGGTATTTTACATAGATTTAGAAGTCGCTTTAGGAATAACAAGACACCCATTATAAGCCTATAGGAGGTGCGGAGACAAACGCCTCTCATGGGATTATCTGGTGGTTTGCCAATCATACCTTTATGTGCATAAACACATTTTAATGTGTTTGTTAATAAGATTTGTGGTCCAATTTAAATGAAACTATATAACTAGGGCAAGTGGTAATGTCATAGGTTTATAGTTGCAGATTTTAAGTGGTAACATTACAACTAAAGACCAAACATGATAACATCAAGGTAGATCTGTTGTCCCTTCATCTGTTTGCAGTTTTTTTTAATATTAAAAATCAGTTACAACAAATGAAATAAAAATACTTTTAACTTCTACGATTATTCTGGAAATGTAGTGGAAAAGTAATGTATTTCCACACAATACTTTTCTAAAGATAACAGTAATACACATCAAAGGTGGATTTTACACCTTGGACAAGTATCACACCATACTTGTCCAAAATGAGATCTTCGTAATTGTGAAAAATCCAGAGTTATTTTCTGTTATTCTACAAAGTTCCACAATGTGTAGACCACATATCCCACGTTGGATATGAAATGTCCTTTTTTTCTCAGTAGCTGTGTATAAAACCTGCAATTTCCCGTACATTAACATACTACATAACTAACATGACTTTAGTTTTTCTTTGTTATGATGGACCTATTGAAACCCTGCATAGTGTTTATTTTTTATTCTGTTTACAAGTGTTTTGTGTTATTTTTCAACTATCAGAAAGAGGTTTGCTGAATATCTAACAGTTTTGGTTGTTTAAAGTTAAACATCATAAAAGTCCTCGAAATATATTTTTGCTTTGGATACCCAAGCTCCATATTTGTTGATTTTAAGTTCATGGCAACAAATTACAAATGTGTGTGCTCCTGCCTAATTTTATCTGATACAGGGACATATACAAATGTGTTCCACATACAAGTTATTTCAATATCTAACTTCACATTGTTAGTTGACTTAGCTGTGCGTGGACAAAAGTTTCCCCTCATCTCTATATTGTAATGGTACGGAGAAACAACATAGGTTCTTACTCTTCCACAGCATTGCTGATGAGGGGGTAATAAACTTAATATTTACAAGAAATTATCGTTAATTTCCATAACCAAGGAAAAATACTTTGTACAAATTTTTTTCTAATCAAGCAGTTGCATGATCGACTCAGATAGGAATTTATCCGTCAACACAAATATTTTCACAGAGGTCCTGGAGACCATGTAGCAATGTTAATCTGGCTCACAGAGGGTCTTAAAATCTTGATGAGATTCATGATATTATTAAACTAATTTGGTCATGTAACAAATAGCTGTTTATTCCTTGAGAGAATCCCCACTTTTTATTGTGATGTGAATTTGTCCTTATATTTGGTAACTATAATTTAGCTCTAATGACTCTGCTGTATGTATTTTGTTCTTCACAGGCAGTTCGCGGGATGGCAACAAACGATCCATCTTTTCAGGTAAGGCCTTAAAAGAATCAAGAATCAAGAATCAGTTTATTTATATAGCGCCAATTTACAACAGGTGTCGTCTCAAGGCACTTTACAAAAAATCAATTAAAATCAAGGATACATTCTAACAAATCAATTTGAAAAAGTTTCCAATCTAAGGAACCCCAGCAGATTGCATCGAGTCATTGACTTGCAGCATTCACTCCTCTGGAATCA
>JAVLVB010001131.1:1283755-1302204 GCA_032876305.1 Orestias chungarensis
CCATATTTTTGCTTCCTGTGGTTTTAAAGTTACGATTAAAAACAAGGAATGAAATGTGATCCTATATCATTACAAATTTATTTAAAAAACCTGCAATAAAAAAATGTAAAATATATATAGATAGATCGATCAAGATTGTGTTTTGATAATAGAGACTACTATAAACCATTATTTTCTTTACCATAGCAGTGTGTGTATACGAATGGATGGCTGGATGGATAGATAAAAAGATAGTTGTCATGATGCAGTTAATGCACATTTTTTAACATATCCGACTAGATAAGATCAAGAAAAGTTTCAGTATGCTGATTGCGGGCCAACTGTTCATTGGTAAAACAAAATTTTCTTTTTTCCTGTAGAAAATTTGGTTTAAAATTGCAGAAATAAAGTTTTTTCCCTATTAATTTCTTTGTTTAATAGTTTTCTGTTTCTCTTGATGTTGCAGATATCTGCTACATTCTATTTAAAAGTAAAAAAGCAAACCTATGAGAATAATGGATCGCAAAGAAATGTCAGTGTTTCATGTTGAGGTTAAGTTTAGTTCACAGTTGGATATGAGTTTGTCGCACAGCTTAAGTCCTTCAAGCTGAGGCCAAACAATAAGGAGCTTTATGACAGACACGTGCTACTCTGCTTAATTCCTATGAAGCTGAAATGAGGGATTCAAAGTAGAATAAGTGCAAATGTCTAAATGTCCAATTTCAGGGCAGATATTTAAAAAGGTGAGGGTGTGCCTTCCCTCCACAAGAGGGCACAGGTGATGCTGTTGGCTGACAAGGTTTCAGATTATCTTTATTGTATATTATCTATAACCTTTTTCTTGTCCAATTTGTAATTACTGACTCTTTATTTACTGGCTCTTTATCATGTGTTAAAAATAACACTGGTAGGAAAATGACCAAAGTATCATCATGAAAATGCAAAATAATTAAAACAAGATTCCAAAGTCATAAATAATTATTCCCTATGCTCCTAATAACCCAAGTTAATGGTACCCAGGCTTAGGGGTACGATTTTTGTCTCCATCACCAAACAGGCTTGTGAATCAGAATGATGGAGCGACCATAATGCCTCTTGTTGTCAGGCACTGACATGAAAGAGCAGGCAGAGTTTGATTTACAGCAACATGTGGTCTGGGCGGCTGTTTGTCTTTGCAGTTGGTGTGCTGTTACAGAGCCTTTGACTCTTGAGACGGCCCCATATGGTGCAAGATCCATATAAAGTTTTCACTCAGTTTGCTTCTGAATGATAAGCAGCTTATGAGGTATTTTTCCTCCATCAAATTAAACCAATTGAGCTTTGTTTTTTATTTTTGAACAGATTTGAAACAGCTGTGGTTTAATTTTATGTTTTGTAAAACTAGTCAGTTTTCTGCATTATTGCCTGCCTTAAAAGGAAAGAAATAATCCACTTTGGAAAGATTGGGAGTCGTAACTACTTTTCTCCCATAAACCTAATTGATGCAAAAGGTTATAGGTTCTCCAAAAACCTACTACTGGTGAGAATGCCACATGTCTGTAGCAGCTATCTAGACTGCCACCCCATAATATATCAAAGTTTCAGTTGTCCACTCCTCCTTCTGTGGCTTGTAAGGGCTGAACTGAAGCCTTCACAAAAGAAATATTTGTACAAACTATCTCGGCAAACTTTCCAATTGAGAACTGAACTTTCCCATCACATCACTCTGCCCTTGTGACATGCAATGGAAAAAGTCAAAGGGCTTGGAAATTACCAGGGGGCAGGCTTTGCATTTAAAACCTGCTCTGTACTGAACACTGACTAATTGAGTGCATGCTCCATTTGACTTTAACTCTGGCAAAGGGCCATATGTGAAATCTGTTTTTGTCTTGTCTTATTAAAAGGTACTTTATTACATAATGGTTTGGCAAAGATTCAAATATGCAATTTCATTAAGATAAGTCCTATTTTTTCCTCAGATCTTTATGTTTGTAAGTTCATTCCCCTTACGCAAGTCTTTCTAATACTGTGACAAATCATTACCATGTAAGGAGCAAATGTACCCTCTTATTTTGACGTAAGATTTTTAATTCTATTGTTTGAAGATCTTTGGTCCTTGCAGCTCAGAAATGATACTTTTCTCCTTTTTGTTAGAGTCACAAAGAGCCAGGAAGTCTCGAGAGAGAGGGTGCCGGTTCTGCTGTCACAAACTTTGATTTGTGTGTGTGTTTGCAGTTTGCCAGTGCAAAGTGAAAAAGGGTTGCCAAGGTGGTGAAAGCATGTTGTTTGCTCATGTCCAGACCTGCAGAATGGATAAGGACACAGATGAGATTTCCCTCTCAGTTGACTTTTCTTTGGACCTAAGCCTCGCTGTGTTTGGAGAGACATGGAAACCTCCGCTAGAATGAGCAGGCATCTTATTAAATAAGGAAAGACTTAAGGCTTTCAACCAAGACAGCATGAAAAGGATGTGAGGGAGGGGCAAGCAAGTGGGTGAATCTGTTGGTAAGAAGTGGGTCTAAAATGGATAGTCTGTTCTGTGGTGTTTTCTGGTGAGTGGACTGTTTTAATGGACATTAGGCTTTTTAATGGGGATGAATCTGTACCAAGCATGGGCCAGTCGAAGGTATTAAAGCATGATGTGGCAAAAGGGTGAGCTGAACTGTAGCAATGGCATGTGTACTATTATAGAAGAGAATGGCTTTATCAAAGATTTTCCACAGTTTGAATAGCTAGCAAGTAATGCTGAGGTCTATCAGCATATTTTCATTTTGCATGTCTAATGGTTTACAATGAATTTATTCTGGACCTTTTGAATGCACAACTAAAAGAATGAACAAGTAAGATGCATGTTAGGTTGTTACAACCCTACTTGGCAACCTTGCATATAGAGCATTAGAAGATTGATAGAAAAAAGCTGGGATTTCCACTCAGAGTCTTTATACAGCTAAAGTGCCATAAAACTTCAAAGCCCAGAATTACAAATCATCTGGGTTTGCTTCTCACCATGTCCAGCACTGCTTGGTTTCTCTGAGGACCTCTTAAGGGATTTGTTAAACAGTAGCACACTTCAAAAAGGAAACAAAGAGTAGATAAAGAACTGAATTTAAGAAACACAGCTTGAGGATATAAAACGACATGCAGATTTGTTGTCCGAAGTTAAAAAGGATTTGCTGCAATAGGAGCAAACACACAACTATTACACCACGCAGTAGTCACCCACGAAAAGTGAAGTTCAAATGTTGAGCTTTTAGATACTCACAGAAGTAAAGCATTCTAATGGTTTCAGAAAGCGTCTCATTCTTTAAAGTAACTGCAGCCGGTTTTGCCCTTTCAGTCACACATGGGGTATTAGTTACTGGCTTTATGTCAGGGTTCGTGTTGCTGTTTGAAACAATAAAAGCAGTTAAATAAACCAGACAGCAAACCTGCAAAGGTCTCTTCAAGTTTCTCTTCACTGTGATAAGGTGGCTAATCTTGGAGCAAAAATCGGAAGAAAATCTAAAGTATATTACCTGTTTTGTTAGTTACTTTTCAGGTCTGGTAAATATTAGGCATGCACCGATACCGGGCATAAGTACTCTACTCATATTCATAAAATTACCACCGATACCATGACATCTATACCACGGCGGCACTACTATTGGGCCTGGGTGGGCCTTAGGGCGTGATTCTCTGTGCCCCCAGGTCCGCGGGCAAAGAGCCACCTGAAGGAGCAACAACCGCAAGCGTGTGTGCATGAATAGCAGTTAAGCGTGCACGTTCAAAGCTGCCTGGACAAACACTCAACTCTGACAAACCGCCCACTTGTTCAGCTCACTCCGCTCGCACTCAGCTCTGCGTCCGCACCCTCAACTCTACATTATATGCAAATGAGCCACGCTCCCAGCTAATGAAAGACTGGCTTTTTTCATCCAATTAAATAATTCCTTCAAAATACACAAAGTAGATTCATACTCTCAGACTCACTAACATTTCAGCAGAGCCGCGAGCGCAGACACTGAGCCAAGCGCGAGCAGAGCGAGCCACCGAGTAGTTTGTCAGGGTTGAGCGCGCGCCCGAAGAACCCATGAGCGAGCGCGCCTGAGATTCACACACACACGCCCACAACCATTGCTCCCCCAGACAGCTCCACGCCCGCAAACCTGGCGGCACAAAAACCACGCCACACTGAGTCGCTGTCCTCAGTACCGCAAAAAAGCATTTCAGTATTTGACGTTCACAGCTTTTCCTATTCCAAATGGACTAACCCTGAGTCATTTATTAAAGGAAAATATGCAGAAAGGGTGTCACATTTAACTGTAGTTATACTTAAATCCTGGCAAACGTGCAAGCACCGAAATTAGACCTGAGGTACGTCATGATTTCTATAGTACATTTTCTATAAGTATGGTTCAAACAGGTTACTGATCTGATTACAAAAAAGTAAATGCATTAATGTTTTTTATCTGAATATCTTATTTAAAATCCAGTATGCCTCTAAGTTTCAAACAAACATGAAGATTGACCTATAATTTTAGGATGCTAAACATCTTTTTTTGCAAGGTCTGAATTCCTCCTCTGCACACATAAGTGTCCGGTCTATTTATGTACCTTCTCATGGCATTCAGACAACTTTGTCAACTGTTCAAACCTTGGGTCATTGTTATCTTGTGATAATTGACAGCTTGGTCATGAAAACTTTCACCAACAAAACTCTCTTGTGCAAAAAAATGGGAAACACATTAATAACTGTCTAGAAAGACCACTTTAGTTTTATTGACACATATGTATATATACCAGTCTGCCGCTCACTTGTGTCTTCCCCCTACTGTGATAATCAATAACATGTGAATACAGATGTACAAATACATTCTTTCTTGTTTAAGATGGTGCTACCTGAAAACTAGACTGAACAGCGGAGGTGACAGTGGCTAGACATATGTTGGACCAAGGGGAACAGAGCTTTGATTCAGAAGCCCAGAAGGGCCACATTAACATCAGGTTAAAGCAACACTGGGAATGGGAGTGAGCCAAGATCATTACAGCCAGGGCGCTGGTACTCAGAAGGGTCGGATTACGCTCTATCAGCTTTACCCAGAACATGTCTGTCAGAGGTAGAAGGGAGAGTGAGGATGTTAAAAATTAAGAAAAGATTCATGAGTGACAGGTTTTGACACAGGCTTTGCTTAGTGGCCCCCATCGGGCTTACGCAGCTCTGTTGCTGTATCTTAGGTTATTGTACAGTCAAGTCATTGACCAAATGTTATGTTGCAGTGTTTTTATTATTTATTTTTTTTGCTGGTATTTTATGTGCCTGATTAAAACAAAGAACCACATAAATATGAAGTGTAAATTTTCCCAAGTTGTTTTTTCCCAAATATGTAAATCTGAACTGTGACATGTAATTGTATTTGACTTTATCCATTTTTCAATCACATATCTGTAACTTTACCTACATCTTGCTGCATCATTCAGATGTTTTTCCATTATGTTTATATAACAAACCTCCAAGATCTTCATAAAAAACCAGTAAAGAAAAAAAAAACGCAGATAAGATTTACTAAACTGGGTGATATCTGAAAACTATTTGTGGCAATGGGTTTTATTTAAGGGCATTGGAAAAGGTGAAAAGATTTTTAATCTTTTGAAGTATAATTTTACTTCTACATTAAAATAAAAATATCTAACAAACGCTGTGGTTTTAACATGTGGAAAGGTTTAAAGGGTAGGAATACTTCTAAATGATGCTGTTTACAGAGATATGACAGCTAATGAATGGATGAAGGATCTTGTCAGTAATTTCTTACATTACTCTGTCTGAAAGCAGCGCCAATGTTGGGTCGGACCCCAATGAGACCCACAGAGAAATCATTCCAGTCAGCGGGAGAAACTCAGACTGTTGGGAGTCACAAAAACACGGGTGGAGCAGGAACCTCCTCTCTTTTCCATCCCCTGCTTCCACCAGCTGGCTAACAGATGGAAGGTCCGCAAGGCCAAGGGAATGAGGGTGGAAAAACTCACTCACAGATTTGTTAAATGATAGGCAAATTGGCAGATGTTCCAGTAAAAGGTTGCGGTACAGTCGCATAGTTTTCCTCACACTGTGACAAGTGTGTTTGTGTGGGCAGGCTTGACATTTAGCAACGGTTGCAACCCGTGTCATGCAATGTTAGCATTTCGAGTGTGCCTCTGAACACGCAGGATGTCAGACAGTGCGGGGGAAGGTGATGAGAATGTCAAAGCATCAGAAAAAGTATGGGTAGATGCAAAACATGTGGGGATGACGATCTCAAGAATGCCTGCATGCTTTTGCTCCAGCATCGTGGGTTCACGGCAAAGTTCCCGTAGCTTGTTTCTATCTTGTAACAGGTGAAACCGGGAGGGATTCTGGATCACCAGCGACTTGTGCTGCTACATTCATAAATCCTTACTAATTAAAACGATCCTTGTCCAATGGTAGTGTTTGCATGTATATATTAACAGTACATGTGTGTATTCAAGGTGCAGAAATTTAAGACGTATTTACAGGTGGATGGAAGGAAGGTAATATAGGTCTACCAAATTATTTATTTTTTTAAACCTGTAAAAGATGCTCGTGGTATTTTAGTGAGAATTTAAGAGGCTCTTGTAACCAGTAAATCATAATCTGTTTTTGCACGTTTTTTAAATTTACAAGTCCAAAACGTTAGGAACAGCTGAAGAAACATTGTCTCCCTTGTCTCAACAAAGTTGTTCTAAATGAATGTTTTTATCTGCCCTGTTTTACCGTTTAAATAAACCAGCTGCTGCTGATTAAGGCCCCATGCCACATTTTAGGCAAGTTTGTTTTTGTTTCATCCAAATCTCTTGTATCACATTTTTTACCTACCATTTACGTATACATCATAGATTTGTATCCCATTCCCTCATGCTGTGTTTATCAGATATGACCCTGTTAGTTTAGATTTGTTATCACTTTTAAGATTCTCACAATCGTTTGGTTTTGATACAGTAACTGGAGTCTCAGGCGATGTGCAAACTGGTGTCAAGTTTGGCACAGAAATGATCATTGGACCACTTCCACTACTGATTTAGAACCCTGTATACTGAAACTTGGACATTTGATGAGTTCTAAACCTGATTTGCCAGATAGATAAATTTCCATAAGTAATAGTAACTGCTTTCTCTGTTTTCAAATCATACAAAAGGACTCATAAATCCGAAAAAATATTTTACATATGCATAATTTTTCTTTCAGTCTAAAGTTTGGGTGATCTGAAAGCTTGTTATGCCAATAACTTCGCTGAACTAAATGGCCTTCAAAATTCATAGTGTTTTGGTTGCTATTGCTGTAGGTCATAACATTTAACTGTTCAGGCCAACAAAATGCCTAATAATATTACAGAAAGAAAATAAACACACACTGATCTAAAACCCATGCTTGCACCAAGAAATCTTCTTTTCCATCTTAGCATTCAAATTCAATAAAAAAAATGATATATTAGTTTGAAAAACGCTTCTCTCTCAAAGCTTGTGTACAAGGCATTTTCAACACTTATCTTTTGTGACAAATTTTGGTAACTTAAGTGTGTAGATATATTTGTATATTTTGAAAAAGGAAAGTTGCAAAGCTTTTTTTTTTTTTTAAGAACTTGCTAAGTTGATTTGAAGGCCTTGCCCTCTTTGTTTTTTTTTGTTGAATTTTTGGTTTATTTCATTTTTTTGCTGTAATTGGTGTGTTTGTGTTTGATGAATGTGTTGAAAACATTTTTATTGATTTCTGCCAGTTTTACCCCTTTACATTTTTCTTGTCTCATAATTTTTTTTCTTCTTGCATCAGCTCCAATCATGTATGTAAATTTGGTTTATTATGTATATATATATATATATATATATATATATATATATATATATATATATATATATATATATATATATATATATATATATATTACTGTTTATCTTTATCCATTCATATATATTATCTTTAACAGCACTAATACTATGCATTTTACAATCAAATTTGTTAGGTTTTTAATGTCTGTTTAAAATACCAGCAGGATTCAAGTGAGCATGTTTCAGGTCTTTATAAAGTTGGGATGTAAAACTGCAAAGCATCCTGTCAGGCAAACTGAGGCCTTCACACATATTTTGCTGAAAGTCTTATTTGTGTTTTAGTCCGTGTATCAGAAACCCAAAAACAGACTCTGCACTCATTTGGATTTATGTCTGTCTGTATATTTTGGTTTAAGCTATCCCAAGGGAATATGCTAAATTTAACTGTTATATAGCCATAAGGAGTACACATAAACACATATTCACCTACAAAAATTGTCCGTGTTGCCTGCATTAAAAGTGAGCACTGGGGGAAAAACAGGATAGCCATTGTTTATTAAAGGTAAGGGATACAATCAGACGGTGTTGAGTGTTTTACGGGTTGGGTCTGACTTAGGTGATCTGTCGAAATTTACAAGTTTTATAAGTGGTGATTAACTCTACTTTTGAGCAAAAAATGAAACGGTTGTAGAAAAATATTATGATTAAGAATTTGTAATAATTAAACTATAATACTTTATAATATCAATTCAATATTAAAATCACAAAGCAAAACTTAAGTATTTAAGCCCAATGTTTTCATGGTTAGCTAACAATATATTTGACAATAGTTCTGTAGATTTTTTGTTATAGAAATGGTATTTACTATTGTTTTTATAACCCCCCCCCCCCCCGAAATGGCTACATACTTTTTGGTGTCTCTATTTACAGATAATTCAAAACAGAAGGGTATTGCCACTGTTTACAGAGGGATTTGTTGTCTTAAATCACAGGTTTTATAGTCATTCCAAACTTTATTGTTTATGCATATTTTTATAATACCAATCAAACAGACTAAAAAAACTGAGATCATCAAAGACTTAAAGATACATCTGTGGTTTAGCAGAATAAACACAAATCTCATTTTATTATGTAATGAATCCAGCACGTGGTTGAATCCATGTGCTGGATTCAAGCTCTTGCTTAACTGTTAGTACATGAAAGTAAATGACAGTCTCCAAAAATGTTACTTTTCAATGCTTCTACCAAACAAACCTTTTAAATCAAATAACATTCGTATCTATGAAATGGTGAAGATGTATTTTAAACCTTGAACTTGCAACTGAATCCTTCTACGTAAAAAAACTGTTACATTGAGGAATTCACAACATCTTAAAGTAACAAAACCTACAATATTTACAATATGAAATATTCATGAAAGTGTTTTTTTTTTTTTGTTCCCTAAGTTGTAAGGTTATAAGAATATGCATTTAAAATAATAAAAGTGAAGTGTATTTTGTAATTGGACAGAAACAGTTCATTTTCTTTTCTGTGGTAACAGAACAGATCAAATCATTGAATATTAAGTCTTAATATTCTATTCTTTTATTATATTTTAAGGCTAATGTATTTTTATTACAATACGTTTGCCTTAAAAGCTTATCTCTTGTAAAAAGGTTTTTTTACTCTGGAGTATTTTATAAATTAACTTTTTTTAAAGTTTAATACAGCATTTTTGTAGTAACAAGTCCTTCACATTTACTGAGATTTGGTACATAACTTTGGTAACAATGAGGATTAGGTCAACGGACAATGAAACTGATGTTCTAGTGTAAATCTGAGCAATCAAAGTTTTAAGAAAGGAATTGTAAATGCCTTACAGTGTCCTCTTTAACATCACTTTTAAGTGCCTTACTGAAAGTGTCTAAATTGTATTTGTCATCTTCACTCAGCAACTTCCACAATATGTAGTGTGGGTAGAACATGTTAGCAGTGTTGGGTGAGGCATTCACTGAAGAGATTTTTATTTTTTTCATTGAGTCCTATGAACTGTTAAATAGATTAATTTATTTTTCATTTGACCATCAGCACCAATACAATACATACATTTAAACATACCCCTTATTTTTTTTGTGTACAAATATCAATGAGATTCCAAATGTATTTTGTTTTTTGTCTTTTTGTGCTTCCAAATTACTTGTAAAGGAAAAATAAATTGACTTCATCTACTTTAGCTTCTTAGGTTTCTTTTTGGTGCACCTGACAATAGTAGTAATACAAAAATAAATAATAAATAATTAAAATGAACATGTTGCACTTATATTTTGTTTGGTACAATTCGCAGGGAGCTAGGTAGTTAGCTGAAAATTTCCCTTTACATGGATGAATAAGCAGTCCCCTGCCATCTGATCAATATATTTTCTTTCAACATTTCATGACCGTCACGTACCTAAATGGTTCCTACAGACTCGACCTATCTGGTGTTTTTCTCCCAGCCCAACTAATCTGGGATCATTCTGTTTGCTCGTCTGGCGTTTTCACAGCCAGCCTGGAAACTAAAATTTATGAGTCATTTCCTAAGAAAAACACAGGTCCACTGTGAATCCTGATATAAGGATTTCAACGGGTGGGACAACTTGTGTGATATGCGACTGTCGCGATGTGTTTGTGTCTATTATTCTGACAAAAGATGAATAGGATCTAAATAATTTAAAAGGATCAATTTAAGAGTATGTTAAAAAGGTCAGATGGAAGAAAAAACGCAAGAGAAAAAGGATTTTTGTTAGCCCGTAGGAAAGCACAGTTAAAGTAATAACAATTGATTTACAATAAATAAAAAAATTATATTTATGGCTCGTTGGCTGTTCAACCAAGTGGAGCATGGATGGCTGCATGAAATGAAATTAATCTATTTTAGAGTTTGAGATATTTTTTTCCAAATCCCCAGTTTAATCCTGTGCCAAACTGTGAGTACAGCTTTGATTGCCTTTCAGAATTGGTTCTTGTGAGATGGAAAAGTCATTACACCTAAAAAATATTCCTACAGTTCAAATCCTTTAATAACCATACAGACCGATCCTAATCCACCTGTTGGACATAAAACAGGCCTGCTAGAACAGGACAACATGACCTTGAATTACAATGACTGAGCTGATGTATATGCTGTAAATAATTTATTTGCACTGTAAAAAATTATAAATATCAGATTTTATGTCTTGAAGTTATAGTTGTGTGTTTTTATTGAAACAGATCATCAATGGTAAACATTATTTTTGTTTAATGCATATATTCTTGTTGCTATGTGATTGACAATCTCAGAAAATCTAGTTTTGTATGTTTTATGAGCTATTTGCTCTGCCTCAAGATGGGTTCGTTTTATCCACCCACTCAATAAGCTTGTGCCGTTTTTGTTATTCACAGCTTTTCCAAATCCATCTTACTTTTAGTATTTTGTCTCCCAAGGCATCCAAAGGCCACAAAAATAAACATTTCTAAGTGCAGTTGGCAACTTTACTTCTCTGTTTGCCAGGAATTATGCACAGTATATTCTAGGCTGACACACATTAACGGTCATGGGTAAAGGAGTTCATATTTCACCATCCTTTATATTGATTTGCCAGGTTAATGAGGTGCTATTGGTTCCAAATAACTACAGGAACTCCCTGCAATGTTTCAATGTTTTGCGGTGAATTAGTGGTTGGTTTTTCATTGTGTTGTTTAGAAATGTCTGAGCTCCACCATTACAGTGGCCAGTTTTCAAGCTACTGCTTGTTTGCATAATGTTGGAGTAGGTTTTGAGTTTTAATCTAAAATGTCAAATATTTTATGGAAAATATGGTTTAGATTTTTCCTTTGCATTACGTTTTTAGTTCTTCCCTGTATTGTTGTTTTGTGTATTTGTTTAAAACTGTTAAAACTTAAATCTCCTCTGTTCCTCGACCAGCTGCACTGCATTTCATGGATTAGTCTCACCTTGTTCTCATATCACTCTATCAACTCCCCAGTAGATAAAAGCCAGCCAGTTTCTATTCCTTCATGATTAGAACCTCATCTGTTCCTTCCCTGCCACATTCCCAACCTCCTGTGCATTTATTGTTACCCAGTTCCTTTCAGACATTTTTCACCTCTTTTGTAAGTTTCTCAACAAATCATCACATGCAGCTTTAGGGTAAGATTATCTGGTCTGGGTTTGGGGCAGAGTGTTGAACTCAGTAACAGCATGGAATACAGCCTTCTAGTTTGCAAGTGAACTTGAGATGTTTACTAAATGTCCCCGAATTCATGTTAAAAGGCTTAAAACAGGCCATCCGTTTCCATTGAGCTCTGCTGCTGAGGCCTGTCTTGGATCAAAGTTATACATGCAAGGTCCCCTCCTTATATAGCAGTCTTTAACAGTAGACCTAGTGATGTATTTATTACAAATGCCTTTACAGCAGGCACTCACTTCAAACTACTCAAAACATCCCACTTCTGATGATAATTGATCAAAAGAGCAGACTCTGCCTAAAAAGCCTACATTAAACAGGTTTGGGATGGAAAGGTATGAGATTTTTACTTGTTAACATTGAATAAAAAACACCACTGCTTAACAGCATAGTTGTGGATTAGTTTGTATAAACCTTTTTTAAACTGTCATCATTCTTAAAAATATTGTCAGAAATGGGTTTTACTTCCTTACTTATGATTTAGGGACCTCAAGAAGTTATCCAACTAGAGAGTGAATCTACTAAAAAGGTTTATACAAGCAAGTACTTTTGTAAATCTTGTCAGGAGCCTCTATATAAGGCAGAAACCCATCCACTGTTTTATGTACGTTTTGGTGGTGGTGGTCTGCAAAGCATAAAATGTATCTCCTATCATGAATATATACTGAGACTGAATGAATCGGACGGGCAGCGAATCCAGATGTTTCTGCAAGGTTTATTAAACAGTGAGCACATTGTTGAAGAAGCAGTTAATCCATAAATTGGAAGATAAGGGATTTTTTTTTTTTAGATAGCTGAAGCAAGATTTTTAGTTAAACTCTACAATTCTGAGAAGCTCTCCTATCACAGCACTTTGTTGTTTAGTCACACTTCTGTGGAAAACCTGAAATAACAGGTGTTTTTCATTGACAGTGTTATTAAAACGGTCTTTTTAGTTTACAATCTGCCTGATTCTGTCCTCCTGCTGGAAATTATTGTCAGGAATTTGTGGTTTTCCTAATCTTACCTCCTCAAACATTATTTCAAGTGCTTTGTATTTAATTTGAAATAGTAAAAGCTATGCATTAGTTTAAAACAACAGGGGAGAAAAGGTTATGTTGTAGAACAATTTGCTTATGTGTTTATACTGCTTTCCTGGCTTTGAAAGAATGTATGCCTGATGGACAATTGCACTCATGGAAGATAATCTGTTCAACTGTTTGGTTTGGCACATACGAAATTAACAAATTAAAGCCACAAATGTTGTGTATATTAGGAGCTGAATATTTCCGCAGCAATCGGCTTGGAGGAAAAAACATGCAGATGATGAGTAACTGAGTTTATCATCTTGGAACCTCTAATCACAGATGCTTGCTGTAACGATACTTGACATCTTGTTAACTCCCCAACCAGGTCATACACCCTTTCCTTTAGTAATTGGTGGTAAATGTTATTCATATAAGACATTTTTAAGAGTTTAAGTAGCTAAATTGCATTGAAAGTAGATTTTTTATTTAAAAGTACATATATTTTTATTTATTGAAGATACACAGAAAAGTTGCCATTTTTATATCAGTAATGAATGAAATATCTTTGACATGTTTGTTTAAACTGCATAAGATAAAGTTGAGAGTTGATGTTGCAACTCACTCAGATGTTTTTTTATTGTTGTTGCCAGGTTAGAGCAAGTACTGCCATTGGACTTGCACCAAAGTGATGACTGTTTCATGTTGGTGTCCCTTAAAGTATAAATATGTGAGCCTAGTTAAACAGTAACGGGTCTTATGACACAACCTCCCTAACTGCTTATATGTTTGTATGTGAATTTTGTGGTTTATCATTTGCAATGACTCAGAAAATCACAATATTCACTTAGCCACAAGCCTAGGTGATTCAGGTCTCTTGGGAGTTTTGGTCTTTAAAAAAAAAAAAAACGAAAATGCAATTTACAAAGTGTAACACTACTTGTTTGTAGAAGAACAAAAGTTACAAATTTTAAGACTACTGAGACCTAACTGACTCCCTGTAAAGAGTAATACAGCTTACCAGTCCTTTGTGGGACATCCTACATGACAGGAAAGTTGGAGCAGATTCTACCTGCTTTAGAGGCTGAGTACCTCTTAAAAACCTTCTTTGACTCCGCTGTGGCTCCAGCCGTCTTCTATGGCGTTGTATATTTGAACAGCAGCTTATCTACAGTTGAGTTGAAGGGGCTGGATAAGCTCATCAGGAAGGCTTCATTTGTGATGGGATCTCCCCTGGACAAAGTGAAGGTAGTGTAAGAGACAAGGACTCCAACTAAAAGAACATCTCCATCTCCCACCCATTACATGAAGCTTTTGCTGAAATGGAGAGATACTTTAGTGACGGACTGTTTCATGCTAAATGCACAAAGGAGCGTTATCACAGATCCTTCCTCCAAGCAGCTGTTAGACTTTGTAACCAACACTGCTCACAACACACAAGTTTTTACATGCATGCTGGTATTTGTACATAAAAGATGCACAGTATTTGTTTATTTACAGTATTTTGCCCTGAAATCTGTTTTCTCTTTTTTTTCCAGGTATTGTATTTTTACCTGTGAATGATGCTGTTAAAAAACAATTTCATCACCATGAAACAATAAAGAATATTTCTATTCTATTCTAAAATGTTATTGAATGACTATTTGTGCATGGCAATCAGTTGTAGACATGTGTAATATTTCCGGCCCCAAATGATTAAGTGGGTTGTTGGCGCATATAGGATTAAGTTACTAATTTTAGTTTGTTTCTAAAACATATACTGCCTGACGGTTGTCAGTAAAATATTATTGGTGGGAACTTCCTAATGTTAAGTTTTATGCATCTGTCAGGTTGTTATAGTCCCAAGAGGACATGGAGTTTTAGCATCACTCTGGGATAGAAAAACAAAAGTCAGAGCTGAACAGCTTTTGTATGTATTTGATCAGACAAACCTGTAAGTAATTAGTAAAATCTAAATGTATTGTATATTTTATGTATTTGTTAATTTTATACACCTATACAAAATAAATATTTAACCACTTTCTTTTGTAGTGTTATGCAGGTCCTGGTTTGAACTTGAGGTCATTGTTCTTAAGGTGTAAATATCCCTGCTCCGCTTCACTATCGGCTTTTATTAACTACAACATTTTGAAATTTGTCTGCTTGGATTTTAAAGCTACTTTTTAGTTTAGTAATATATGTTTACTGCTTAAAGGTTTCTGTAATTAAAATAATCAGTTTTTTTGTGTGTAATCATTGATTTTGATCTGAGGTTAAAGGTGTTTAAACTCAGAATGAATGACAAGTTACAACCTGAGTCCTTAGTTTTAAAGTCACAGAGTAAATGTGTTGATGGATTATAACTTAAAGTAAGTCGGACGTGTTTAAGTTCAGTTGCTAATGTGCAGTGATGTCACACAGAGAACAGCATGGTTCTGTGTACATCTCTAATGTGGTGAGAACGGGATCTTTAGAGTTTGATTAACGATGTGCAGGAGAAATGAGCAGCAGATGTGATGCTGATTTCATGTTTTTGGTGAGCTGTAAAGTCTGTGCGTATCGCGTTGTGCAGCCTTTGAGGTTTTCATTATTGGGGCTCTGGTGGAATAGTGGACCACTATCACTTATGACTGTCTGGGGTTGAGTCCCTAAATGTATCTGGTGGCTTGTTTGTCCCAGAATGAATTATCTGTTTAATTTTCATTTTTTTATTTGGGGAAATGTTTGGTAAGAAGTTAGCCAGCGAATCCGGTTTAAAAAATCAAAACAGGATCTCGATGCATGGAATGTGCAATGTGCATGTTTCCCTGATTTCTCAGACAATGGCTTGTACTAAGAATGGGCCTTCTAGGTTATGCTTACCTTCCCTTTTTAAGAGTAATTGCCACAGATCTATCCATCAGTGTGTATTGACTGTCAGGTCAGGGGCCCTGATGATGGCTTTAAGAGTAATTTATTTTGTTAGTTGTCTCAGAAAGAAACCAGGTCCGATTGTCAGGTTTATTAGGAGGGCCAGTAAAGGAACTTAAAGAAGCCTCTTAAAGATAATTTGGAACCTAAAGAGAGGTCAATCATTTGGCCTACAAGGTATTTTCATGTGAAACCAACTCACATCTCATTGTTACAAGAGTATTAAACAAGAAAAAAATAATAATAAAGGAGGCAAATAAGCTGTTGGAGAATTTATTGTAGCTCATTCAGTGTATAACACTTGTCTATAATTTTCGATTCCCATGACATAAGAAGCAAAAATATTTTGAGGAAAAAGCCACGCTCATTATATCATAAATCAAAGGCCAAACGTGTATCTCTGGATCATGTCACTTTGGCTTAATTAAAGAAAGTCTGTGATACTTTGCTACTTGAAATAATTTAAGTGTTTTAGCCGTCCCAGCAGTGAGGTGAGGGTAATGTTACAGTCAGAGTGTTTTAAACATGCAAAATGTCCGGCTTTATTGCCCCAAAGGGAGGAATATTTTTGATTTTTGTGGTTTTCTACAAATAACATGGATTTTCTTTCATTAGATTAAGTTAATTTTAAACTGTGTTTGAGGTTGATGTCTGTGAAGGCCCATTATGCATCATTGTAATAAGTACAAATACTGTTCTGGTGAGGCCTCAATGTTTCTTCTCTCTCGGGCTCGGATATCAGCTCCCATATGGTTCCTTAATTTGCCGGTCCTGCTCAGGTCAGCTCAAGCAGAGCCAGGTAACATAAGCCAAACTCATAACTCAACCATCCTCCGAAGTGCATCCATAGAGACCGAGACGGATGACTTTAATGCATTCGCCTCTTCTGAAAACGAATTCGCTGGGAGCTATTATCATGGGGTGGCCTATCTGAAAACTATTATCTGCAGGAACAGCATCTGTGAAGCCAAGTCCTTGTGGAAATTGCACTGGATAAAATACCACCTTACTAAGAGGCAAGAACTTGGTCAGTTTCATAAAGACTTTGACTTTGCTTACTTGGCAATATTCATGGCAGTTTGACATGGCTTGTCAAAGCCATTTTAAAAAATTAGAACACTCTCCAGAGGATTTGATCTTTGGCCAGATAAGGAGGAGTCTTTCAAGAGACTGCAGTCCAGCCCTCCCTGGTGTTGCAAGAACAACCACAGCAGGACCTGAGTGTGATAAAATGCCTCTCTCCTAGAGTTCTCCCATCTTCTCTTGCGTGTGATCTCTAATAATTCCCATGCTTTTATATCAGTTGACATGACAGAGTTTGGACGTGTTACCGCAACAAAGTTGCAGCTGGAAAGCTTTAGCGGCCTAACCTGAACAGTGGGGATAAGCAATTGACCCATAGTTTAGCCAAAATTTGTCTTTTGAACTCTTCAGAAAAAAACAGCTTGATTTCCCTCACATCTTAAACCAATTGGAACTGTGTTTGTCATGTTTTTTTGTTTTGGCCCTTATCTATCATTGAAAGATCATGCACCAACATTTACCAGAGACTTTTTTTTTTTAATTATTACAAAAAACTATATTTTTATGTTTTTATGAAATTAAATGCTATGAAACGTACGTTTAGATGCATTTAATATACAGATGAGGAAAAGCGTTCAGAATATGAATAAGAACAAAGGCAGATTGCAATCTCTGACAGATTGAAAGCTGTATCTCTAATCATAAAAATACTTTTTATCACCATACTCATTTATATAAAAAGCCATACACTTAAATTTGTTCAATATTTCATTTTTGTGCATGAGTTCACTGTGTGTACACGAACTACACCCAAAATTAGATGACCTTACAAGGTGATTTGTTGATGCCTATGAAAAGTAAAGACAGTTTCCATTTTTTTTTTACAAACCCTCAAAGGATTCCTGTGATTTTTAATGAAACCAGTTTGGAAATAAAGACATCTTTTAGCTCCAAGATGCGTGAAGCCAGGAGCATTTAGGATGTTGCTGCCGGGAGGAGACGTGGGCTTTTGAAGTAACCTCTGGCTATTTTTGTACTTGATAGATCAGAGGAACTGTACTGGAGTCTAGAGGGAAGTACCCTGCCTTTTCAGGTAAATGGTAACTAAAGACAGCACTGTTACATTTGGAAAAGCTAATATGGCCAGTGCTGAGTTGGGGCCATCTGGACATTTTGCCGTCCGTCCAAATCCTTCAGATTGTAATTTTTAATAAGAAGGGAGTAAAGCGTGCATATACAAGAATGTTTTAGCCAGTAGTTTAGAATCACTCATCAAATAATTATTAGAACGAGCTTCTGAGTCACAGTGTGGTGCTGGTACAGTGTTGACTGAGGCCATACAGGCATTTCTGACCAGTCTCAACTTCTTAAACACTTAAATTCCTGCTGTGGAGTTGAAAAGAATTATTTGGACTCTGTAAACGTTAAAAGGCACCTGGTGGAGTTCATCTTCCCTATGGGAACACTAGGTATTGAGGGATGAGACATGGTCAATTTAGCTAAGTGAGATTCACTTCCCCACCATGGGCCGCATAGGCTCCCTTAAGAAGGTCAATTTGCAAGAATGGGAAGAGGGGGGGGGGGGGGGGGGGGG
>JAVLVB010001131.1:1302304-1334164 GCA_032876305.1 Orestias chungarensis
TGCAAACTATTATGTCCCACTAATATTATAAATGCTGCCAGACAAAGTGGGAAAAAAAGTTGTAAGTAAAAAAAGATTAAATGTCTGTTTTGTGCGTACAAAGGGATTTTAAGCATTTTATGTATTTTGTTGGTTGCCATTAATGTTTGATCAGTTGTTTTCAGTACAGTCTCTTATTGGAATCAGGTTTTACCTGCTAAATATAACTCATAAGTTATATTTAGCATCCTTGCAAGAGTAACCATACCGGGAGAAATATTTTACATTTTGTTACTCAATAGCCAAAGACAGCTATGGATAATAAACACCAGCTTAACAGAAATGTAGAGCATGATGTATATGATGGTATTCAAAAAGAATAATGTTACTGATAAAATAATACTTTATCTTAATATCAATGATAACAATCTGACAAATGTATTTGTTCTCTGAAGATAGTTGAGCGTCAATAGTAACTTTTCAAAGTTGGTCAGCTGGTTCTTGTATTATTTGTCAGTGACATTTCAGATCAGTTTTTCTCAAGACTTTTTGTCTTGATCTGTCAATTTACAACTACAGCTTTTTCTAGATGTTTTTTTTTTAGAAGTAGTTTTTCACAGTGGTGGAGCAGAAAAAGGGAAAATATATTTAGTGGCTCGGCTATGCATTTGGTTAGCTTCCCAGCTCTCTGTTGCCCATTACATCTGTCTCTCGATGCCAATTTCAAAAACAAAACAAAAATCACCTTCATAATGGCATTAGGTTGTGCAACTTTAGACCCCCATCATGAACTACTGACGGCTGACACTCTTCGTGTAAATAAAAATGTGTAGAGGTGACTGGTTTTTAAGTTGAAAGAATTAAGGAAGGTCCGAACTGAGACCACCTAAGTAACTTTCTCTGAGATCTTATTCAAGGAATAAAATGGGCATCTTGCGAACAGTCATGTGTAGAAATCACAGCAGAACCTTCAGAAGAAAACCATAAATCTTCAGCCATATAAAAACAGAAATGTGAAACTCCTTTTTGAATAACATAAATAACATGAGTCTATGTACTTTTATTAATTGGACAATGCTCAAAGCTGTGCTCATGGAAAAGGTAACCTTAACTGACTTGTTGTGATGCAACACTACACACAAATTAAACAGAACGTGATCTTTAATGGTAGGGAAGCAGATTTCATTCTGGAGGTAAATTACCCAGTATTAAAATTAAATTATATTGTCTGTATATTCTGTCAAACAACTGTTTTTTTATTTTATTCAATTACAACAGAGATTTTAAATGGACTGAAATTTCTTCCAAATGTTTTATTGCAAATTCACCAGTCTCAGGCAGATTAGATCAGTGGAGTCCTCAAAACCACCTTCTTGTACATGCTATAAGTAACACAATTTAACTGAATGATGTGTTGGCAGGCCTCTGCAGATATGAAAAGAGGTGGAGGGACCATTTGAGTCCACTGCGTTGGAATAGAAACTCATGTAAAAAATTGTAGGAAATTGTAATTGTTAATTTACGTAAGACCTGAATTATATGCAAGAATTTTTGAAATTTTGAGCAAAGCATGAAGAAACCAACATTAAAAGCTTAAAGATTTACCCATTTCAATATGAGCAAAATAAAAAAGGGGATTAAATACGATTATAAAACTAAGCAGTCTTTCACAAGCATTTTTATGGAATAGCCACATAGTTTGTCATTTTGTCGTGTTTATATTTTTGCCAGATTGGTTTTCTTCACCAGGGGTGGACATGATTTAGTGTTATTTCAACACAACAGCTTTCAGCTCTGCTGGATTCAAAGAAACCGGGAGGTATAGAGGAATGAAAACAACTTAGGCTACATATAAATCAGCCTTCACACAATTCATCAACTTACCTTCCTAGAGTTTTATTTTTACTGCCAGACTTCTAATCTCTCAAGGAGGCCCACAACAAACTGGCTCGCCATGAGGAGTAATCCAACGAGATAACTTTCTGTAGCTACAGCTCCTTCCACAATTATTCAACCCTCATTCATGGTAAAAATAATTGAAAAACCCTTAAAACGCTGTAAAATGTTCCAATTTTATGATCCTGACAAAGAGGAAAAAATTCCATTAAACAACTTTTAGGACCATTCTGTTCTTCACAAAATGGAATATAGTGCGCTCATCTTTTCCATTTGTTCGTGAATTGAGGTAAATTGAAGGAATTTGACAAACTACGCAAAACAAATCACGTTTAGTTTACACCTAACAAGTCCATAATAACTGTTTCGAATAAATCTTCAATGACTGGGCAACACAAGAATGTAAATAAATTACATATTTCTTTTTAAGACGAGAAAGAAAGAGTAAATATAAATTCTAAATCGAAATTAGACATTTTTTTATGTGTCCCTTTTTGGCATCTGTGATAATCATTAGAAGATGCTTTGGGTTTATTTCATAGTTAATAGAAACAGTAAGAGACCAAAGAAACAGGGACCAACGTAGGGGAACAGGTTTGAAAGGAAAGGGTTAGGAAGATGAGCGCTGACAGGAAAGAATAGAACAATATAAGAGTACATATTAGAAATCTGTTTCTAAACCTGTGAAGAGAGAGAAAGAGAAAGGGGGGGGGGGGGGTATTTTGTAACAACCGCAGCCCAACACAGTGTAGCTGCAAGTACATGAATCTCAGATTAAAATGTTATTTTCACAACTACTTGTCTGTCCCTGTACTGTTTTGCTCCAATGGATTGTTTTACTCCTGTGTCTTTTCAGTGTAGCCGCTAAATAACGAAAGGAACTCGTTACACAGACACATTTTATAGTGCCTGCAGTAGTTTTATTCATTTTGCATTCTTTGTAATTGAAAATGACAAAATGTAAAGCTTTAACTGTTTAAAATAAAAAAAAGTTATAAATAATAAAATTTGGTTATGCACTAGATAAATCCCTGTTATGACTTTTTTTTCCCCGCTCACAGTATGATAAAGAATGGATGACCTGCATCTACTTAATGGATAGGCAGAATAAACTTGCCAATACTGATTGGTACTTTATGTGTCAAATATGAACACAAATATGTCCTATACATTATTCTTTCAAACACCATGGTAGTCTGAAACATACTAAAAGTTGTCTGCTGCATATAGAGCACAGGTTTTAAGGAAAAGATAAAACATTTTACAGGTAATTGTGTTTTCTCAGTGAATTTATTCTGGTATGTATTGATTTTTGTTTTGTTTTTCATTGTTAAGCTTAGATATTATTTTCCAACTGGTATGGATAACATGTGTTTTGAAGATATAATGTTTTATTTTATTTTATTCATGTTAAGTTGGTTGATGCGCATCTTTTAGGAGTAAGATGTCTCATGCTTAAAGCCGTAAAGATAATTTCCAGCGGCATCATACAGCAAAAACTCCAATGTTGGTAATGAATATTTTCGTCAACTCAAGAAGATTTTACACTAAATTGCCTGTTATCTTGAATAGCTGCTCTTTCATCTTCTTACAATTCTCTGCTTATTAGAGGCTTGATACCTTTTCTTGCTCCCCTGGGCTTAAAGGCTTCTGCTTTCTGTGTTTAAATGTGGGCGAACCTGACTTGGTTTTGTTTAAACAGTAGGTTAGAAGGCTCATACACTTTGCCACATGTCAAGCAAGAAAGAACAAAAAGCATGGCACAGAGATAAAAAACTTTGGAAGAAAAAAACGGAACTGGCTTCATGAGCACTAAAAACAATTTTTGCAGTATCCGTGTAAATTCCCAGGTTAGTAATCACTCTGCCTCCTTTTTGTTTCCTTCCAACAAAAGGACATCTGGAGAGATAAAGGCTAACATTTAATAAAAAAGGTATTTGTGGGTGTCACCCGTTACAAAAAAAGATTTTAAAGCAACTCATTTCAATTTAATTTGGTGTTTTTACTTAAGCGCTCTTCCTGCATAAATATAGTTTATAACGACAGGAGAAAACAAATTATCGATAATATTCTGTGGTAGAGGAAATTGAAGCTGTCAACTTTTTATTCATAGTAAAGAGAACTCTTGTAGAGGGATTTATTGGGGCATTTTAGCTGTCATACCCCTTAAATCCTAAAACCTTCGGCGCCTCGCATTTGGGTGAAAGGTCATGTCTACCAGTAGAAAACAATCTAGATACAGTGAGGGTACTCGGGGGTCAGTGATCGTTAGACGGAACAGGATGTTTTCTTCAGTCTGCAATGTGGAACAGTTCGTAATGCCACAAAGCCACTACATTGTTGAGGGATTATCATTCTGAATTTGAGCCTTATTTGTTCTATTTATAGCCTTTAAATATTGGCGTTTCTGCTTCTTTCCAGATGGCTTTCATGACCAAGACTTGCATGTCCTGTACAATTGACTCCAAACGTTTGGCTTTCGTGCAACTTGCTCGCTTATAAGAACACATCTAAGCAAAGTGCTCCATTTGCCTGCTGCATGCCTGCTAGCAATTTGAAACACAGCAGCCTTGTCAGTCAAATGCAGAGCAAAAGTGCTCAGTTTTAGGTGTTTTATGTTCTTGGATGAATTTATGATGCCTTAACTGAGGTTGCAAAAACACAGACGTGAAAGCCCTTTGACTCCGCATTGATCTAAGTTCTGTATTTACCGTGCCAGCAGCAAAGTTTTTCTTTGACTTCTTCGTTATAAAACCTTCAGGTTGTGATTTGTTTTTGGCTGGTGATGCAAGAACACCAGCTTAATGTTTGACATGAAACATGGGGTTCAAGTCTGATGTGACGTTGAAGAGCATAGAGCATAATTTACAGGCGATTTCAGAGACTCTTTGACTCACTTGACTATTTAAACCTGGACATCACAAATAGGATTTATCATCCATTATTTTTACTGTTACAACCTAAAACGTTGTTTCTTTGTTTTTGTTTGTTTCTTTTTTTATAATACAAAGTGTTGTATTATTTTCCAAATACAGAAAGGCCTTGTGTACTGCAAAAATGCCATGTGCTTTAAACCAAAGCTCCTATTTGTTCCACTGGATCTTATGTGGAATCATTATCCTATTAGAAGGTAAAGCATATTGTCCCAAGTAATTTGCAACCTCTATTACATGTTGTTTGACATTTCTCTCTTAATTTTGCTTTGTCAATTCCGCCATCAACTCTGACCATATTCCTTTCTCCCACTCAATGATGTCCACAACATAATGCCGCTACTACCATGTTTCATGGCTTGCCAACAAATGGAATTACTTTGGAGGACCAGTTGTCAGGTTCTGTCAGAGATGGCATTGTGAGAAGTGAAGATTGTCCCTGGAGAGCTGGGTCTTTAAATAAGCTTCCTAAACATTGACAGGAACACTCCTGTTCAAAAAAAGACCCATAACATACAGCATTCAAGCGGATGGGAGCTGTTCATTTTAGGCTAAGATTTGTGTTTGCTGTGTGCTCATCATCACTTTCAGCAAACTGCAAACAATGTGGACTTCCAACAAAGGCTTTCATTCCTCCTCTGTTCTGTGCCAGTTTGGGAAGTGCACGACTAAAAGCTGTCATGGTGACAGATTCTTCTATCTTAGCGGCCTTAGAGGCCTTTTGGCTGCTTCTGATTAATATTCTTCTTACTTAGGCTGCCCGTGTAGGTCTAAAGTCTAAGGTCTACATCTAAGCAAACTTGCAGTTGTGTTACAGTCAGTGAGTTGTTGTTTTTTTTTAAACAAAACCTTTTCTATTCAGTCCGGGTTTCAACTTCTCCACAACTTTTCCATGATCTATCTACGGTGTTCCTGTGTCTTTGCAATAGTATTGGTTCTAGAGCAACCCTCTAGTGTTTAACATGAGGTCTATTTTTTTATGCTTGTTCTAAATTATAAACTAGTGGAATATTCAGTTTAGCTGGGTTCCTTTTGAACCTACTTTATTTAACTTATAATCAAGTAATGTGAAAGAATGTAAATGTGTGTCACAGATTTTAATTTCTAAAAAGTAGATTTTCAAATGGCATGCTTTCTCATCTGCTTCACAAATACTTTTTCGTAGTCAAGCACAGGAATCCCAATACAAATACATTAAACTCTCTAAATGTGCTTTTACAAACAGAATAAATAGGTTTAAGGGGTACCGGTACTCATGAACTTTTTTTCTCCAGAATACATAATTTTGTTGTTGTTAAGTTTGCAGCATATTTGAAAGGCTTTAAATCAGTCTCCTAAAGTTTAGGAAAATAGAGGGAGATCAGTTAATTGCTGCCATTGTTACATTGTAAACTCTGTTGTCTTATGAAACACAACAAGGTGTAATATATTGTTTATAATGTATGGGCTTACGGCCAGAGAATCCTTTGAAATAAGTCCTCGCTGAAGCTCTCTTCAATTTTTCAGCTGGGTTGGATTTAAGTCTCAGACTTTGGTAATCACGGAATTCAATTTATTTTGTTTGTGGTTGGACATTTGTCTGCTTATTCTCAATCCTATTTGCTTTTCAACAGAATACAGTAGATTTTGATTTCAAAGGTCCTTGTATCCAAGGATATCCCTAGACCCTAAAATCTGCTAAATTGTATAATGTGGTTTAATTTTTTTGTCAGCAAAAATATGCAGCTGCAAAAAGAAAAAGATTAATGTTATTTTAAAACCTTTTCCACAGACTTACCGGAGGTGGCAGTAAATGAGACCTGCACTTTTATGCCTTCCACTTGTCAAAAGAGGACAAGGCAAGCTAAAGAGTACTGAATAGATCAGAAGGCCCTTCACTTCTCTCATGCATATTCAAGAACGTGTACGCTCACTCACACCCTGTGAAAGGCATTTTGGCTCCTGGTCAAGGGAACCTTTCTATAACCTTCAACAAAGAGGTAATTATCTGCCAAACAGTACAGTCACAACGTGAAGCAAAGAACCCCAGACATGTTTGCAGAGATCTAAACCTTTCTTTTAGAAAAGCTTTGTATTTTTGACCTTTTTCAGGAGCTGACCACCACACAGAAAAAAAAAAATTTCTTTGACTTGCTTTCTGACAATTGCTGAGTACTAGAGGAAACTGTGCTGCTTAACTGGATTATTCAGTTTTCTTTAAACAAATATCCACCACCCACACTGTCTCTGTCTTTGTATTTAATTTTCAAACTAGCTAAGGATTTCCATGGGCCAAAGATTTTGAAACTTAAATGTATTCTAATTATTTGAAAACAATTTAATAACAAGTTATTTTAAACTTGTTTTAGTCCTGCTGGTAGTCCTAACTCGCTTTCAGCTAAGTTGATAACTCCACAAAAATGTCGCAACATGTTTTCCTGCCGTCATTGTTCTCGGATCAGAGTGGCTTTGCAGACAAAGATGATTATTGATTAAATAAATTCTTGATTAACAAATAATTATAAAGGAAGAAGATACAATAAAACACAGCCGTTAATAGGTTTGTCCTCTTAAAATGACTAAACAAAACCAAAATGTTGCCATTTATACAAAGCTTGCTAAAGAATGGCATAAAGTAGATATCTGTGTTTCTGTGGACAAAGACATGTGCCGGCATAATGTTAAGAAAGCAAACAAATAAGATACTCCAACATATTGTTGTATTTGCTGATGTTAAAAAAATGAGACTTTAAATATTGATACTTATTTTCGATTAAAGCTTTTACATATATGTGGAATGTTTATTTTTAGGTTCAGTACAACAGCAACCACTAAAATAAACCTCTAAGCAAATCAAATTGAAATGAAATCCTCACAACGTTTTGCCATGACTGCGCCAGCTGTAGCGTGAGCATAACCTGACTGTATTACAACTTTTATGAAGTCCTCCAGACTCTTGCCTGCCGTCCTGACACATTCCCACACAAAAACCCTTCGTTCAAACCATATAAAAAATGTTTTCCTGTTGAATGAAAGCAGGTGTATCTGTCAAACCTTTCTGCTTGGTATCACCTTCAATGCACTCTTTGGCTGAGTTTTGCAGACACAATAGCATCCAAGTGTGCGGAGGCATTACTGGAATTTGCACCTGTTTGAGACTTGACTCCTTTGGTCTTTCTTCTTGAAAGCTGTCCTTCTGACACATTTGAGGGGAAAAAACATAAGAACAATCTTTGGAGAGAGGATGAATGAACGTTGAGAGTTGATTAAGAGGTTGGTTTTATGAGTTGAAAGCCCAAAAAGGTCAAATAAGCTAGATGAGTTAAGAGGGTTGGCTGTGCTCTAGAGCCTTTTCGTACACAAATGATCTACGGTGCTGTGTGGCCCTTCAGTCGGGTCATAAACATCCCAGCAGTTGAAATTGTTCGTGTTCCTAGTTTTCTCTTAGTGAGAGGAAACCGAGTCCAGGACCCAGATTAAAAGGCTTGTCTTCCCGCCCGCGTGCGAATCACAAATCACATGCAGCCTTGCTGCTTTCCCCCGTGTCCAGGAATCCAACAAACACCCTGTTAAAAGCCACTGCCACATCCCTTTGTTTCATCTCACTGGCCATGGAAAACATAGTTTGTATTCTAATGAAGGCGGAACACGTGCCAAGTTCGCCATGTGGAAATCAGGGGTAATGACAAGTTTGTCTAATAGCTATTGTGGATTTATTTATTAAAAGAAATGATTTTTGTAAGGCTGTCTGGGTAGACTACTGACACTATGAAGATTCTGCCTTCATCATGGTCTGGGGTTATTAAGGGCCTCAAAGGAGACAACTGAACAGGCAGTCTGCTCAACGCAAATCCCCGTATTCCCTCTCAACAGGCTACCCGCGGCATGCTTTATAGGATTATTTTCAACAAGGCATTTTGGATGTAGTAGTATACATAGCCCCTTCCGTCCCATTGAATGCCCCCTCTCTTTTTCTCCTTGTTGCTGCCTTTCACCTTCTCTGCTGAGAGGATTAAAAAGTTAGGCTTCCGGAAACGGGGCAAAACCCCGTTGAGGTTGGGACTTCTACAAACCTCTCACAGGAAGAAGCTGGACTCTGACTTAATGGCAACAATTATTTTTTTTTTTCTCCTCATGTTTTCTAAGTGACATGTTTTTTTTGCGGTAAAAAGTGTTGGCTTGTGTTTCATGGTGAGTAGTAGTGAAAATGAACAATTTTTGGACAGATTTCT
The DNA here is from genome assembly GCA_032876305.1 of Orestias chungarensis. NCBI lineage: Eukaryota > Metazoa > Chordata > Actinopteri > Cyprinodontiformes > Cyprinodontidae > Orestias > Orestias chungarensis. Next base: position 1,311,324 of record JAVLVB010001131.1, read on the forward strand.
TTATTTGTTGTTCTTTTGGTTTCTTGAGAGACAGCTCTGGGATTGTGAAGTAAATGCTGCGTAGGAAAAAGGATTGTTTGCTTAATGCAGTATTGTTTAGTGGTGGGGAGACTGTTGATACGTAGCTACAGGGGAACTCTTACAGAGGGGTTTGTTATTTGTTTTTCCGTTACATTTGTTTCTGGTTTGGTTTTTTGTTTTCTTTTTGGCTTTATGACTGCTGAGCTTTTTTTCAAGTGGAAACAGTTTTCTGAGTGGTCAAGACCAATTGTTCTCTTGCTGAAGGGTTCAGATCCAGATGTAATCATGGCCTTGAGATGACCAGGATTACTTGCATATGCAAAGCAAGTTTTTTTTTGTTCTTAAATCCAGCTATGAAAAAGAATAAAGAACAAGCTTAACCCTATGAACTATTTATATATTTTTTTTGAAAGTTATAAAGCTGTCTTAATGTCTTTACTTTATTTAGGTACCTAACCCAATGGTGGATGTGAATGAGAGTTTTAGTGATAGCTGATTCACCCAAAAACTAATCTACTTTTAAATTATTTTAAAACTATTCAATAAAACTTCAAAAACTGCAAATATTCTTAGTTAAAATGGTAAAATATGTCATAAAACCTCAAAGGTCTCTAAAGCCTGTAAAGATCTTAAATGTTTTAGATGTGATTACCAAAATACTATTTATCAAAGTTAGTAATACTGCTTTAAAAATAAATTACCATTACCACCATATTTAATAACGGCGATATTAAGGCTGTTTTTTGTCTCTACATCCCAGCAGATTATCCACCACCAAAGGCAAGCACTCTTTACTGTTGCTGTGTTCACACATTATCCCGTCTCAAGAAAGACTTTTAGAAAATGTTTTCAGTTTCAGTACTAGCAGAATAAACAATACAAATAGTCATCTATCCCTGGCTGACTGTGAGCTTAAGGACACTATTGGCCAGATGTTTCTAATATTCAGAATTTGAATTTCCTTGGATTTCCAGGTCTACCAACATTATACCATTATAGCAGTTTTTTTTTATTATTCGTATTATTATTATTGGACTGTGGAATCAAGCTGGAGGGTGAAAAAAAAATTATTCAGCATATTTTTTTACACTTTAGCAAACCATGCTAATATTAAAAACCATGAACAAATTACCAACAACCCACAAAAATCTGTTAAATTGATCATATGGTTTTACTGCCTAAACTATAATGATCCCAGAATTAGGCCCTTGTTAAAAAAGGCTTCCAAATTTTCGTATTGTTTGGAATTATACCAAATATACCTAAAACAGAATACCATGCTACTCAAGTTGTTATTTAGTTTTCCAAATAGTTAATAAATATGTTCATTTTAATTATTGGTTGTAACCTTCATGTAGAAAGTACTAGACTTGCATTTAGAAACATTTTTAGGTGCCAGATTATCTATTATAAATTTTTACGCAAGTTAAAAATGCTGTTGGGAAGAAAAAGTTATAGAAATCATATTGGTCCTACATTTAATATATAATCCCTGTTCTTAAAAGGTCTAGAAAAGTAAATTTAATTTATTATTTTTTATTTTTTTTTGGTATACAACAAATAGTTTTAAATGGTTTGTTCCTTATTATAATTTTGTTTTATAACTGGTTGGTTGGATCACATAAAACTGTTGCTGCTGTTTCTGGTTATATATTTTCTTTTTGTAAAAACAATTGTGTGAACATTCCAAACTGTTTGGTTTACAAAAAAAAAAAAAAAAAACTCTTAATGACACTCTTATTCCTGTCATCATCTAGCCTTTGCCTCTGGAATATGGTCACTATAGGGATATCAGTCTTGTTACATTAAATGCCGTTTATTTCCTGGATTTGTGATTAGTAAATTTTTGCTATATTTATCTCAGATGTGGATTGCAATGTTGTTCCCAGCTTTTGGCTTGTTTACTGAAAGGTAATACTGCCTTAAATCCTATTGGCCATCTTGTATATAAACTGCTCCGGGAAGGTGCGGTTTATATGCTCTTATTACTTTGCAAAAAAATCTTAGAAGTTCCAAATTCTTTAAATTCATGATTGGTGGTGAGTTGTGTTTCATTCCTCCAAATATTCTGCATGTTTGGCGAATGATGAAATATAATTAATAACGCAGAACAATAAAGATGTAACTTTTCCAAACCATAAGTAGAATTTACCTTTAGTGTATTTGTTGTTACTGTTTTAAAATGTTCTTCCTTTCACCTGAATTAAGAGGTTTACAAGACTGTAATTATGGACCAAAACTCAAAAGTCATCAGTTTTTAGTGCCTTTCTTCATATGTTTGATTTGTGTTCTATATGGCTTGTGGTAAGTGTTCAAAATAACTTTTATATTAACTTAATATCTCCTTTCATTCTTATCTATGTCTGGCTGCTACATCCTGACAATCAACTTTCAGAAATTTAAACTTCTGCCACATAGTTATTGGTTGATTCCAGGTCCCAGTGCTAAAAATGCTGCGCATAACAAGGCTGTCACTCACTCATGTTGTGGCTTCATCCAGAATCATCAGCTCTGGCAAGCTATTTTGTGGCTGAATCATAGCTATGACAGCCCTATGTATCTCATTCATCCATAGAGAATGGGGCTAGTGAACCGAGGAGTCCCCCAACATTGGCCTCCTCCTGCACCTGCAGGTCCAACTGATGGCTTGAGGAAAGCTGGAGGGTGGCTGTTTTGGGGGGGTGAAAGCCTGGATTCAGTTTAATAGTCAAAACCAAGAGAAAAATGAACTGTTAAATGAGAGACCCAATCAGAAATACATTAAAAAAAATAGAAAATAATTCAGTTTAATGGCAATTTATGTCAGATGTTACATAACCATGTGCTGGGCTTTTGGGAAACTCTTTGAAGTAAGCATACGTAGAGGAGAGTGAATAGGCGTGCTGTTAAACCCCTGCTGGTCATTCAGTCATTCATAAGCTACAGTTTTGTAGAGCAACTTCTGATTTCACTTTTGTCCTCCTCACTGGAGCTAAAAATAGAAAATGAAGATTAAACTAGACAAAGGATGGTATGCATTTAAATAAATCAAAATGCTCATAAGACGGCATTTTATTGACGTATTGGTCATTGAAAAGTATGAGGAGTTTACTTTAATTCTTTACTGGAATAGAACTAATCTATTCCTCTATGTGGATTTAAGATGTTTACAGATGTGCCCCTCAGTCCTTGTGGGCTAGACATCTTTAATCTAGTGAAGGGAACAGAGATCTTGGTCTCCCCTGGCTGGCCTGAAGGTCCTTTTGGAAATCTCTCGGCCGTGAGAATGGGGGCTTGGAGGTGTGGGTTAGCCTGTGTGAAGCTGTGCAGGAGGGGTAGAGGGGCTGGTCTTTGTGAATTTAGCTAATCTAATTTGAAAACTTTCTTTCTCCTTGCTGTCTCTGTTTCTAACATCAGTGGAAACTGGCAAAAGTTTAATGTGGTCTTGTTTAGCTTAATGTACGCCTAAAGGGACTGTTGCTGGGAGCATCCACTTTAAAGGGGGACACCAACTTCATCTTTTTATTTCATTTCTTGTTTTCAAATGAAGCTATAAAGCTGATCCATGTGTCGCTACATAACATGGGGCATTCATTTATGACTAATCAGAAAAGCAATCTAAATCTATTAGAGGTTAGTAAGTGCACATAAAAAAAGGTTTCTTTACTTAATTAAAATGAATTATTTTACTTCTTCATTCAGGCTGGTAACATAGAGAGGCAGACTTAGTTTGGTGAATGTCATTTCAGTCTTAAACCATGTTCCAATTATATCGATTTTGTTGTTACACCACGAAAAAGTCAGGTATAAAAGGGAGTTAAGATAACATATTTATACAACCGCTTAATACAAATGAATCTGATCAAGACATCTTTTTTCCAAATATGTCTAGACATGTAATCTTTAGCGCAACTCAAGCTGCTGTTCTCTTTCAGGCTTTGTTGTTTCAGTAGATGCTCCACCTGCTGCTGTTACAAATGTGGACTCCTTCTGTGTTGTTTTCTTGTTCCTTCTGAACATTTCACACAATGCAGCAGACTGTGGAAATGTTTGCCTCCACAGCCATGAAAGATGTGTCTGCAAGAGAAAGTGAAAATGTTCTGTGTCCAGCGCAGCCCAATGCTCTACAGTAACGGTCTTAACAAGACAACGCTCTTTGAATTTCTTTGAAACTCCAAGATTGTGGCATTAGTCTCTGGTTATAAGGAATTGTGTAATACCAGAAATTAAAAAAATTATGACTGTTGGGTATGAAAAAAGCAATCAGCTTTAAAGTAATTGCTTTTAAATTTCCAATAGCTGACTTTCCAGTATTTATCAAAGATCGGCTACAAAAAGAGGCCACTGTCTTTTTTGAATACAAAATAAACCCATCACAAAAGCTCTTTGTGGCCTTTACCACTCCTGATTAACTCACAGCTGATGCAGTTGTTATCAGGGGGAAATTATCTTAGAAGGGTTTTTCTTTGAACTCGCCTCGAATATCGTCAGGTTCTTGTAATCTCCTTTTAATGGATCAATGAGGGGCAAAGCGGTTCTAATGCATGATTTAGGCAACAGCTTCTCACCTAATCTTTCCCCTTTGTTTTCCCACATTAGTTTGTAAAATGGGTTGATATGCTGGGGTAATCAAGCTGGAAGTAATTTATCAGACTCTGATCAGTTATCTCTGATCATTTTTATCTCACTCTTACTTTATCTTGCCTTAGTCATTTGATTGTCTCCTCCTATAACCTTCTTTGTACTTTGAGGCAAAAAGTGTCAAAGGGCGGGAATGCTGCCTGGGGACTTTTAGAATTTGTCACACTAAAGTGTGACTGCTCCTGTGCCTGCAGATGTAACAGTTTAGTGTCAACAGCATTCCCACCATGGAGCCAATAGAGGTTTTTACAGCATTGGTAACATCTATTCTCAGGACCACATAGCTTGTTGCTGCTGAGAGGAACGGGAGGTGGAAAGGTCATTTTACTGGGGGTGAAATAGTTTTGTGTGCGTGCATCTCTTTGAGAATTTTATCAATATGATATAGGTAAAGCAGTGTGTCCATCCTTTTCTTCCTCTGCGCTTTGCATTTGAATGTGTTTTTTTATTTTCCTCCAACCCTTTCTCCCCTCCCATTCCTCCTGTTTCCACTCCTCTCGCTCTTCCTGTTGGTCTACGCTTGGCTCTCGGGTTACGATGGCTGAGGGGGGGTTTCTTGCTCCCAGTTCATAGTGTCCATACAAGGTGGGGGTGGTTCTGTGTGTAAGTGTGTTTGTCTCTCCCCCTCTATGCTGTCCCGTGTCCTTGTCCCTGCCTCCTGGCAGCGAGGAGCCACCCAGCAGCTGGACTGTGATTGGGTAGGGGGAGTGGGGTTCTTGACATGAGCATGGTGCTGACTTCTCTGGGACGTGTTTCAACAGATGGTCGAGGTTAGAGAGTGTCATCACATCGCAGCGAGGATTAGAGGAGAGAGGTTGTCTTCCAGGAGCTGTGTGGTCCCCCCCCCTCCCTGCCTCTACATTTGAAACTAAAATCTCAGCACCAGGAGACAAACTCCTCTATGAGGACAGGAAGATCTGGTGAAGAGCGTGTGAAAAACGCCCAGAGAAGGACTCCTTTCCTGTTGCCTACAAGGTACTGCACAGATTTCCCACAATTTCTTTATCCAGCAAGTTTCTTTCTCTGTGTTTTGTAAGGTATTTGCAAAAACACTGTTGCAGTACATCTCTGACTCAGTTAACAGTGTGTGACTCTGTAAGAAGGAATTTGTAGTGGCAATGGGCAAAGCTGTTTTTGCTGTCAGTCTGTGTTGCCTGTACTGTAGTGTCCCAGTGTTTGTATGTGTGTGCAGGTTTTCATAGTTTTCCCTTTGAATGACAGGAATTCCCTCCGTCGCAAATTCCTCCGTCTCAAGGGATTAGAGGGCACCACATTCCATTAATGTCATTTTTTTCCCTCCCTCTATGCAAAGGCATTCGCATGTTAATTTTTCAGTTTTCCTGAAGCAAAAAGGCTAACAACTCATTTGTAGTTTCTGGAAATTTAATAAACTCTTCTAATCTAAAAGTGGTTTTTTTTTTCTTTGTACTATTATATAGGTGTTAAGTTTCTTTTTTTAATATGTAATTTCACTCTTTACAATATTTAATAAATGATTAGAGTTAGTTTGAGTTTTTTGAGTTTATTGCTGTCAAAAATATCAATATTACCGTATAACCCAATTAGATGACATAGAACTGCTCCTGATTTGCTGCTAAACCCAGAGAAGTGTTGTGATGGGATAGAAAGAGAATGAATATGATTTTTTTTTTTACTCTGACTGATTGATTTACAGGCAAGTGGTATACCTTAATACATCAATACTAAACATAACTAGCCTGAATTTATTAAAGGGATGTTAAATGTTCTTTGTTTTTTAGGATCTGTCAAGGAACCTGCATTGCACTGTCGCTACAGTCTTCAAGAACTATCGTCCAGTCAGTTTTAGATGCATCTCTGATCCTAAATACCTGACTAAAATAGCCCAAATATATCCTAAACAAGTCAAAAGTTTCACATCGGCCTGCTACTCATCAATTGTTTGATTTAGGTGTGTTGAACTAAAGAAATAAAAGATGCGGGATCTTGGTACTTGAGGATTGACTTTGGACACGGGTGCCTTTGCAGAGAGAGAAATCTAAATTGATAGGTCAGACCAGAAAGAAAGAAAGCAAAAATTAATTGGAGTTTGATATGAAAAATAGTGTATGTTTTTTTTCTAATATGCAACCTTTACGTTCAACAAATGCTATCACTCATGTTTATTCAAGGCTTTATGGTCCCCTTTTACATCCTCTCTCTTTAGCAGTGATGAGTTATTTAATAAATCTTATTCTGGCTGAACATCTGGCAAACTGTGCCAGTTGGGGGAATGTACTAGTCGCATTTACTATTTAAGTCAAGTGAGAAGAGTGATCTGTCAGTAGTGGGAACATGATGTATAGTATTTATACCTAGCTCCAGGCACTGTGCAAGAGGTGTTTTGTAAATGGAGATTGTGCAGCTGTGAAAGTCTGAGAGGAAAGGGGTGTTGTATGGGTGAAGGCTGCTGTTGTGAGATTGTGTTTATCTTGGTAAACCAGCCATAGCTACAATTGCTTCTTGATACTTGAAGAAGGTAACAATAACCTTATAAGATTTTTCTCATCGGTCAAGATTTGTTCAGTAAATAACAACAGGCTAGGTTATAGAAAATTAAGATTTAATATTAAGATGCTACCGTAGTATATTCAGTTCTTGGTTCAACCTTAGTTTATATTCTAAATTATGAATTGCATGTGTGTTTATTAAAGATCTTATTCATAAAGCAACAAAAAGTTCCCTCTATTCTTGACTGTATTTGATCAGTCACTGGTCTACAAAAGCCCAGAGTGTTTATCCCCTGACCCAGATTTCCTAAATGGCAAAATTATGGTGTGGCTCCATTCAGAGTCGGTGGCTTGCATCAGGCACAATAACTGTAAAACCGTTGGCTTACATTGAACTGCTGTTAGAGCGCGTCACTGAAAACCTAGTGTGGGAAATGATGGAGAGTCTTTTTTTACCTAAACATTTTAGTCATGACAAGACGGATCTAAAAATCCAACACCTCGCTCCAGTTTCACTCTGCAGTGTTTGGATTCGATGTCTGATTGGCCTTCCCAGGGTACAGTGATTCAGCGTTGGGGGGGTTTCAAAACATAGAGCTTCCTGCCAGCTCAGAGGAAAGGAGAAGAGAGATCCTTTAAAGAGTTTTTTGCTCTTCTGTGCTACAAACAAGAGCACAAGCAAACTGCTGCAAATAATTATATTCTGAGGGGGAATGGCGCTTGCCAAGACAAACGTTGTTCCAGGAGCAGCTTTGCCATCGTAGAGATCTCCTTAGGAATGTATGTGTGTGAGTGAGTGTGTAGGTGTGGGTTAATGTGCGCATGAAGGTAATAAGTGGAGTAATTTGTTCTTCTGATAAGGATGCTGAGTGACTGAATGGAAGGAGAGGAGTTGGCGGTGTCTGCGGTTTTAAACATTTGCACAAACAGCATGCATGTGTCCTTTAAATGCCAGCCAGAGTTAATAAAGATTTCCTAAATGTCAAAAACAAATGTCCTGAATGCAATGACGCTGATTACAAGCATTTGTTCTTATCAACTGAACTCTGACCTGATTTGCTCTTTCTACATTTGGCTTGGAAAAGCTGTCTGTTTTGTAAGAATAAAATCAAACATTTTTCAAGTGACTTTACATTGTTCAAACAGGAAAAGTTTGGAGAATTATGTAGTGCATATAAATGGCTCCAGAAGTTATCAACTGCAGTCCATTCAGAGCGCCTTAGATGTTTTCTTCAAGTAAAATCAGTTAGTGGTAATAGCCTAAGAATGCAGAATTTTTTTTATTTTAAAGGTGCCTCGATTTTACATTTCCCCTAATTAAATAGATGCTATAAAAAACAAAGAAATAAATGGATGCAAAACTGAAAACAAATCTATAGAACTTCATATTTAACAGGTCAACATATATTTAGTTGAAGCTAATGCACTGATTTAAAAAATATATATTTCTTTAAAAGTATGCATTTTTATTGTTGCAGTAAATGAACAATAATCTTCATGAGAGTGAGCTTGGGTATTTTTCGAATTGGAAATACACACATCCAGAATTAGACCAAATGATTTTATCCGGGCTATCAGCTGCAACATGTTTTTAGGCAAAATAAGTTCTCCGAACAACACAAAACCAGTTATCTAATAATCTAAAGCAATTTTCTCAGTTCCTTTGGCAGATGTTACATGTCACTTTCTCAGATCTGGGAAAAGTGAGAGAAATATTTTTGCGTAGGACATCTTTGGGGGAAGAAAAATACACTCTTTGTTGTAAGAAACTGCACCTAATATTTACCTACATCAGCTTATGTGTATGTTTTCCCATGTGCCAGAAAGTTAGAAGATTTCCTCAACCACCCTGTCTTCTGGCACATATTTATCTCTTCAGTGTAATGATAGTGTTCCTTGCCTTAGTCTGATTGCATGGTAGCAGTGGCGTAGGTTGCACCAGCCTTTCACTGCGAATGACCTTCATTTGAACAAAGCTTATTTAGTGCGCCCCTATTCATGTGGGATCAAGAAAGACTATGTTTAGATGAGTCAGACACTTTCTTAGTTTCCTTGTTTTTCTTACTAATCAAACATTGCTTTTAAGTTTCCACAACGTAATAGCCTCCAAACTCAAATCGCCCTCGACTTTGAGAGTGAAACAAAGCCATGCATAAGTACAGTACCTGGATGTTCTCAGATGTATATTCGGGGTATTGAGATATTTGGAAGCTCAGAGTAAAACCCCAGTGTGTTTGTTCAGCCTGCCACTTGAGCGAGAAATGTCAGGGCAAACAAACATTGCATCCAGCTCATCTTTGGAGGGAATCCTATTCCTCAGACAAGATCCAACTTGGAGCACGCCGTAAAGAGCACCATATTTGCTTCTTTTTTTTGTAACTGTCAGAAGTGCAAAAAAAAAACATGAAATTTCCCTAACTGAACCAGGGACATTTAAATATTGATAGACCTCTTTTGCGGCTTTTTAAGTTGTACTTATTAAGTGCAACTGGAAAGATTTGTCTGGAGGAGTAGAAAACTGCAGAAGGGTAAAGTGAAACAGCAATGACATAAAGAAGTGGACAAGATTAAACAGAGGGAAATGTGAATGTAAGATTGAGATGAAGAACACGAGTGATTTTTAAGAATATCAAGAAGGGTCATCCCAAATGATCCATGTTCACACCACCCACTGGTTGGATCTGAAATACAAAACAAGGGATAAATCTCCATTGCAAACATGCATTTAAAGGGAAAAAAAGAAAAAGCCATGCTTACCCCCTCAGACTTCCACTTCCCAGAGGGCTGGACCGTCCTTCCTTCCACGTGTCTCTTGTCCAATAATCCCCTGCCCAGAGAGAGGCAATCTGTTTTAGATTTGAAAGAGAAAGGAACCTGGTCTGTATCACATACAATTAATCACCAGTCAGAATACATTGGGTGAGATTGCAGGGAGACGTGCTGCCATGGAGGGGAGAGCGGGGTTTATATTATCCTTTTCATCCATCGCCTTTCTAGAAGAGAGAAAACGGGGGCTTGTAGGTAGGATGAGGAAGGATGGAGATGGGGGGGGCCTGTAAAGAAGCGATTAATGTTTTCTTACTGCTCCATCCTGCTCCACAACCTCTCTAATAGCAGCCAGCATGTGTTTGTGTCAGCTCCCTTGCTCCCTTTCTTTCGTTCTCCCCCTGGAGCGAGCAAACACATTCAGCCTCAGCCAGCACTTTCACTCCTGTCCTAAATGAGTGCGCATGCACAACTGCTCATAAGTGTGGACTCGGCCATGTGCTTTGGTCAGCCTCTGGTCCTGTTTGCGCTTACTTGATTAACCAGAATTGGCCGTGTGGATGCAGAGTGGTTACATTCTGAAAAGCAGCTTTGTTTGCAGTGAGTAAGAGTAGAATAGGTATACACATTATCTTTACTTTCCACAAGCTGCCCATGGCAACTTAAGTTGGCATTGACTGGTGTCTCGTTAACATGCTTGGGTATGGTGCAATAACTATATTAACCAACAGTGGTTTAAAATAAAACCATTTGTATACTCAAGGTTCTTGTTTGACAGTTTTTACACTAATCAGGCCTTCTGCAGATGCTGTTCTTTGGAATTAATGTTGCAAAAAGATGTGAAATTTAAGCTGAGTAGTATGAAGTTAATTGAATTACAAATGATGTTACTGCATGGTTCAGATAACCTCACACAGAGCCCCGGGCCATAGAAAGCTAAGCTCCTGGTGTACAAATTACAGGTTATGTGTCTGTGTGTGTCCAAAGTCTGACAGATAGTTCTTGCTGCCTGTTTGAGTGACTGCTGCAACAGACTTAGAATTCATGATACCCAAATATACTAATAAATGTGCCCAAAGGCAGTGACAGCAGGGAGCGGCATTGCGGCACTGCGGCACAGGTGCAATGAGGTGCATACATTTTTATGAGCGGTATCACTTTTGCATGACACAGTCATGGAGAGGTTTATTAATGGGTCCAGGGTCAAGAATAGCTTGGTTCCCATGCTCTGTTTGTCTAGGGTTCCTGTAGAATAGGCCAGCAGATGCTCCACATTTCAGCAGTGTTCAGTTTCATGTGCCAGCAGCAGTGCTACGCTTTTCAGCAGCTTTCTGACAGAAAGTCTAAGGATGTGGAATGGGTGTCCCTGTTTAGGAAAAAGTCTGTTAAACGAGACGGTTAATCATGTTCATCAACAGTACCGTGCTTGGAGTTACTTACAGTTGGTAGTCAGAAATCTTACTGAATAACTAAATTAGTGATAATGCTTCATAATAACTCTTAGTGTTACTCCAGTAAAACGTTAAGTTTATTAAAAGTATTAAATGTCAATTTTTTGTTTTATAACTCGAGAAAAGTTCAGATAAGACAAAAAAAACATCGAGTGGGACGAAATCAATGCTTGGTGATTCAGGCAGCCGTTTCATACAGGAGTTACTCTGGCACTGTCCCTATAATTAAATTTGAACAACTTGAAACTGAAAGTAATATTGGTACAGGACATTTTGAGATTTAAAAAATGTTAGTCATTTTAACCTTGGTATATTTTAATGCTGGAAATCCACCCATCCTTCATTTTTGGTCTTTGTATGCTTTTCTTTTGACTTTATCCGCTATTTCATTTTAGACAAGCGAAGTTAAAGCTCAGTTAAAAAAAGACCCAAAATTGATAATTGGGATTTGGTAAAATATCTAAAAGAACTTTCAAAAAATGAAATACATGCAATGTATTTGAGTAGATGCCATTAACTCCTGCAAACTGTATTTTTAAATAGATTATTTAAAATGACTTCTTTTCAAACTCCAAGCTCAAGAAGAACATCGGACAAGTAAAAGAAGTATTGTTTTACAGCTGGCACCAGAATCCTGCAAAGAAATTCCAATCGTTCCTCAAACTTGATGATCTGTCTTTGTTTGTTTATTCGTGACAATTTCCTCAGTGGAAACCCATTGAGGCAATTTGCTTTATCGTTCTATTGTGTTACTGACAGTGATTTATTGGGGGTGTTTTTGACGTGTCAAACAAACAAGAAAACCACCCGTGAGTACATTCTCCTTGGCCTCTCTCTTTATTTTCCCTAGATTTTTCTCAGATTTCTCAGAGAGAAGTTGTAACTTTAAGTTTATATATGCCTATAACACTTAGACTCTACTCTGTTTCTATTTAACATGACCGCTTGTTTTTGGCTTGTGTCATGTAACTGCAGTTAATCATCTCATTGTGATTTTGTGTTTCTGTTTCCCCTCATCCCTTTCGTAGTTACTTTTCCACACATTCCCCTATTTCCCCTGCTAGAATAGTAAATCTGCTTTTCCTCTTACAAAAGTAACATTTTTCATTTGAGAGCAAGTTGCATTACTATCTGCTATAGCTTTATGTGATTTAAGAATAAATCTGTGATGTTGAGCTCTGGATTCTTGCAGAAAAGAACCAGCCTCTTGCATCATTCCTTAGTCATTGGTTCCTACTGCCAACTTTGATTTTGACCTTATTTTTATTTTTCCATCACAGTCTTCAACAGAATGGGTATATTAGAATGTTTCCATCTTAACTCAACAACACTAAGCCCAGTCATCCATTCTTCACAGCATAACTGTATTGCTTAGACAGATAGAAGTAAACAAAGCTTGTGCCTGGTTCAGTTTAAACCCAAATCACCTACAAGCCCAAATAAATATAACTCCTTTTCAATTCTGTAAGGACACGTTGTTTTTTCATCATTTCCTCCTTACAGTACCTAAAACCTCGTATGATTTCAACGGAGCGCCCCCTGTTGCTGTACAGATCAAGTAAAGAGTACAGAAAGATTCAGTCATGATATTGATGGGGAAGCTTGGCAGCTTTGGCACTACAAAGAGTTTCTTACTGGGACTGAAAGAAACATCAGGACTATAAACTAATGACTGTGAATACACTCACAACAGGTTTACATTTAAATGAATTGAGACCATTCTTCTTCCTTAAAGTGGCCTCCATTGTACAACAAAACCACCACACACCAGTCAGGGGAACGTTCTAACCACTAAATTCAATAACATATTGCATTGTTACGATGTTACCTGTCTAAATAAAGAGTTGTGTAGCTATAAAACTGCTGGACTTTGGACGATGATGGGGGTATCTTGCGCTTTGACTTGAATTTTGTAATTTATCGTAACTAGGTTCTGGTCAAGAAAATCCGTGGAGTTAAGAGTCTTTTTTTCTCATTACCTTTTTCAGCCAAATGAGTGTGCAGAGAGACAGAGCCGCCCTTCAGTGAGTCGTTCGTGTGGCTGACAGACCGGTTTTGGTGGGTACAATGTGCTACCCTTGGCTTGCTGGGCCCAGCGGATCCTGACACAGGCACTCCTTAGTGTAAATCGCCCCCATGAGCCCTCGTGGCAGAAAACCAGCTGAATTCCATCAGATTGGAGAAATATTTGGACAAACCTCTATATTAATTTGACGACTAATTTTTCTTCTTGGAAAGGAAACTCAAGTTATGCTATAATCTTGTAAGTTTGAAGCAAAAATAAAGAAATATCTTATCTGCAATGTTTCTAAGCCCCATTTGCATCTCTATTGGAACTACGCATTTCTTTTTTGTGCTTTCTCCCACAGCAGAAAAATACACTGAAAGAGTTGTATTGTTACTAGTTTCATATCTTATTATTGCTGAATAATATAAAATTGAAACTATACCTTGCTGCAGCTCATTCTTACCACAGAGTTGGTTGGGTAAACCGAGATAACAAAAGTGGCATATAAGATGCTTTAAAACATAGTAAGGTTTTATGGTAAAATCCATCCATACATTATCTAACCCGCTTATCCTTGTCTGGTCGCAGGGGTCCACTGGTGCCTATTTTCAGCTTATACTGTAATGGGCGAGAGGGAGGGGTTACACGCTGGACAGGTCGCTAGTTGATAAAATGTTTTCTTAAATATATACAGGTATAACTGATCCCTGGGAGATTTCTAATCCCCATTTTTTGGAAAGCTTTGGCCTGAATATGCCTTTTGCAGGAAGATTTTGTTAATTATTTTAGCCTTCTTACTCTGAATGGTCAATAATTATTCATATTAGATGCAGTGGTGATGTCACACAGTCGGAGAGCATTAGTAATATTTTCAAATTTATACAAAATGATTGCTAAATTTACATCGTAAACTGGTTTTAACATCTTATATGGGTGATTGGTTCATATTTGAGCAGCTAGCTTTAGTAAAACATCTCTCTCTGTTGACTCCCTAATAGTATTAACCTTAACTGGGATTCTTAAAAGGCTGCTAACATTTTAAGTGGGGTCGTAAAGGACAAAACAGCAACTTGGCTGTAATTAGTCTAGCTTTCCTGTCATTGGCCAAACTCTTGTTCCCTCTCTCACATCCAAGACCAACTGAGTTTTGTTTTTAAATATCTCTTTAAAATGTTTGCTGTCTGCAACATGATTTTTTTATACCAATGATGGTAAAAATAGCAAGTTTTCATCCTTCGGTTTTGACTTCCACAGTAAAGTGTTACTACTCCCACTATAATAGATATGAGTTACTAATCAGAACTTGTTATTAAAAATATGCAATATATTTTGTTGCAATAATTGGAGTGGGTAAAACAACATAGTCATGTACATGCTTTTAAGTAGCCTATCAATAGCCAAAGAGCTATCTATTAGATAATGGGTTGGTTTACTGTTTAAGAAAATCTGTTCTGAGTTTGAATGCATCTTATTTGGATAAACTTCCAAAGCCTTGAAAACTGTTCTTTTGAGCTATATCCTACTCTCTGGACAAATATAGTATACCCTATTGGATGAATATGTTGCATGTTAATAGTTCTTTGCTTTTTGTACTTGAACTCAGTCATACTCAGTCTGCTGTTTTTCAGTGTCAGCTGCTAAATGTACAGCCTTCCACTGCTGTCTACATAGAACCTAAACCAAGCACCACCTGTTTGTCATTTCTGGAAAGAAAGCACAGACCAATGACACACAGACCTTTTAAAAGACGTTAAACCTCTATATTGAACCCCTTCTATTCATTTTCCCCTTTTAACCCCCGTGTGAGTCTAGCCTCTGGTTGCTGAGGTTAGGTTAAACAAGCCACCATCAAAGCTGTATCACCGCTGGGGTCGGAAGAGGGTCAGGGCACAGCGGAGTGTGTGGTTTGAGGTCCTGACTGGAGGGCACAACTGCCAGCCAGACAAGTATGGCTGCCCAGCATGGTTATATAACCCGCAGCTTTATTATGTCCATCTATATGTGCGAGAAATTGCAGCTGGCTGCCTATGCATAGCAAATTACTAAGCAGAACTCCACATTCCCGTGACAAAAATGGTTGAGAGCTATTTTCCTCAAGTAAAGTAAGATAAAAACGCAGCTATCATGAAAGAAAAGAATAGCTGTTTGCTTAGATGTGCTAACATTTGTGTTGATGGCCATTTATTTGAAAACTGCCCATCTTTTAAGCATTTGGTAGGTGTGTGACTGAAAACAACATAGAGGCCTTGTTATTTCATCCCTTTGAATACCTGACCATTAGGTTCCTCCAGTTCGTCCTATCATGTTCTGCCCACAATGAGTACAGAAAAGGCCTAGTTTAAAGGGTCATTATAGATAATCCTCCAAAAGAAAGAGGAAGCAGAAACAGTGCGCTCCCTATTCTGCTGGTGATTTCCAGAAATAAGGGTTCTTTGTCTCTTTAGTCCCAGGTGATATAAACTCAGAAAATATTTTTTTGTTTGTTTGTTTTGAGAGTTGAGCAACAAAAGATGCCCTGTACCCTCAGGAAAGTTTGAGACAGCAGGACTTAAAATTAATAGCAAATTGATTTAACATTTATAATTTACAATATTTATTCATATTTTCAGTTCTTTGAAGTGCTTGTTAGTCCTAAATATACTATGCTGAAAATGGATATGGCATTTTTACTAGCTTCTTGATGTCCTTTTAGATGAATACAGCCAAGAACTGTGCAAAAGGCTATTCTATGCAAAAAGTTTTGTTTAAAGTCTTAATTTCACTCTGGTTTGCTTGTGTACAAATTTTTAACAATAGTTCTCTAGGTTATCTCAATATATTTTAAAATTTCTTTGGACTTTTCACTTATCGTTCATTAAATAACAGGAGAGCTAAGAAATTGGGGAGAAAAATTTCAGACTGAGTGGAAAATCAGTCTCTGTTTGTCAGTATTATGTCTTTAATAAAATAGATCTTGAAAGTTCTCCTTTGATATGTCTGTGTTGCTCTATATAAACATTTGCATCTCAACCACTTCAGATACTGTAGATATTGATAGCACTGTAGAAGATTGAAATCAGACAGCACAATGACCTTTTTGAAGTAGTAAGAATGTACTATTTGTGGGAATCACTGGTATCTTCAAAGAATTGGTGTTGGGGGCTGAAATTACATCGGCTGGCTGACTAGTTTACAGCAGATTTCCAATCTTCCACAGCTTGACGAAAATAGAGCCCTGACTTTTCTCCAGATATGAATTGTGTCTTTTGTTTCTGGGAAGCTTTCCCATATATTGCAGGACGACTTGGAACCGAACGGCAAAGGATATTGTTTTTGTGGTAGAAAATCCAGTTTAAGGGTATCTTTTAAGCTGCATATGTTGGTGGAGTTGTTAGTGTATGCCCTTGTCCGCTCCACCACCCTGCACTTTTTTTCTCTTTGGGGGGGGGGGGGGTTGGCCAAATAACACTAATGTTTGTACAGAGCTGTCATGATAACTGGCTTGCTCAGACACAGCTCATCTGAAAGAGAGATCAGACAGTAATGCACTGTTTAAACTCTGCTTATCAAGTCTAAGATCTGACTAAAACAAGTAAAAAATAAAAACCTCCAGATCAAGGTCACTTCTTATTGTTGTTGTTTTTATGATGACATGATAATTCATGATTTTGGCAGGAACATGTGTCTGATGCATCACTTAAGATGTGGGTTAAACCTGTTAGCTGAGCCAGTTCTGTGCAACTATCTAAGATTATCCCCCATTTGATCATTGCAATTTTCATCTAAGGAACCAGACTGTTGAAATCTATGTCCAGGTTAAATTTCCAGTCTTGCTTTAAACTTTGTTCCTTTTCACTCATTTTCAGTCCAGTGTCGGTGCAATTATCAATGACCTGTGTTGATGTTTGGAGAATTTTTACTTTTACTTTAAACAAATATTATGCAGTTATCAACAGTCCCTCTTCCACTTAGCCCATGTAGGACAGCTCTGGTGTTGTCTCTGATTCAGGACAGGCTTAACACAAAAAATACAACATTTGCACATCAATATGTCTGTGTATTGTGTCTTTTAAAGACTCCATCTCCGACCACTGCTGGACTCTTTTGTATCCACACTAGCTCCTTCCACAAAACTTTCTAATATTTTGTCTTGATATTTTAGACTCATTTGGATTACTAAAAGGAATCAAATCTTGATGATACATTAGTTGAGATGCTTCTTTAAACTTCTTCAATAATGATAAATCGAGTAAACCTATTTGCTCACATAAGTGATTAGCACTATACCTTTATTATATTTATATACAGAACCCTCCCTTAATATACCATTAAAGATATTTATAATTTTGACATAAAACAAAGATTAGGGTGAAGCCTCCCTGGGCAGGCTCAGATGTCACAGACCTTCAATTACTTTCCAGGCTATTAACTCAAAATATGGAGCTGTATTATACCACTCAGCAGGACCGCTAACCATGTGGTATTTTTCATCACGCATTAATGGAGTACCTGGTATCACAGTGCAACGGTTCATTTCACGGTCACAAGCCATTCTTTGGTGATGTTTTTTCACTGAAAGTTACCTTCATGTGTTTATTTACACTAAAAAATTGATTTAAGTATTAAAATCATTTATTATTTATGTTTATATATTGGAACAGAACGTTTCTATTCACAAAAATTTAGCCACTTAAAAATGTGTATGGCCAAGCATTACTTTCTGAGAACCAAACACCAGCATGTTTTGATGACTCGGTGGTCATCTGTGATTGGCAACAAAGCCAGTGGAGTTAATGTGGTGGAACCATTTACTCCGCCTCCTGTGCCAGAACTCCCTCCCCCCTGCAGAAGTCTGTTATGCATGACTCACCAGGAGAGGTGATGGTGGTTAGAGAATTGGGGGTTGTGGAGTGGTGGCAATAGTGACTGTTGAGTGACAGGTGAAAAATGGGCCCTGATTTGCTCTAACCAAAGAGCAGCTGTGGGTGTTTGAGTTGGAGTATCCAATCATGTAGTCTCGGTGCAGTTAGCTGAACAACAGCTCTGCATTTGGGTTAAAGAGTTTCCGTGTGTGAGGTTGTCTAAAGAGGTAGAGAAGGTTCAGGTTTGTTTTTTTGGAGTAAAAGATAAATTGTTCTCAGTCTTTAGTCAGTGGACCTTCAAATATGGTTCAGGACAAAGTTGCTTTTTTGTTGTTTGCTAACTTGAACTTTTTGAATAACCCATTTGTTAAGGAAATAGTCATAGCTTCTCTTTTTATGGCTAAACTATAATTGAAGTTTTTTTTTTTTTAAATACCCAAATTATGCTTATTCTTCTTTAATTAAAAATCTTTGATGTGAATTCATTATTCCTTATTTTAACAGGTTTTTTTCTTCCTGTCTTCTCTTAGTCAACTAGTCCCTCAAGATCCAACAAGGCGTGATTGAACACCCTCGCCCATCCTCGCCTACATCCCATCTCTTCAATAATCCTCTTAAGTCACCCAACTGCCTGACTCTCTTGGACACAATGCGGATTCACTGGTGGCTGGCCCTGCTGTCTCTGTACTGGACTCCAGGCAGCCAGGCAATTACCACCACTAGGGCTCAGGGGCTTAGGGGTCGCATCCAACGGGACCGACGAAATATCCGGCCCAACATCATCCTCATCATGACAGATGACCAGGATGTTGAGTTGGGTGAGAAATGCTGCCAAGCTGTCATAGAATTCCCCATTTAGTTGCCAGAATAGAAAATTTACCACAATGTTTGATCTTAAATGCTTTCTATGTTTTTATCTGGCTGCTTGCCTCGAGATTTGTATGGTCTCCTTCTTTACATTAAATATTAAAAACAGGCCATAAACCAGTAGTGAATGACCATCTGTTTTCTGAGCTCCTCTTAACCACTTATTTTATGGTTAACAATTTGATTTTCTCATTATTTTTGTTAAACTTGGTTTCTTACATTAAAAAGGTTATTTCGTACATTTTTGTACACATACATAAGCATCCAAGGAGGTTAGTACTTTTTATTTGCATTGTATATGGCTGTAAATGTAATTTGAACTCTAAGAATAAATGGGAAAAAAATTAATCATGCATTTTTTGATGGAAATATTGTTTTTCTTCTCTCAGGGTCATTACAGGTGATGAATAAAACCAGAAAGATAATGGAAGACGGTGGCACGAGTTTTATCAACGCCTTTGTCACCACGCCGATGTGCTGCCCGTCACGGTCATCCATGCTGACGGGAAAGTACGTCCACAACCACAACACCTACACCAACAATGAGAACTGTTCCTCCCCGTCATGGCAAGCACAGCATGAGCCACGCTCTTTTGCGGTCTACCTTAATAACACGGGCTACAGGACAGGTTTGTGCACTTACCCTTTTGATCTCCTGGACTTTTGGTTGCTCTAGATATCTTTCAGTTTTTTGCTTTGCAACTCATGGACTGAAATACGAGTGTTTTAGTTGCTGATAGATATGCAAATACACAGTCCCTGGCACTTCAGAGTCAACAGATTAGAAGCTGCAGCAGCCAACACATTCTCTCTTATCATTGTTATATTTATAAAAGGTCCCAACACCTTAGATTTTTTTGGAGAAAATAGAAAAGTGGGAACAAAAAAAAAAGATTTTGGAATTTAATTCAGGTCTGAAGCTTTTCATGGGAAAACAGTATATTATATTTTTTAAACTGAGTGCATTTTTGCTGGGTTTGTTGCTGGATGTTGAAATTTACATTGAATGACATGAAATGAATGACAAACCAGATTTTGTCCTCTAATTCAGATTTTTTTTATATACTTGAGGGATTTGATACTTTGGATTGCACAGTGAGTTTAAAGAGGAAAAAGAACAAACGTAATATCAAGTATTGACACAGATAAAGAAACACTGACAGCCTAAGCAAAAATGCAAAGAAACTTCAAATACAGGCAAATGATTACAGACTGTATTTAAAGTAAATATTTTCTTTGTGCTTTCCCACCTCTGCAGCCTTTTTCGGCAAATACCTCAATGAGTACAATGGCACCTACATCCCACCTGGGTGGCGTGAATGGGTCGGATTGATCAAAAATTCCCGCTTCTATAATTACACTGTCTGCCGGAATGGTTTGAAGGAGAAACACGGTGCAGACTACACCAAGGTATGTGTTCTTATAATCTCACAACAATTTACTTTTCCTTTACAACCTAAAATAAAGACTTTGCTTGACAAATGTTAGGTTGCACTCTCTTATAAACACAGAGAAGAGCCCTGTTTTATATTGTCATTCTTCAGATCGAAGTAAATTTTGTATTGTAAATTACAGGGAAAGAGCAAGGATGAGATGGTGTCTCCTCTTTTTTTGGCATACCTTTAATATGATGCACCTAACCTAAATAGTTAGTGCATAATACATCCAGGTTTATGAGCAGACAAAGTTGCTTGCAGTAAGTACCCCTTTGGTTAGTGGTTGGTTCATGTACTCTTGTCTGCCTTTTATGCCTTTTTTTTCTGTGCCATGCTTTGCAGGCATAACAGAAAAATACCACATTAACATAAGAAAGGAAATTTCAATTAAATATTGCCGGGTTTGCAAGAGGAACTGTGGTTACATTGCCAGGAGTCTCCTTCAATAATTTCCCACAAATGTTTTAGGTACTTTCAGTTTGTTTTCACAGATCCATGCCAGTATCTTCTCAGGTTTTACAGTACTGAATAAACAAACATGAACATGCATGTGTTGGAACTGCCTTTCCCCTGCCAACTTTGGACTGCGGTGTAAAGCAGCTCCTGGTGTGTTTACATGACATTTACATGGTGATAAGATTTTGGTTTAAAACCAAATGGACTTCATATTTGCAGTTTACTCCACTACCTGGAAACGAGAATCTCTACAGAGCACCGAGGGAGTCAGCACATGATTACTCGGCCGTAGTGTGACTCACTTCACGTTCATCCCAGGTAGTTTAAATCGGTCAGACCCCATCTGAGTTTCTGTTTGTAAAAAAAAAAGGAGTTCATTTAAGTTGAATTTGTTCTAGTGGGAATCTTTGCTTTTGTCCACGTTGCCCCTGGACTTCTTTTATTCGGATTCCATGACCGTTGAACAACAGCCATAAAAACACTTTTCCAAGCCAGATGTGGCACGCTGATGTCATGAATGCTTACACAACCTCTGTAACTCTTTTGTGCAAATTCAATGCAATAAAACTCTCCTGCATTGATCATCCTCCTTCACAAAGGAGTACTGCTAGCAAATTGGTACTTTTTGACTGCCAGCTCCAAATGGCAAGAGGGATAAATATATTGGCCTTGGCTTGGCATCTCCTATGACACTCTCACTTCCTGTTGACCTCCCAGAGCCCTTTAGCACCAAGAGCTCAGATTTTTGTTTCTGGCAGCGTTGAAGAGCATGGCAGTGCTTTTGCCATGTACATGTAACCCTGATCCCTTTATGGGCAAACTTAGCCGCTAGGCTTTTAAACGTGGACTGACAATAAAATGAAACAATAATAATGGAGGATGAATCAGCCAAACCACGGCTGACATTTCAGGGTAATCTCCCATGGTGTTTGTTCTCAGTTGTCTAGGCATTTCCATTTGTCCTGTATCAGGCAACAACAGCAGCATAACAAAACTGCAGGTAGGCCTGTTTGTTGGCAATTGGAAACTGCTAATCCTATTCTTATTTTAGCTCAGGGCGTTGCTAACAGCGAGGGTAAAAATAAGACTTGACTCCACCCTGACTTGAATAAAGGTTTTAGCAAAATGGCACGCCTATGCCAAAGGCAATTTAATTTTAAGGTGTATGCCCTTCGTAGTTATTTTTACTCTTTTACGTGTGCCCTGCTGATCTTTGCTACTAACATATTGAGGGGAAAATACATTTTCAAGAATCAAGAATCAGTTTATTTATATAGCGCCAATTTACAACAGGTGTCGTCTCAAGGCACTTCACAGAAAATCAATTAAAATCAAAGATACATCATAACAAATCAATTTAAAAAAGTTTCCAATCTAAGGAACCCTAGCAGATTGCATCGAGTCATTGACTTGCAGCATTCACTCCTCTGGAATCAGCAAACCAAAACAATGGCTTGTGTTGTCGTCGACTTTACGGCAATCCCTCATACTGAGCATGCATGTAGCGACAGTGGAGAGGAAAAACTCCCCTTTAACAGGAAGAAACCTCCAGCAGAACCAGGCTCAGTACAAGCAGCCATCTTCCACGACCGACTGGGGGTTTGAAAAGACAGGAAGCTAAATTAGAAGCACAGGATACTGAAATAATAGAGTTTATAGAGGCAGTTGTAGAGCGTCACTGGAAGCATCTCAGCCCATGTTCTCATCCAAGAAGGTTGAAATAACGGTAACTAAGTAGATTGGACAAAGGAAGAAAGTAGCAGAGAGAGAAGTGGTCAGATTGTCCTCCAGCAGTCTAAACCTATAGCAGCATAACTATAGAAAAACTTAAATAACTTAACACTATAGAGTGAGACATGAAGAAGGTAGAGCAAAGGAGAACCGTCTGTCAAGACTGAGTTCCTCCC
>JAVLVB010001131.1:1334264-1346023 GCA_032876305.1 Orestias chungarensis
ACTGTTAGGGACGTAAGGAGTAATCAGATCTCTGATATACGATGGAGCTTTATTAGTGAGGGCTTTATATGTCAAAAGAAGAATCTTAAAATCTATTCTAAGTTTGACAGGGAGCCAATGGAGGGAAGCTAAAATTGGGGAGATATGATCTCTCTTTTTAAGCTTCATAAGAACTCTTGCTATAGCATTTTGGACAAACTGTACACTTTTAATTGCATTTTGTGAACTTCCTGCTAATAAAGAGTTACAATAGTCCAACCTTGAAGTAACAAATGCATGGACTAGCTTTTCAGCATCTGCCCTAGAGAGAATATTTCAAATTTTTGCTATATTCCTAAGATGAAAGAAGGAAATCTTACAGACCTGTTTTATATAAGACTTTAACAACATTTCCTGATCAAAAATAACACCAAGGTTCTTTACATTGTAACCAGATGCCAACCTGATTCTATCCAGGTCAAGTGGCTTACTAAGCAATTTCTTTTTTAGAGGTTCTGGTCCAAAGATAACAACTTTGTCTTTTCAGAGTTCAAGATCAGAAAGTTTAAAGTCATCCACATTTTTATGTCATCTAGACATGCCTGTAATCTATCAAACTGACTGGATTCATCAGGATTTATAGATAAATACAGTTGTGTATCATCAGCATAACAGTGGAAATTAACACCATGCTGTCTGATGATTTTACCAATAGGGAGCATGTATGTAGCAAATAGAATTGGGCCAAGTACAGAACCCTGTGGTACTCCACAAGTAACCTTACAATGCGGAGAAGATTTGTCATTTAGATGAACAAACTGGGATCTATCAGACAAATACGATTTAAACCAGACTAGTGCTGTTCCCTTGATCCCCACAGTGTGTTCGAGCCTTTCAATGAGGACATTCTGATTGACTTTGTCAAAAGCAGCACTGAGATCTAACAAAACTAGAATAGACACGAGCCCATTGTCTGAGGCCATGAGAATATCATTTGTAACTTTAAGGAGAGGAGGAGGAGTCTAATATTGTACGCAAAGAGGACGTAATACTATGAAAAACAGCATCAATCTGTATAGGGCATGAAATTAATTTGTAGCCCTCCACTGCGTTTCTCTGAAATACAGAAAAAGTTTGAGGTGGAATGGATTCTTTGAAGGCTGTAACTGCATTGTCCGATAGACACCTACTATAAAGACATTTTCTTTCAGATTTTAAGTACTCGGTGAAAAAGATCTCAAAAGTTGTCAAAAAATGGTCAGAAATGAGAGGGTTATGAGGCAGCACTATAACTTTTTCACACCCAATGCCATAAATCAGCACAAGGTCTACGTAAAGTGTGACCAAGAGAGTGAGTAGGAGTTTGGATTTTTTGAGTGAAGCCAATTGAGTCTAAAATGGCAGTAAAGGCTACATTTAGACTGTCATTTTTGGTGTCAACATGAATGTTAAAATCTCCCACTATAATGATTTTTTCAGTGTTTGACATTATTTCAGATAAAAAATCTGAGATCTCATCTATAAATTCAGAGTAAGGACCTGGTGGACGATACAAAATAACAAACAGAAGTGGTTTAATTCTTTTAGAGGTTGGATGCGGACGGGTAAGGGTTAAATGTTCCACAGAACTATAACTATTAGTTAGCCTGGGATTAATTAATTAATCTGATTGAAAAATGCTTCCTACTCCTCCAGCTCTCCCAGTACTTCGAGGAATGTGAAAGTTTGAATAATTAGAGGGAGTTGATTCGTTGATACTAACATAATCCTCATGCTGCAGCCAGGTTTCTGTGAGACAAAGCAAATCAATTTGATTATCAAGAATTAAATCATTAACTAATAAGGACTTTGAGGATAGAGATCTGATGTTCAATAAGCCAATAAGCCACTTAATCATTTTAATTTTTTGAAGGAAATCTGTTACATTAAGGACATCTTATCTAAGTAGGTAGGTTACCCTCTGCAGTCTGGAAGAAGATAAAATGTCTATCCATTCATCCATCTATCTACATGTTCATCCTTGTTGTTAATTTTAGTGGGATCCATTACTATTTAAACACTGTAGGATTATTTCTTATTCGCGTTTACAAAGCGTGGGATTTTGAAATGAAAAATACGTAAATCCCCTTAAGTGCAATAATTATTATTTTTCTGTCTGAAGTTTAGTATTCCAATGTTTAGCAAAGCTAGTCATTTATATGCAGTAAGAAGTAAACTGGTCAAAGCAGACACAACATAAGTGGCAGAATGATGAGCTCTGATTGGAGTGGATGGTGAGAGCTGTCATAACAACATGCCATTTGAAGGCACTAAGATTTGCTCACCATAAAGTGGTGTCACAATTGATAGTGCAGGGATTCACTGATGAGGCAGCAGCCAAAATACACTGTACACATACCCACGCAGACTCCAGCTCACACATTCTTTTACACACACAGGCAAGCTGTTCACTCGACAGATTGGTTCTGTACTGCACTCAATGCCCCTGCTTCATATCCCTACTGGCTCCCTTTAATTTATTTGAAAATGACTGGTCCAGGAAAGGCCACATGTCACAGTGATTGGACTGCACATGAGATTTATAAAGGTTTTGCTGTTTAGCATTTAGCTTCAATCCCCTTTTTGTTTTGTAGATGATTGGTTTAGCCTCGTTGCACCTAGTAATTTTTATTAATTTTGCTCTTCTTTTTGCAGGATTATTTCACAGATCTGATCACCAATGACAGCGTCAACTTTTTCCGCATATCCAAGAAGATGTACCCCCATCGTCCAGTGATGATGGTCATCAGCCACGCTGCCCCTCATGGTCCGGAGGACTCGGCCCCACAGTATGCGGAGCGCTTCCCGAATGCTTCACAGCACATGTAAGTAAGACTGACTCTCACTGATCCAATTAAAAGTCATAACAGGTTGACTGTGAGAAACAACACTTATTGTTTACTTTGTAATATAATTTACTGAGCCATGCTGCTTGTTGTAGTTTTGATCTCTTTTGAATCAAAACCCCTCACCACAACTCGCAGGGTGTAAAGAAAGTTTTTCATTTGTTGTAGGAGGAAATCTCAAAGGTGACCCCAGAAGTTATTGGTACATACTAATAAATCAGGCTTTTTGAGCCCCTGTCCACAAATAGGGTGTTCTGAAAAACAACCCAAGGTGCATCTTTTGACTTATTAAATTTAAATAATAATATTTTTTTTTAACTCTCAGAATCATAGATTTTGCTTTTTTTGGTAAGCCAAACAAACTTTTTGAGAA
This sequence comes from Orestias chungarensis, assembly GCA_032876305.1. Taxonomy (NCBI): domain Eukaryota; kingdom Metazoa; phylum Chordata; class Actinopteri; order Cyprinodontiformes; family Cyprinodontidae; genus Orestias; species Orestias chungarensis. Next base: position 1,337,502 of record JAVLVB010001131.1, read on the forward strand.
ATAATTAAACCACACTCATTCCCCATAATCTGGTTTTACTTTCTCCTGACCCCGACACTATTACACTTTCAATATATATGCAGAAAAAGTTAATAACCTAAATGATAATGAACAGTAGTTGGGGATAGCAATTATGCTTTTTAAGAATCTTAAAAATGTATTTACTCTTCCTGTCTTTTTTGATTAACTGTTTCTTTGCTCTAATGTGCCACCACTTAAAACCAATTGTAACATCACAGCCCGAGCCAAAGAAGGCTTGAATGTGTTTCAGCCAAAAACAAAACAATAAAAATAAGGAATAAGGAATAAATAATAATGATACACCTATCTTATTCTACTGCTGACTCTCTTATTTGGTGTCTATTGGATCTTTTATTTGAAGATAGAAGAAAAAAATGTAACAATTTTATAAATTAATCATTTAACAATTGCAGATCTCAATAGCGTGTGGATGAACTATAGACAATCACAACAGCCTGGCACCGTCTCCTTATTCTGGTCACCAGTTTGGTCACAGATCACTGTGAGAGGGTATCCCATCCTACAATTGTCAAAATTGTTGCAGCTGCTGTCATTAGAATGTCTTGCTACATTTAACAGCTTTCTTCTTTAAATTTTTACATTTTATGTCAGTGCTATTGCTGTTTTGTGCCTTTTTTGTTGGAAGATATTGTGATCTTACATATTTCGATTTTTCTTTCCAAGAAAAACGTAAGCTATCATTATGTGTGGGTGGTGAAATTTTTATACCAGTGTTTCCTCAGACGGAGACAGGATTCCATGATGTTTGACCTAACATGCTTTTCTAATTGGATCTCAGAGTTTTTTCTTTAACACCTAGTGGGGGGTTTATATGATCAGGTGTGTCTTAATATGATGACAGTAGGCAAGCCCTCAATCTACCGGGGATGACAGGTGTCTTTGAAGCCCTAACAACTGAAGATAGGGAAGGCATGAACTTAAAATGATTTATCATTTAAGAACACCAGGGGGACATACCAGTGGAGCAGTTTAGGGATTTATATAATAACACCATTCTTATGTCAAGCCAACTACTCATCGCTTTAGTCTAGGCTGTGAATTCTCTACTAATGGCCCAGTGGCATACTTTTTAACGGAGGGCCCTCTGGATTTCTACAACAATACTATCACTTCCTTTACTTTCTGCTCTCTGTGTACCCCCCTCTCACTTTGTCTTCCCACATTTGTCTGTCTCACCATCAACATATTTCTGTATGTCACCCCGTTTACTCTTCCGCTAATTTCCATCCCTGTTTTATCGTCTACTACCCCCCACCCCGGATCTGGCTTCCTGTTCACTTTTATTCCCAAAGAACCTCCTGACCTTATACATATCAATCAGTCGTTTCTTTCCGTGGCTCCTGGGATGCGAGGAATGCATTGTGTACTTAGGAACACCCTTTGTCACAATATTAATTTATTTTTAGCGGGTGACGGGGGTGGAGTGCGGGGGCCACGGGTGACTGCAAGGGTTGTCCCTGTGATTATTTGTAGGTGTATGTGGTGAGATTACTATGGAGACCACAGGTGCTTTCCCACCGTGGGAGTTTGTTGACTTTTTCCATTGTTGGGGGAAAAAAATAATAATTTTTTGATACTGTTCCATTTTGGTTTACCTAAAAGGGATCTTGCCCTCTACTAGTGCGGCGGTATTTAATAATTACAGAAAATGCGTGATGCAGCCAAGGTGTTTTCTCCCAGGGTTGGGAACAGACTGCGTGGCAGTAAAAGAGGAGCTGCCTCGTAAATCAAACAAGCGTCTATACTTCTGACAGCTGCAATAGCAGTGGAGGGTTCAGTGTTGATGTTATTAACATTCCTCACTTAAGGTGTTTTTTCTTCTAGTTCTTTAGATGCAGCCAAGTTCAGACCAATTTAGATACTAGACATGTAATGCGGTTGCTGAATTGTATGTCTTATGATAGCAGGGAGGGAAATCCATTCTAAACCCATAATAACAAATTGTTTCACTAAGAAGCCTCCAAGCTTCATGTGGGATGAGTGATTTTTTTATTTATTTTTTTACACCCACAGAACCTACATATGTGTACCCTTTTATCCGATTCAGTCAGATTATGGCTATTTACCTGTATTTTATTTGGACTTTTTTGTTGTAGACTAACACCAAATATATAAAAAAATTTAAGTGAAAAGACAATTAAACATGGGATTCCAATTTGTTTTCCAAAGAAAGTTTAAAAGATTTGGGAAACAGTGTATTTACAATTCCTCACTCAAATTTTTGTAGAATCATCGTTGCAACAATTACAACAGCAAATGACATTTTTGCCAATTCGCTTGTGTGAAATAGAATAAGTTTACTAGGATTGGATGTAAATCTGATGTGAACAAGAAATTTCACATCTTGAAATAGATTCACAAAATAAATACATAAATAAATAAATAAAATATTTCAATGTGGCTCCATTAATTTTTTTAAGGGATTTCCTGCTTATAGGAGAAACGTTACCAATGTCTGTAGTCTCTAAAAAAGAATGACCATAGAATGATGGTCCCAAAACCATGTTTTACTGAGGGCATGTTGTGTTCAAAGTGATATTTGTACTGTTTTAGTTACAAACAGATGGACTGTATTTAATGATGAGGAAATTCCTGAAGGCCAGTTTTTAAATTGGATTTCATGATAGAGACCTGAAAGCAAAGTGATGTTACACTTTCTAGATTCCTATTTTAAAGTTATTTAAATGTGAATGTCATGTTGTTCCAACAAAGTTATACATTTTTATATTGACATACATCATAAGATCCTAATGAAAACTATCTACATTAATAAGTGTAATACAAACTAAAAGGGCCACAATACTTTTTCAAGTTACTGTATATATGTGTTTTGGAAGCAGGTGTGACCCTTCTTGCAGATTGACTTCATCCCACTGACCTCTGCATTCCTGGTTCCCTGGTGCTTAGGGCCCCATACCTTGGTGGCCCATTGCCCAGAGACAAGCCTCTTTGTAAGGCTTATTATACTGCCTGCTAAGTGGGTGAAGAGTTCACCCTTCTCACAAAGCAGGCCTGAGGAGACGAGGACAGAAGGCAGCTCAGTCAGTGACAGCGTAGAAGCTCTCGTATAGCTAACCTTCATGAAGTATCTGGGCTTTGATATTCACGACTGCTACCTTAACCTAGAAATCATACTAAACAAGAAAGAAGTAATCTAGCACTGCTGATTGTATTCTAGTGCTTTTCATGCAATCACATGTTCTGTTTAAGAAATACAAGCCACTTCAGTGTCTTTCATCCGTCTTTTTAAATCTATACTTAATTCCACTAAGAAATGTTCAGACAAATCTGTGTGAATCTACCTGTTTTCTTGCTGTTTACCCCTTCTGTTATGCACAGCTCCTACCGTGACTTACTGAGTTCTTGCTCCTGTACTTGTATCAAACTTGACATTGGGGTCAATTATATTCATAAGCATGTGCCAGCCCTCAAATGACCCCTCTGTGCCAAGAGTGCAGTCAGGCAAAGGGACTTTTGACTGTGTGTGAGGGGCGAGATGTTCGGAGAGGGGTGTGGAAAAACAGCGAAGGTGCTGGCTGCAAGAGTGCGAAGACATTTCCGTCAACAAACAGCGTGGCAACCCATGCATGTCAAACACAGTGGATGACCGTAGCACCTGTTGATCAACAGAAGTTTGTAAAAAGTAGCACACAGGTGTTTTCTGGCAATTCTAAATGTAAAAAATAAATCACAGGTTGCTTAGACAGAATTTTATATTTCAGTGTGAGTTGATAAGTGGGTCTTTTTTGTGTCATCCTAGTACCCCCAGCTATAACTATGCGCCAAACATGGACAAGCATTGGATAATGCAGTACACCGGCCCCATGAAACCAATCCACATGGAGTTCACCAACTTCCTGCATCGGAAAAGGTTGCAGACACTTTTGTCTGTGGATGACTCTGTGCAAAAAGCAAGTATAATTCATAATTTATTTTTTTTATAAACGGAAAAGTGCTTCTTCTTACTTTTGTGTAATTACAGATATATGACATGCTGGTAGAAACTGGTGAACTGGACAACACCTACATTATCTACACAGCAGACCACGGCTACCACATTGGTCAGTTTGGGTTGGTGAAAGGAAAGTCGATGCCTTATGATTTTGATATCCGGGTGCCATTCTTCCTCAGGGGACCAAATGTAGATCCAGGGGCAGTGTGAGTACCGACCTGTTTTACATTGTTTGTACCTCCAAAGAAAAAAATCTATTTTTGTTTACAAAAACGCGTTATTCTAATAAATTTAACTTTGTGTACATGCACTCAGAAACCCCCATTTGGTGCTGAACATTGACCTAGCTCCCACGATTCTTCACATTGCCGGACTCGACACTCCTCCAGATATGGATGGAAAGTCCATCCTTAAGTTGCTGGAACAGGAGCGGACTGGAAACAGGTGTGTATGGTTCATGCCATTTTTGAACAATACAGTTTACGCAATTCATGCAAATATGCTCTTCATTGGTCATTACAGAATAAATGTTAATTTCCGCAACACAAATGATTGCGTTAAGTCCTTCTAGGGAATTTGAAGTATTTTTCCCCCCTTCTTGGTGATGGAACTGTGACTGCAATCCCATTTTATTAGAATTGAACAGAATGCCTTTTATTGTCATTATACACATTGTACAATGAGATTGGAGGACCAACACTTTCAGTGCCATGCAAAAAAATATCTCTAAAAAATATATACAGAAATAAACAATGTGAATGATCTCCACAAAATAAACAATGTATAAGAATATGGAGTATATACAGAGTATTGCACAGAGATTAGGGTACTGCACAGTTAGAGTCCAGTTGAGTTCAGGGTAGTGACTGCTTTGGAAAAGAAGGTGTTTTTGAGTCTGTTTGTCCTGGCCTTGATGCATTAAGGGTTTCTTTAGAATTAGCTTGAAAGCTCCATCATTTGTTTCTACGACAAAAACCACTGCACTGACCTCATATGGCGTTAGGGTACAATAGCTGTCAGTTAGAAAGCATCTATTGTTGGTGTAAATTCACTAAAATGCTTCCAAAGATGAAGAAAAACTGAAGACATTTTGCAATCACCTTCTATAATCATGGCAAGCCTTGTCTCAAAGGGTGCTGCAAACTATTCCAAAAGCCATTCCCTTAACTTTGTCAGTTTTGTTTTCCCAGATTCAAGTCCAACCGGAAACCCAAAGTCTGGAGGGATACATTCCTGGTGGAGCGAGGGTAAGCTGGGGTTCCTGATCCAACCACACCCACACTTTCGTCCACATGTTTTATGTTTTATGTAACACATGTTACATAAAACAACAAACTGTACAGTAGGTTTAAATTTAAAAAAGGTTCCATGGATGTTCTTGCAATAGATGTTCACCTCTATGCTATGTATCTCGAAGCCATTTCCTGACCGCAATATTTTATGAAGGCAACAAATTGGAGGAGACAGAATAAATGTCCATCTGGAGATGGACATTTCTGGCCACCGTTCTTTTCATGGTTGCTCTGTTTAGCTTTGTCTCACTAGAATCTCAAAGTTTACTCCATTCGAAAGTCTGTTACAGATTCTAGCAGGGGTTCTTTTAAAAAAAAAAAACTCTTTCAGCAGCATAATGCTGCCACCTCTGTGTTCCGCCATGGGTATGCTGTATCATGGGTTACTTTCAGAATTTTCTTTCTTCCACATAATTTTAATGGGACAAAACATTTTTAAATGGACCTAATCTGATTAGACGAGCTTCCTTTGCATGTTTACGATTTGTCCTACATAACTTGTGCCAATTTTGGACTTCATTCAACCTATCCTCTAAAAGGAGAGATTTGTTGCAGAATACAATATCATTTCTTTCATCCAACAGATGGACTGACAGTAAATGCAGGAGGAGGGGGGATAATACCATCATGCTAGTCTTTACAAGATTCAAATGGCTTTACTAAAAAGGGTGACAAATTTTGGAATAATCAGGTTGAATCTAGATTATCCTAGTATCTTCTTAAATCTCTTTTATTAGATTCTACACACCTACAGGAGTATTTTTTTTCCTTCTTTGTCTTATACATAAACCGGATTTATTTTGAAAGGGCAATTTTTGGTTTTTGGCTTTCCTTCTTCTATAAATATTCCTACTTTTCAAAAATCAACATGAGGGTTTAATAAAACTCCAATTGTGCTGGCACACATGGAGACTATATCTACTGCATGGCATTGACCTTTAACCTTTTTAGGATGTTCAATTAATCCACAGTGTTTGTAAAGGCTATCTGCTGGAACAGTTATAGTTTAAGGCTGAGATTAACCTCACCCTACATCAGTGAGCTCATAGTAGCAGATATTGTTTTTGATGCTCTGTTCATGTGAAAAGATCTGTGATTCGACACCCTCACATGACCTCACAGTAGCACCACAGACAGCTGGAGCTGAAAATCTCATCTGCATAATGCAGGGAGTGACATCAGCAACTGTTTGCTCTCTAATCTTCCCAGACTGAAGTCAAGAGACGAGAGCCAAACCTGTGTGGGAAATTTGGCTGTTGGCTCTCTTGGGTGTTGGGAGAAATGGACAAGAAACTGGTAGTTCCATTATTGGACATGGCTTCTTGTCATTGTTGTCATTCTGTAACAGTGCTAAGAACGTGTTGGCAGAAACTTGGGAAAAGAGGTTGAAGATTAAACTAAAATGATGTAAAACTGTCTGGATTTAGGTTGACGTAATCCACTGGTCTAGACTCTCTGGGGAAAAAGAGAAACAACTTATATTACCCATTCTTCAGCCAAGACTATGAAATCACTAAAGCCAAGAGACAAGACTCTCCAGATAAAAGCAATTTTTTTATTATTTTGATCTGCCTGACTTAGTCAGTTGTCTGGCAGTCAATGTTTGTTTAATTTTGAAAAGTATCAAGGCTCAAATTATCTTATACATACGACAAAGAAGCTGGTTATGGAAAATATTTAGTCTATTATTCTGTGTAATATTATTACTGATTACATTTTTGTGTGTGTGTGTTACTGATAGCTCCAGGTCCATTTCTTTTTTGAACCACCACTGACATTTTTTTATTTATATTTTTGCGCTGACAAAGCTGTTTTTGTTAAAATAAAGCAACTCTTTCCTGCTTTACCTTAGACACCCAACTAATATTAAAAATGGGTAATTTTAAGTCATTTTTTTATTTACTGTCAAATACAGCAGCAATGACTATTGTGAGCATGGCTTGTCAGTACTCGGTGCATTCAGTGAATCAAAAAAGATCCGGTTTTTGATCTTTTGATTGGCAAATTATCTGTCTGGAACAGTTAAGCTGAAAGCAACCAGATTTTTTGTTGCATCTCTAAATTTTCCCAGTGATTGGTATTTGGAGGACTTAATATAAATACACATGTTTTACAAAATAAACTTAATGCACTGAAATAACGGAACAAACGAACACCAGTGGTTTATAAATAACTGATTTTATAAGTACACTGTTATTCTCATTTCACATTTCTTTGGTCATATACCTTTCATATACCTCTTAAAAGTTGTTTCGTATGGCTTTTAAACTTGGGGGGCTTTAGATACCAAACACAGTATTGAGGCAGGTATCTATTTTTCACAGAATAAAAGTGTTAACGAAAATAGGATGTCTGTATTCAGTGTAGTTTATTTAAGTTTAGATACAAGTCTGACATTGAATCTAAGTTGGTCCAGATGCCAGAAAAAAGGAAACGTCCTTTACAAAATTGTTTAATTCATCCCAGCCTCAGTGTTGCTCTATGATATTTTGAAAAACTGTTACAAATTTTTTAAAAAAACAGGTAAACGTTTTGTGCCCAAAATTCTTTTTTGATGTGGAACTTTTGTAGAAACCCTGGATAGTTTGTGTGTTGTTTTTTTTACTGATTCTATTGTCTCTTACAGTAAAATCCTGAGGAAGAAGGATGACTCTGTGAGCACTCAGCACACCAACAGCCTTCCAAAATACAAGAAGGTCAGAGAAACATGCCAGCTGGCTGAACTCCAGACACCTTGTGAGCAGCCAGGACAGGTAAAGTAAAGACAGTAATACTTAAAGATATGGCTGCAAAATTTTAAGTTCCCCTGTCGTCCAGCCTGCTAGAGAATATCTGTGGGCCACTGCTGAAGCAGCCATTTGCAAGTGCATCACTTTATAATTGGTCTCTTTTGCTCCATTTTGAGGTACATTAATTTGCGGGTACTTGCTTTTCATCTTGCGGTCAGTAATTTTGTGGCAGACCAAACAGCCAGATGGTACAGTAGGTGGCCCTGAAGTAGACAGGCCGTAGAAATACAAATTGTTACAAATTTCAGGTGGTGTTAAAAGGACAGGCAAACTTTCTGAGGGTCCAAATAATTCAATCCAGATCCACTTTATGACCACATAAATGTGTGTATGTGGCAATCACTTAATAAAAGCACCAATGGAGCTTTTTTTGGCTGAGCTCAGAAGCGTGTGGTTGCACCATTTCAGATGTATATAATAAACGTTTTTTTTTGGGGGGGGGGGGGG
>JAVLVB010001131.1:1346123-1372097 GCA_032876305.1 Orestias chungarensis
CAAACAGTCACTGTACCCATAAGCAAGTAAGACTTGTTCTAACCGCTCCCATGCTTCTTTTATTTTCTCATCTTCTGCTTTCCTGCTGATGCAACGCCACCACTACGACTCATATATTGCATCGTGTCTTCAATGAAAACACTCTCAAGGGTGGATAAAGAAAGGAGGATTGTTTTCATCCTCTGGCGACGTTGCGTGTCTTTTCTGAGTCTGACATGACTGCTCCGCTGGTTCTCCTCCAGAAGAAACTTGATCTGCCGTACAAGTCTTTGTTTCGACACTTGTTCCCACACTGAGCGCTGATCTTTTGTGCCGCACTCTACAGACGTCTGGGTCCAGTTTTATCCAGGGGCAAACAGCCTCAGTACTCTTAGCAATCAGTCTTGAGAGCTTTATTTCCTGCTGGAATGCGTGTTAAGAAAGGTGCAGCTGAACTAGCCAAATGTGTGGGAGTTTATTTACATGATAGCATTAGTGACGCATGGACACAGCTGGTATGAGAGTGAATGGGGTTTCCTCTTGGTTTTACACACAGCAAATGAGTCCAAGTCGTTTCTTGTTGTGTTCTTGGTTTATCCTTGTTACAGTACAAAGATTCCAATCCCATTCACAGACTGAAACATAAAATGCTGAACAAAAATAAATAAAAACATACCAAATAAAAGTTATAAAAAATTGTTTGTAATGTCTTTTTCTGCTTTGAATGTTGGCAGAAGTGGCACTGTGTGGAGGAGATCACGGGGAAGTGGAGGATCCAGAAGTGTAAAGGTGGTTCTAAAGAAGGGTCCAGGAAGAGGGTCCGCAGCCTGAGAGCCCCCAGCAGTTACGATAACAGAGAGAAGGTGTGTGACTGTGAGGACCCTTTGTACAAACCATCCAGAGCTGATCGGCGTTCCCAGCGAAGGTTCTCCTCGGGAGGACAGCGTAAGTACCACATACATTTCATCTCATTTGAATAAATCACACAGAAATACCATGTTAACAATATATATTGGTTGAGATTAATAATTTTGTTACACTTATGATCCTGCCATTGATCTTTGTACAGTATATGTGAAAGAACAAGCCTGTAAATATCAGGACTTTATTTCAACTAAACTGATTATTCATGCTGTCTAAAAGGAGGCAGATGCTTGGAGGAGACAAACATCCAATAACAAGTCTGGTTTGTGTTTTTCTGTGTGTACTGCCAGGTCTTTGAATTTGAGAAATATGGCGCCCTCTAGTGTTACTTGAACAAAAATAACATTACAACTACAAATACAATTTCAGACCAAATCTACCAGCAGCCTTTATATCTTCAAATAAATCATCTACTGTGTCCTAAACCTTCCAAATAATATTGCTTTGAAGATCTAGTTTAATAAAAGGATAAATTGATGAATGGAATGAAAAGCTCTTTTAAATAGAAAATTGCAATTACACTTCAATTTAAGGAATTAATTTTACACTAGTAATCAAATGCAAATTTTAGAAACATCCCTGTGTGATTCAATAATATTTTCATAAAGTGTTAAAACTGAGTATATCACTCAGTGGGAATTACCATTCTATTAAGTTAACATGCAAACAAGCCACTAGTGACTTTTTTGTGTTGCCTTGTAACCCTAACTCTCAGGCAAGGCTAACCACAACTTTCACTCCTGGTTTTTGCTGCCCTGGGAAAAAAAGACTCATCGTAGAGCTTACTGCTTTTTCTTAAGAGTCTGTATAACTGCTTTTCTTTGATTTCTCGATTCCTCGCAGGGTATCGCTCTCGCTTTGTCCACACCCGGTCTGCTCGATCTCTGTCTGTGGAATTTGAGGGCGAGATTTACGAGATTGACCTGCAAGCAGACGACCAATCCGGCATCCGCCAGCGCAGCATCTCAAAGCGTCACTACGAATCAGAGGTCCCAGAATATGACTTGGGATCTGATGACGGTTCTGAGGAGATGCTGGCTGATGACACTAATGCAGTGGGATACCCAAACTCTTTGAAAGTTACCCACAAGTAAGCCTTATTTCTATAATTTTTTTTGTTTTACATTACCTGCATTGTTTCTTTAGATTAGTTTATACATTTTCTTGAATATTTCTAGATGTTACATTCTGACGAATGACAGCATTCACTGTGAGAGAGAAATCTACCAATCCTCCAAAGCCTGGAAGGATCATAAGAGCTATGTTGATCAGGAGGTAAGCTGTCTGATTTGAATGTTTCTGAAATTGGAAGTCACTGGCTTATAATGATGGGGAATATAAAGCTACATGTTTTGTCATCTAGATTGAAGCCCTTCAAGACAAAATCAAGAACCTTCGAGACGTCCGAGGGCATCTGAAAAGGATGCGACCAGACGATTGTGATTGTGGAAAGAGGTTTGTGGTTTATGTCTTAGCCATAATTATTGCATTTACTCCTCAGGTTTTTTTCGATTTAGGAGCTATTTATCTGCCCTCCTCAGTCTTTTGCTCTGCTTGTGAATCCAGCTATTTCAGCAAAGGCATCAGAAACAAGGGTGAGAGACTGAAAGGCAGGAATGATCAGCTCCATCCATTCAAGTGAGTTTCTGTTATTAGCTCATAAATAACATTAAAACACACACATACACACACAAACTTGTTCAACTAGGTTGTAGATGGGTTCATTCAGTGTGTGTTGGTGTTTATTCCCCTATGAGGACTCTCCTGTTTCTGAACCACGCCACCCATTAAGTTGTTTACATTTTTGGTCCCTGAATCGAGTTTAAATGACAAAGCACATGTTGTGCTATGGATTGGTTTGTATGCCTGTGTCTGGAAATTATTGAGATGCATGGGAAGAATGAAATGATTCAACAGACTAGTAATCAGTACGTCCATCAAACACAGTGATGAACTTCCACCAAAATCTGGGATTGCGATTGAGTCGAGGAAAAGCGGCTGTATCCAGCTGTGTCTGTGTTGTGTAAGGCAGGAAGGGTGAGAGGACGGTGTCTAGGATGTCATCCCAGAGAGAACTGGGAGCTTAAACGCAAGTGTAAACAGGCTGTCATATTCCGGCACGTGTTGTGCCTTCTGGAAGTCCCCTCTGGATCCTCCATCACTGTGGTTACTGGCACCAGAAAGGTTTGAAGTTAAAGTCATGGTTGCGTTACGGGTTTAAAAATTGCCATGCTACATTTTAACAGGGAGACCACACACGACATTGGGAAGACCCAGCTGTATACTGAGATCCGGCGCAGGAAGAAGGAAAGGAAGGAGAAGAAGCGACAGAGGAAGGGAGATGACTGCAGTCTGCCAGGCCTCACTTGCTTTGCCCATAACAACGACCACTGGCAGACTGCTCCCTTCTGGACATGTATGTCTATAAATATGAAATTTACAGCTTCCACACCTTTTCCTTTTGTATGCTCTGGCGTAATCATGGATTTGATTATTTTCCAGTGGGTGGATTCTGTGCATGCACCTCCTCCAACAACAATACCTACTGGTGCCTGAGAACCATCAATGAGACCCACAACACTCTCTTCTGTGAGTTTTCCACTGGTTTCCTGGAATACTTTGATCTCAACAGTGATCCATACCAGGTGGGTGAAGGTCTAATTCCTGCTCTTATTACAAAATATTAACCATTTTATTTAACCCCCAAAATCCATCACAAGGTCTGTTCTTGCCTGAAAATGTTCAGAGCAGAAAAAAAAGATTTTGCAATGAGAACTCAAACAAGGTGTTCAAGCTTGTTTTAAATTAGGATCAGACTCCTCTTCTTGCTTCTGTTTTTTCTTGTCCGACTCCATCATTAATTCAATCAGAAGGTGCCTGCAGATAGGGATGTCACCAGGTGGCGATTACCTACTTCAGAGGAGGAATGGGAGGAAAAAATTGCGTTGTTGCATAACACATAGTTTTTTGAAGCAGCTTCTTAACTGAGGGCAAAACCTAAAATAAAGAAACTCCAAAAATAAGTGACTTAAACATTCACAGTTGCAAGCAGTTGATTTTTAATGATTTCATACTTGGAAATTTGGCATTTAAATATAAAATTATTGATAAATGTGAAAAGCTTACCCCTTTTTTTCCTTTCACCCATTTACCCATCTTACCCATTTTTCGTAACTACAAAGCATATGATTTAGACAGTTTTTTAAATATCATTTCAGGTTTCTATACTGTTGTTTTAAAGATCTTAGGAATCTAGGCTGTAGGAGAAGAAAGTCAGTGTTGTTCGATCTGCACTCATGGAAAAAGCGTTTTCAAAAGCCTTTTTCAAAGGATGGAAATGTGGGTAAAAGTTTAGAGTGTTCATTGTCACAAGACTATTGTACACTTTCATGGTGTGCTAACCGATAAGATTCAATATATTTGGAAGCTCTAGTTGTCAATTTATTCCACATTCCAAAATGTTAAATTGTTTTTACATGTTTGCTGTATTTGCAGCTGACTAATGCGGTGTACGCTGTGGATCGGGAAGTCCTGAACACGCTCCACGCACAGCTCATGGAGATGAGGAGCTGTCAAGGGTACAAGCAATGCAATCCTCGCCCTAAAGGCTTGGATACAGGTAGGAACTCAGTTATCTTTTCGCTGCATGTATCCTATTAGTTTTTGAATGCAAACGGAGATTTTTTTAAATAAATGGGTAAAGTTGAATTTCAGCACTGGCAGAAGAGTTTGTTCGGCAGCTGTTGTATTTGCAATGCCATATTTGCTGATAGTTGATTTTAGAGGTTTCCCTGTTTTTGTTGCGGATCTGTCTCAGCTTGGATGGTGTGTGTTTGCACATACATGCACTCTGCAAGCTGTTGAAAATGTTATGCAAAGGTCCCAAAATCATTTGTGTTTGATATTTAAGTCAATATAACAAACATACACTTGACTTATTTCTACTCTGGGTCTTTCCTATTAGTTTTTCTGTTTTCCCTCAAGGATATGAAGTTACAGTCTGTCAATAGTCTAAAGCTGTGTTAACGTTGTCCATTCTGGCTGTCTCCCTCTTTTCCTGACTCACAGAGTGGTAACAATTTAACCGTAAGCACACTGTCATCACTATAACTGACATCCAAGACTTGGAGTTGGTTGCTATGTAATCTTACTATGACGTGAGCCTGCAGTGTTTGTGTGCGGCATGAGCTGCCTTCGATATGTTTATGACCTGTGGGTAAAACCTTCACCTTTGTAATTAGCAATTGCAGAATGCAGTCACGGAGCAGCCAAACTGTGCTCCAAAAACTTGATTATGTTTCACTACTGGCATGCTGAACTTGTGAAAAGCATGACTACACGTGTCACAAATAGCCTAAAGGCTTTCACTTCCACTGGCTGCTATTCCTTGAACGAAGCTCCTGCTCAATGAAAATGGCTTGTTAAGAAAATATATTATTCACATCTGCAGATGGTTTTGTTGGTGAAATGCAAAATTAAAACTTTATTGCAAGAGGAAATTAATGTAGCAGTGTATGAGTAAAGTGTAACATAACTCCTAAAATGACCAAATTGTATATTTTATCTTAAAGTGGAAGTTGTTTCACTCTCCACCCTTTAAATCTAGTTTATCCAAAATGAATATCTTTCCTCCTTCAATGTTTTCCTTCTTTCATATTTTAATTATCTTTGTTTGCGTTTCTTTGTAGCATTTAGCAGAAGTGCATGAAGAAAAGCCTCAGTGTGACTGATCTGTTTCCCTCCTGAATCCCTTAGAATCAAGGAATTAACAATCAATTGCTGTTATTTTTTTCCAATCAGGAGGTAAAGATGGAGGAAGCTATGAGCCACACAGGTACCCGAAATGTTTTGTTGCTCTTCAGTGGCTTATTTTTCCCCCACCTCGTTTAACACCTGCATGGGTCGGATTTGCCTCATTCCCACTAATACATCCATCTGTGGGGTGCTGATTTGTGGCTGCATGCTGGGGCCATGCTAACAAACAACAACAGAACGTAATTTTTCTTCCTCTTTGCACACAGCTTGTTTTTTGTATTTTCATTTGCTGCATAATGTTGATGTGCAGCCTCTTGGGATATACAAGATCATCTCTGCCCCTTACATTCACACATTTCCTTTTATGTATACAATGTAAGGATTTTTTCACTTGATAGCATGACCATGGAAACATTTAAAGCTTTAGAGCCCATGTCCTTATGTCATCCACTCATACATCATTACATTAAAAGGTAGGAATAGGTTGACACTTTGGGAAATATAATCTGGAGATAATTAATCTTCTTTATGTTTTACTTATGTCACAAGGATTAAGATATGACGAGATTTTTCAACTAACAAAACAAAAAATAAATAAATAAATAAAGAAAACCAGTTTAGTACCCAAAATGTAAAACTATTCCTCTAACCTGTCACGTTCCATGTACTTATACCACTTATACCGACAAAACCAAAAATCATCCAATTCTTTGTTAGACTAAAGTCTACAGATGCACTGAGAAAATCCTTCGAACAGGAAATAGTTTTCTCCTTGATTGGCCAGTGTTTCTGGAACTCAAAAGTATTTTTCTAAACATTGAATGGACCTTCTGTAAATTGATCTACGTGCACACATGCCAAAAACTGTTCACTGTGAAAGTTATTACTACGTGAAGAGCGCTCAAAGTTGTATATTCTCTATAATATAGCACGATTGGCACATCATGCAAGGCTGGAAGAGCTCAAACCCCAATTGATCCCAAACAAATATTCAAGCTGAGGTCAATAATGAAGTGGATGAGAGTGTACGTTGTGAAGTTGCTTTACAGCGTCTTGAACTCAACCCAACAGAACACTTTTGGGATAAAGTTGATCACAGAATGATGCAGACCTTATTGTCAAAAATCTGTGTCTTACGTCGCAAGGGCACTTCTAGAATAATCCTCAACCATTCCCACAAACACTTCGAACCCAGAACAGCTAAAGGTAGACAAACTAATGTTTTTGCCAAAGTCAGTCCAATATAAATCAATCATCTAGTTGACAGTTTAGTCAACTAGTTAGTTTAATTTTAGTTAGTACAAAATTATTTTTTTAGCCTCATGGAAATTATTGATATGCTGGCAGCCTTCGGAAAATCTTAGTTGGGGCCTGCATGTCCATTTTATCGAAAGTAGTGACATAGGATCCTGTTTCAGCAGTGCTAGCAGCACTAATCATATAAATGTCAAGTAGTCACAATTATAATACCATTTTAATCTGTATTGAAATGGTGAACACACCATTTTGCAGCAACTTCTGTAATTTCCGATCCTAATACAAATTAATTTTAAAACCCCACATCAGAGATCTTTTAAGGCACATTTTTTTTAATGTTCTTATCACACAATGTATTGCTTAAAAATAAATGAGATTTGGTGTTATTGGCAGGTTTAAGCTTTTGAAAGTTTGAGATGGGAAATGGCCCCACAATTTTGCTCAGTGCATCTCTAGTAACGTCCCAATCAAAGCAACAATAGTTTTGGCAACTCAGACTCGTATGCCAGATTCAGGATTGAAACGTCTTCCATTTTGGCCCCTCTGACACCTGCTTAACAGGCGACAGCAGCATCGAAAGTGGTCAAAGAGGAGGCCGAGCCTTTCTTTTCTGTAAGTCCCTAAGTTTACATCCAACTATCTCTTCCTGCAGTTGTTACAGGAAAGCCACTTACAGAGATGCCAACCTTCAGGGGCACTGATGGAGATTTTCCGTTTCCACTTGTAAACACTTATCTGTTTGCAGCGTTGTTTGCCTTTGCAGCAAATTTCTTTCCTTTTTCTTTGATGGCTACTTTAACTTTATCTCATCTTCTGGGAGCCTTGTTCAGCAGCTTGTTTCCTTTTTTATGGTTTATTTTATTCCAGGTATCCTTTGCTTTGTATCCCATTTTAATGCAGCACTGTCTTCTACTATGCCTTAATATTCAGTGCCTTGCAAAGGTATTCATGCCTCTTGGACTTTTTACAACTATAAGCGTCAATGTATCTGATTGGGATTTTATGTGATAGACAAGGACAAAGTAGCCCATACAGAAATGGAAGATGAATAAGATGTTTGTTTTTTGTTTTTTTTACTTTGATAGGGCCATTACATCTACTAAATATATGCTTTGATCTAAAATAGCCTATTGTAGCTCTGAGTGTATATTTGTGATCAGTGTTACAGCAGCATGATGCTGTTGACACCGTTTTTTAATAGGAGTATAGAGGCAATTGATTACAAAGGATTTTTTTACATTTTTTTAAAGGGCTCAGATTTAAGGGGAGCGAATATAATTAACTACATAACTTTAAAGTTTTAGATTTTTGGTTTTGAAATGTATTCTAGGCCACATCTATGCTGCCTTGTGCGAACCTATCACATTAAATCCCCCCGAAATGCATTTATTTTATTTTATTTTTGTTGTACCATGAAATAATTTTAATAAGGTAAAGAGGTGTGTGATTTTTATGAAGCACTTTATTTACTGTTGAGATTTAGTGTCTTAGTTTGTGATTATTTATTACATTTCTCTTTTCTTAGTCTTTTAAATATAAATTCCCTAAAAGAGCAAAATGCTTGCCCTGTTTGTGGCTTGAGCTCGGCTTGAGTGCTGTCTTGGTCTTGTGTTGCTTTGGAAGTGAGCTTGTTGCTTAGAGCCTCAACTTTGCCATTTTCTGCTGTAGTCACAACCAAGCATGACTGCATGATTGAATGAACTTGAAGAACTGCACCTCATCTTGTCCACTACTGGTCCCTGATGGTCTTCTTTTTCTTGTTTTGGCAGCACACAATCAGAATGGGAAGGAAAACAGGGTTGAGCTGCCCAACTTGACAGATCAGGAGGTGAACTGGCAGGAACTGGAGGACTTGTATAGCATAAACGAAAGCCTGTATGAATGTAGGCCTGACTACAGATCCAGCCCAGAAAACTGGGACAATTTCCAGAAGGATATTGACAAAATGTTTGCACTGCGACATGGTTTAAGCCAATTCAACCAAACTCAAAAGCTTGATGACTCCACCCTGCCAGAGCTGGGCTCTGGGGCCGGGGGTGGAAGCCTTGAGGAGGCCAGCGGAGAAGAGCTGGCCTCCACTAGTGACGTCTGGCCATTTCTGGCTTTGGAGACTCAACCCACCACCCCCATTCCTAGCAGAAAGCTGCCAACACCTTCAAAACCCGAACAGAATCTGGAAGCTGCATTAAACGACCTTCCTGAGAGCCTTGAGAACCGACTCAAGGAGAAGACTTTGTCATCGTTGGGTCCACACAGAGTCAAGATCGTGCCAAGTGATGTGTGGGCGCAGCAGTTGGAGGAGCTGGAGGAAGAAATGTTTAGTGGGAATGGACCAACGGAGATGGAGACTCGACATGATAACTTCATGCGTACGCACAACATCCTGCATGCCCTGTTAGACCAGAGCCAACAGGTTCTGAGCCCCAGCCTGGACCCGGAAGATGAGCAGGACATTTTCCAGGCTCAAGGCTATCTCCCTCTCTCCCCACAGGCTCTGAGGCCAAAGGTGCAGAGCAGCACCACAAAACGCCCAGTCACCACCTCCCCCACACAGACTCCCGCCACCCAGACTGTTGGGGTGGTCCTAAACGCCCCGCCCCTGTCTTCTCTGCCCCTGAGCTTGGACTACGAGGGCAGCAGCTCTATGAATGAGCCCTCTGAGGCAGATGGCAGTCCCAGTAATCCTTCCAGAGGTCTGCTACAGACACTAGTAAAAAGGGGAGCCGTGCAGGAGGAATGGTGAGCAGCGCCGCTCAGTCAAGTCAGATCTATATGATAAAGTTATTATTTTTTTACTGGTGCCAACATTTATTAGTTACAGTGTTACTAATAAATGTTTTTTTATATATATATAAAAGCCTTCATGCAACCGAACTGACATTGTTATTAAAGATAATTGTTTCCATACAGAGAGGCTGTATAATGTTTTTTGGATATTTAATTTTTATTTTGTATAATAAGTGGGTGGTGAAACTATCTCAGCGTCTGAATAGGTGATTACAGAGTCACTCTGCGGTCTTCAGCCAAAGCACAGGGCTCTCTGAGAACCGTGTTTGCCCACATCATGGCTCACCTCAGTATACACATTAGTTTCGATTAGGACTTCACAATTCATGAATTAAAACAAAATTTAAAAAACCTAAATCTGAGTTAGCTGATTTTGGCTGTTTACTGGTAGCATTGCATTTTTTGTCTTTCTGTGTTTCAGTATTTTCAGTTCAGACAATCATAAAAGCATTTACTTTAGATTAACATCAAGTGGCTTCAATTACTCATCCACTGTAAATTGTACAGACCGAAGCGGCAAACTCTACTGTTTCTTTATGCTAGGGATGATACAGTTTTCACTAGTGATTAAGAGACGAAAAATGTTCACTGATGGTGTTTCAGCATTTCTAGTTTTTACCCCCTTAATACTTAACATCGCCCCTGTGAAAAAGGTCTTAAAACATAATAAATAAACCTTAAAATTGTGAATGGTACAAGCATAATCTCAGTCTGGATACTTTTAATTTAACACCCATGATGTCCTTAGAGTATTTGTCTGAGGCCTTCAAATTTTTATAAAAATGTTCAAGATTTTCCAGAATACATGATGCCCTCTTCCTAATAAAAAATGTTTTCTTCGCTGGATTAATGTGCTCAATTTAAAAGTTAGATCTTTCTTCTTTTTCCAGAGTGCGATTACGTTACCACAATAAGACTAATTTATTTCAAAGCCTTTTACCTTTACCAAGGGTGGTGATAAATGTTTAGGTGTTTCACATTTGCAAATGATATTTGAAATGTGCTGTTTTCTTTTTCTCTTCATTTTTCTAACTATGCTCGTTTAAGTGACTGTATATTGCGGTCTATGAAAAGGACTACAAATCTGTTGAATAATGTCCGAGATATATTCAGCTTTAATCTTGATAATAAAGTCTGTTTCTGCCTTCTGTCCTTACTGACGACCAGCTTTGATTTCAGGAAAGCCATGTTGTTGTCGTTTAAAATAAACTGTTTTAACATGAAACACTGCCTCCTCTTTTTCTATGAGCTGCACATTGTAATGACTCCAAACAAACTTTTTGTTCTCAGTTTTAATGACTATGATCAAGTGTTGAAGGCATTTGTAAACACAAGCATTCACAAACATCACTTAAGACTTCTGCCACTGAGGAGCAAAGAGCTACTTTCAGAATGTAGCTTTGGGGTTTTTGTCCAGAAAAGTCAGCCTTCGGTCCAAAACGCTGAAGAGAGAGGGATGATGGATTAAAGCCAAACTCCATGGTTGGCCTAAAGCCAGTTGTTCAGGTAGTCCAGATGTTTATCCAAAGAGCAGCACGCTGACGTTGAAGTTGCTCTATGGTAGTCAGACTTCAGTGCAAGTATTGATGTGTGTGGCATCACTGCATGACGTTCTGCTTTGCTGAGATCTGGTTAACACCGTTTCATTGCTGCACTGCTAGGTTTCAGATTACCTGAAGGAGGTAACATTTAAATGAGTTTTATATTTTCAGTAAAGAAACCATAGAGAATCTCCACTAAAATAGGAGAGGTAAATCTTACAAGTTATCACAGATGACTAATATTAATGTTGACTTAATCTGATTTAGATAATGCTTTTTTTTTTTTTTTTTTTCAGGTTTTGGCTTTGTCTAACTCTGAAGTACAATGTTATGGATCGGTCCATTGATACACTTCTAGCTATGAGTGCGCTTATAATAACCATTGTTTGCTTTGATTATTTACACAATGATCATGTATACGTTAAGGAATAGAGCAACAATAACACTAAAATGAGCCTTGGTGATCTTTACTCAACAGAATACAAAGGTGATACCATTAGCTCAAATCCTTTTGTTTGAAAGAAAAAAACAACTAATTATTTGAAAAATACTATGAATCTTTAAAGCACGCTGCTACTTTACTAAAAATATTGAAAGAAAATATAAATCTTGTTTTGAAAAATACTTTATGTATTTGCAAGATACACCCAAAAAAGCAACACGTCTACTACTTCTTTGCTTTCTCCAGTTTAAGGACAATTTAAAATATCATGAATTAAATAACTTTTATGTTATTCCTGGCATCTGAACAGATCAGACCAAAATACGGCAGGTTGGGTTTTATGTGACAGACCAACACAGGGGAGTAAGTAGTTGTCAAACCTAAAAATTCATATTTTTAGAAAAATCTATGTCAAAATAATAGACAATTGTATTTGAGCTGACCATGAGCCATTGTAAAAACTGAGAAGAATGCATTCATAAGAGGAATTTCTAAGCCTTCACACACATTTATTTCTGGAATTTGACTAGGCCACTCGCACTTTATTTGAACAAAACCAGGGATCTGTGACTTAGCCCTGGCTACTAAAACATTAAATATTTACAGAAAGAAATATTTAATGAATATGTAAAAAAGGTTTATTTTGAAATAAAAGTAAATTAAAATTGAACAACGAATGTAACAAAAAAAAAGTTTTACTTACATGGTTTTTGGAGGCAGTGAGGTCTGCTGCATTTTAGTGTGGGGTACCAAAGTAAAAGGGTCGTGATTTAATCTATATTAAACAAATTAGTCTTGTTCCATTTCAAATATGTGTTGAACCATTACATAAAACCCAACAAGGAAAAGTTTTGCGGGTAGCTTGAACCAAACTAGTAAAAGCAGACTCAAAAATAAAGTTTGGATCACTGATCCCTATGCTTTCTTTAAATAAAATGCATGTAAAATTTGACAATCCAGTCGCGACAAATGTTTAATTTAACAACTTCTTTGAAAGCACAATTTCTCATATACAGATATTCTGGAAAAGTCAACATTCACACGCTCTTTACAAAAAAGAAACCTTTTCTGTCCACTAGATGGCACCATACACCAAAGTAACTTCTCACTGTGGATATTTAGTGGCATGCTCTGCTGTAATTAACCTTTGAAAACTCTAAACAGCTAAATAACTATATACATCTGATAGCCGTTGGAATGGTGCTTTTTATAAATAGAAAACAAAAAACTATGCCACTTTTTTTTTTCTTTTTTCAAAGCAGTATTCACATTTTTAGCATTTAAAGTAGCTTTAGCACATTTGGATAATATTTGATTTTTTTGTATGTTTCGTTGATGCTCGTCTTCTTTAAGCTACATGGTTGAGTTGAAGGCGATCTTTGATTCTTCTGAGGCTAACATTAACCCTGACAGCCAGATCTGTGCGCTGGGCCGGCCCAAATAGCCTGAGGCACTGTTAAGAAAAATAGAACAAAAATTACTGGGAGCCTTGTGCACAAAAATACAAATCCTAATTCACGAGGATCCATAGATCCATCGTCTGGACAACAACGAGACAGAAGCCCAAATCGAGAAGAATTTGCTGCAAAAGAAAAACATGGTGTTTGCTTGTGTAGATACGGATTGAGAGAAAGGAAGAAGTATGTCGATTTTTTTTTTTTTTTTTTTGCATAGTACAGAGTGTCTGTTGTGCTTTAGATACATACAGAGGTTATAATGCTCCGTCTCAGTAGCACCAGTTTAATGTTCTTACATCGCCTATACATTGTGGCTGCAGCTTATGACGCATATGCTCCGTTTCTCCCATAAATTGATAACCAGCCCTTCAGGTACGAGTGGCGCACACGTCAGTCCAGTGTGAAGCACAAGACGGTGTTGTGGGGAAACACAAACAGGAAGGCACGTGTCCTGACCACCAACACCCTCCACAAACACCATTCAGACATGGGCGGAGCCTCTGTTGTGGTTTGGCAGCAAGACGGGAGGAGGTATTGGTTTGAGGCCACTGCCTGGGCAGCTCAGGCTGCTATGGCCACGGTCGAGCAGCATTGCCACCGGCACGTCTGGTCGGGGCACTATGAACACGGGACAAGAGCGGGTGCGGGCGTGGCTCTTCCGGCCGCCGGCGTGGCAGACAAGCTCGCTGACCGTGCCCAGAGGAGGCAGGTGCTGGCGCCAGTGCTCGGCCTGCGCATCCTTGTTCTTGATCGAGTACCAGGTGAGGAAGATGAAGATGAAGCCGACGAACTTGAGGCTGGCGGCCAGGCCAAAGTAGACGAAGCGGAACGAGGTAACGTCGTACTCCCAGCAGGAGCCGTGCACGCCGCAGTCCTGTTGCCACAGCATGCAGGTGGTGTCGATTACGGCGCCGAAGTAGATGGGCGTGGGTATATAGGCTGAGGAAGCAGAGAGGTTTGAGTAAAAGCCATCCCAGATTCATACCACAAATCAATCTTAAGTGAAGGCCGATAAACACTACTGATAAATTCAAATTAAATCAGTTTAAGGGATATGTGGGGAAAACTAATGTTAGCTGTGTAGGCTCAAACTGCCCTTACTGGCACCAGCTGGTGCAGATATAGTGTTTAGGATTACATATTCTGATATGTTCAGCCAACTCTGAGAAACATTAAAGGTGCCGCCTTTTAGCTTGCCTGAAGTCATGTACAAACCTATTGGCAATCCTTGTAAGGATGTATAAAAACTCCTAAATATATTTTATTTCTGCAAAATAATTAAACCACAAAAATTGATTTTCTTTGCTCCTAAATCTACCAACACTCCGATGCTGTCGACCGTTTTTTCTTCAAAACCCTCTAGAGCAGGGGTGAGCCATTTCGGTCCTCGAGGGCCGGTGTCCTGCAGGTTTTAGATGTGTCTCTGCTTTAACACACCAGAGTCAAATAATCAAGTCATTTCTAGGACTTCGGAGAACTTGACCTATACTGGGGAGGCGCTTCATCAGATTCAGGTGTGGTGGATCAGAGATGAATTTTAAAATCGTAGGACACCGGCCCTCGAGGACTGGAGTTGCCCTCCCCAGCCCTAGAAGCACTGTTGGCTTTACTGTATAACCCACTGAGAATACCATAAGATTAAAAAAATTGTAGTGGATTCAAACAGTAAAAATAAAACGGGTCACTATCGGGCCTTAAAGTTTGGGTAATGATCTACAACATACATGAAAATCAACACCTTAACAATTGGGGCTATACCAGCAGAGATGGGGGGCAATTATTAATTTTGTTCCTCTGATCTTTGATCATGAAGACAAGATATTTCCTGACTGACTAAATATACTCAAAGGTTGAATTTCCACTAAAATAAACGATGGATTCCTTTCTAAAATAATTTCTTTGGTGAAAAAGAAAACAAAGTAAGAGATTTGATGCCAGAATACATTACTGTTAACTAGATTAATACCTCCAAGACACTTTGAAAAGCAGTTTAGGGAAAAAAAAGACTTTCAACTTTGACGTTCAGCTTAGTTTCCAGGACTATATTCCGTATTTGCAGTTATGCAGCACACGACTGCAGAGATCAAAATACCCCTCCGGCCACCAGTGTTTGCATCTTGCCGAGGTTTATGAGACATGATGTGGCAGCTTTATGTTCACATGGTGATGCAAAGCTGATCGGAGACATGCTGCAGCAGAACCCCTTTACCCTGAGGGCTTTTCTACATCTACCAGTACAAAAGGTCACAGAGGTTTAGTACAGAACTGCGATCCTGCTCTCCAACGCTGCAGGCTGTCAAGTCAGCTATGAAAAAAAAAAAAAATGCTGGAGACAATTTTTGCTACCTCCTGTGCAGTGCTTTAAATATTTTAATTATTTTTATCTCTAAATTTAGTGGTATGTAAGACGAAATACAAGATTTGTGTTTAGCGGGTTTTGGTTACGCACCAAGAGTCCGGAGCAATACAAACTGCATCCCGAGAGCAAAAGGCCTCTCCTGTTCATCAACAGACCTGCAGAAAATTGAAGCAGGGTGTAAAGACGGGACGCTTCATTCCAGACGATCACACAACCATCGACAGAAACGGCCACTCACCTGAGCGTCACAATGATGGCCGAGGGCTGGGCACACGCGGTGATGAGCGTGACAATGAACAGGAAGATGAGGAACGGAATGAGCGTGTTGCAGGTCCGGTCGCACTTCCCCGACACGGCGTACCCGTTCTCGTTTAGGTACGTCTTGACGATGACCAGCTGGAGCTGGTTGACCTGGCCGCCCGAGGACGGAGTGATGACCTGACGACTCTGAACGCAGCCACAGTCTGTGTAGTTCCTGATCTGTGCTCAGAAACAAAAAGATTCAGACATTTGAAATGAGGGCTAAAATATTGAGGATGGGCACATACAAAAACAACATCAACATCACTTTAGATCACACTGTTGCGAAGTCACTACAGGGGTTTTTCCTTTTTGACCAGGTTGACAGATCAAACATGTGGAGTGCCCTTACCCCAGTGCTGTCATTACCCACGGCGCCGCATCCAGCCAAGCAAGGGTTGAAGTAGGTGATGCCGTCAGAACCGCAGACCGGAGCGTACTCGTGGATCCTGCAGCCGCAGTTAACATTGCAGCTGCCCGTCAGGTTTCTGTGTGTCATGGTCAGGGTCGGACTGCGGAGACGGAGGAATACAAAACAAAAAAATGTAACAAAGCCGGGAAGCAGAGAATGGTAATGGTATTCCTTGTCAACATAACAAGCCGGCACATACTTATATCTGGCTTTGAACTTTTATTTGGGTTTGTAAGACGGAGATGTACTCTCTCATAAAGTTGTGTCAGTAAACCAGAAGTCTTCAACATTTAACCTGTACAACAATCTCCAAACAGCTGAAAACAATATACTTCTGTGTTCTGCTACAGTAGAGAACATTTAGTTTTGAACTCTGTGAGTGAAGCTTCCAGATCAGTGTGACTACATAAGTAGGGAACTTTATAGGTACACTTCGTTCACAATTTGTCTTAGCACTAATACACTGTTTCATATGTCAGGGCAAGCACAAAGATGTAACCAGCTATTTAAAACTTTTCTGTGACATGCCTATGAATTCAGTCAGGGTGTGAGCGAGAACAAGAATGGCAGCAAACTACTGCCGAGTTGGCGTCCTAATACTTTTGAGTCTGTTGGGGAACATACAGGATTTGCCGTAATCCGAGTTTGCCCTTTCCAAGCTTGTTACATGGTTGAAGAAAAGAAAGGGTGACACATATTGTCCAGCTCGTTTGGGCAGTGTGGGAACAGTTTGTCTAAGTGGAGCAGGACGTTGGTTTAGTCTAAACCAGACGCAGTGAAGCGACAACTGGGCTTTCTCTGGTAAACTCTCAGCAGAGCAATGCGGAACAGATGAGGACAGATTAATAAAACACAACACCTGACGAAAGAGAACAAATAACAATGAAATATTTCTATACTTGTATAAAAGATGAATTGATTTCCTCTTTTACATGTTGCTGTACCAATTATGCTGCCATTATTTGAATAATTACCAGCATGTCGGTGAAGTTGTTTTTCTGCCCTTTAGAAACTAAAGGGTTTTTCTGCCTTTAAAATAAGTACATAATATTTTTCATTTATCAAACGACTGAGGAAAAATGCAGTTGTATATATTTCATTTCATTATGTACAAGCTTAAAATAAACAAGCTTAGCATTAAGTATCTAGCAAAAACAAAGTAAATTGAGAAGTAGCTAATTAACGCTCAACTCTGAAAACTACTACTTTTAAAAGAGTGTAACTCCAAACATAATCATGTACCACTGCAGTGGATACCCTGAGGTAAAGCAACTGTTTCACGAACATTATATAACCTTACATGCCTGCTGGCTCTGTCGTCTTATATTAGTCTGTTGGTGAAGCAGAGCCATGTCTGGACTCAGAAACACAGAGGAGGATCACTGAAATATTCCTCCCATCTGCGCTACTCACGACTACTGACCAGTGCTGTGAATAATGCGGCACTCATACAGCTTTGTGCAAATATGAGCTCACACAAAAAAAGGCACCCTTATTAACTTATTGGTTATGGGATTTGAGCAGACTCAAGGTTGAAGTCATTTTGAATAACTTGCTTTTAAAAAAAGAGAGAATTTCACAGAGGTATTTCTGTCATAGTTCGTTAGGCAGCGGGCTTACTTCAAATGCAATGTTTAATATCGGTATGCCATTGGTATCAATATTATAATTTTCTGAAGCATGTTAAAAAAAACTACTTAATTTAGAAAACATTTTATTACAGGAAACTTTTCCGGCACTAGCTACAGACAGATGTTTAAAAACACTTAGAGCCTTCTTCAAATGTTTTGAAAGCTAACTGTTTAAACAGTAAAGGAACATACTAATAAATTATTCACAATCCTTACAGATTTTAGATTTTTAAGTGATCTTTTAACTTTTAATTTTACCCAATTGTTTCATTTGAACGTACTCATTTAAAAACTGAAAAAATACAAAAGCTAGGTAGCAATAAAAGAAGACTTTAAAGTGTAGCTTTCCATTCATTACTCAAAAGGTTCATCAGAAAGAAAATAACCAATGCTTCTTTAGAAATTGTACAATTCATTATATATTAAATATATCTATTTAACTTGCCCCTTGCTCAGTATGATTAGGGTTTTAGAGACTAATAATGGTAAGTGATGGATAATAAAGATTCAGAAAAGGAATTTTAACAATATTTCAATTTGAGAGTTTGGAAGGTCCTTCCAGGCTTCAGGTCTGCTTTGGGGGACAGCACATTAAATGGCTGGCTGGTGGCTCTGCCTCTGACACCGCATTCAGAAATAGAGGTGGCGAAGTGATTCATCCAGACACGAGAGCAGATGCAAGTGTTGCTAATTATTCATTAACACTGCAACACAATGCCATAACGCATGATGCTGATGGAACGGTGGCGGCATCACAAGCCTACACCAGCGTCTGATTCATCGTAGCAACCGTCACTTTGATGGCATGATTCACACTTATTTTATTTATTTCACACAGAATGCATGAAGCCATCAACCCGTGAATACACTGCCGCAACTGCAGCTTAAGAAGCTTTTATATGCCTCTGAACCTTTCTTATTGTGCCGACATATTTTTATTACGAAAAAAAAAAATCAGTCTTTGCCTATCCTTAGTTTTTCACCTTCATTTTTAAATAGACTATGCTAAATTCCAATATTACTAACGAGCAGATCTTTCTTTACACAATGCCGAAAAGGAAACATAAAATTAATTGAAGATTGTGGTTGTAACATTAATATGTGTATAAAACACTAAATATAAACAAGTTAAAGGGGTGTGAACACTGGATATTAGTGCTGGAAGCGCTGAATGTTCCCTCACCCTGTGGTGTAGGGTATGTTGATGCCTCCTAGATTAATGCTCTCGCAGCCAACGATGAAAAGCGTTGAAAAGCAGAGCAGCGAAACTCCGCTGCAGATCATGGCCAGCTTGGCAGACTCCCTCGCGCCAAATTTCAGCTTCTTGATGATGTAGCCTCCCAGGACAATGCCCACACCGGCGCTGGGCACAATTATTAAACCTGGCAGATGACACAGAGCAGGTAAAAACGGTTGCAGACACTAAACCAGGAAATGTTAACACTGGAATAAATCGTAAAGCATAGCCTCATAAGTGCTTAGGTTACTTGGTGCAAACTCCTAGAACTACCAAAAGAGCCTTTTAAGCTTGTCTATTACAACAACAACAAAAATGGCTGTCATGATATTGAATTTCTGCTGGAAACAGAAATGTCAGCCCATTTTAAACCATGAATCAATGACCAGAACCAGAGTCACTGGAACACTGTAGGATGTCAGTGGGCCATTTCAGGCTCTGACATGTGCCTTGAGTCCACTAAAGCCAGGCAAACTGACAGCATGAGAAAAGGCGATTCCACTGGGAAGACTTGTGGAGCAGCATCCCTCAAATGAGGCCACAGCGGGGTGACAAACACTGGGTCAATGAGGGAGAGAGGAGAGAGGAGTGGGGCTCTCAGAGAGAATATCATCTCTTTGTAAAAGTGCAAAGAAATGTCATCTGGCTCTGCCTTGTATAGGTGTGGAAGGACAAGAGACAGGGCCGGAGCATGCTTAGTGCCAACAGATCACAGGGGGTTTATATTCTGTAAGTATGTATCTTTGCTAAAACCCATCTGCCTTCTGCAAGATTAATCTTTAATGCTGTAAATGCAGGCACTAACAGTGACAAGCACAACAAAGTGGTACCACATACTGAATTATCAACTCAACTATTGAATCTTATTTAAAAGCCAATCTTATAAATGCCTGCAAGTGACTGATTTACAGATAAACTTACAGCTGAGGCAAGCATGTTATTAAATTACGGATCTAGTTATTGTAGATGGAGTGCTGTGAAAAATTGTTAGTTCCTGTGTCTTTTCATTTTTTGTTTTGTTTGATTTTTAATAGTAAAATAAATTTTACACCTGATAAAGATAACTCAAAAATACAATCAACTGTATTTTTTAAATGATGAAAGGTAAAAAGATTTCATGAAATTTATGCTGTATTTTGTGTTGGCATTTGTCATCTTTTAGCCTACTTCATGGTGGTATAAAGGTTCTATTTAAGTGATTTCAGGCATGGGTGCAGCAAGTAAAATTTAACTCACACAGCTGAGTTAAGGAACTAAGCTTTACAAGCCTAGTTCCCATGTTTTAAACAAGCAGGGAACTATGTTTTAATAGGTTGGTTGGATAATTTTATCCCCTAAATAAATCAAAGTGTCCTTTATAAACTATGTTTTGCTATCTTTTTCATGACTGTGTACATGTAACAAGCTCACTGCAGTCAATCAGAAATAACAGACTCAACTAGGTAATTAATTGCACTCAAAATACTTAGTTTCGTTGAATTTAATTTGGTATCAGATCTTCTTTTTAAATTTTGCTAAATGTCAAATTTTTTAAATGTATGAGTCACTCTTTCTATAATATTGAAGCCAAGAAACAGATCCATTCATTTCATGGCATAAACAGAGACTACAAAAAGAAATTATTTGTTTTCTGAGCTCATTTATCCCTGCAACACCAAACAACATATAACTGCTGACTAAAATTTAAAGAAGTGTTATTAAATAGCAACATTAGAAGCTGATGTATTTTCCATTTGACCAAACTTTTTAATTAAGTACTTACTACAGTTTCTTTACCATGGCTTATTCGATTTTCCTCACAAATATAATCACAAAATTATCTTACTGAGTAATTATTATTTAAAAATTAAAGATTTTATTAAAGATTTTTTTTATTTAACCCAATAGTTATTATGTTAAAGTTAGAATTGAAAATTCTGTATTTATTTCACACAACCTTTAAGAACCCCAGGTACAAGGTTTCAGACTTGGCATTGTTTTCATCTTTTGCTGGTAAGATTACAATCCCTATGTTCAGTGAAAGTCTTGACAACTTTTGCTTTGTATTAAACTAATCTTTTTTTATTTAGTTTTATAATGATTTATCTTACTTACTAGTTTAATTAAATTATCAATTAATTAAATCTTTTTCCACATAAAATCTGCATATTTCACTCTTGATTTGATAATTTTTTTATTTACTTAAAATAATAACAGTTTTGAACAGGAGCCGATTAGTTCTTAAAAACAGTATAAACATAGATGTCAAAATGCTGCAGTTTTTAAAATGTTACATTTTAGTTTAAGTTATACCCTTTGATTAGATAAAGGACGTCAAACACCAAACATTGTCAAATAAAACCTCAAAAGCTTTCTTCCCCTCATCAGTGTGTTGAACGTCGAATCAACCCTATCATCAACAGAATTGCCCTCTTTAGTCTCCTGGCCTCCATCCTATTCAAGCATCTTCCCAGCATCTGGGTAGCTATGGCAACTGCAGATACCCTTACGCTGCGCATCCTGGCAACAGCCGAATGAAACAAGGCAATCATGTCGTGTAAATTTCTCTGTGTGTGTTAAAGCAACCATATGTCAAACAGCAGAATGCCTGGACATGCATGAGCACAGGCCCACTAACTGCTTTAAAGCTATAATTATGTTTCCAATCACTGCCTACTGTCATAATCCTGCTGCCAGATTCGTTGTATGTTAACGTCAGCTCAGCTGAGGGATTGAACCCATTTTTGTGGCTCCCCACCCCACCAGGGAGTTTGATCTTCGATTTGAAGTAGTCAACAAAAGAACAACAGGAGCAACAAAAGAAAACTGAAACAGAAGGCCGGCATACCTGTGTAGATGCTGGCTTTGGAGGCAGGGATGCCAAACTGTGACTCGATAAATTTGGGAATGAAGGTGATGAAGGCTGTGACAATGGCACACTCGGCTGTGTAGGACAGGCTGACAAACAGGAACGTCACGTTGCTTAGGATCCGCAGAGCTGCTTTGGGGAGGTCTGAGGGTGATATACAAGAAAAGAAGACTACCTTGTTAGTGTCAGGCCGTAATGAAGCGGAGTCAGAAGTTTACTTGGTTCTTATCCCCTTAAAACATTAAAAAATGCTGGGTTAGCATCATGACTGGATAGGTTACAAATAAGGAAAAGATAACAGTTTTGCAACCTGAACAAAACGTAAATAAAACCTAAGGAAAATATAACACATTATAGCCTTTGTTTCTCATTTAGTAGATGGACTCAGCCATTTCCCATTGAATCAGATAAGAACCTTGGTTTATAAATGAGTACTGAAGGATACACAGAAATTCCCTTCAAAAACATTTTGTTTTCTTTGAAACTTTTTTAAATACTCACAACGTATATTATATTTGGCAATTAAATTTAAACTGAAAAGACATTTTTACATTATTTTATAGGTTCTTTTTTTTAATGTAAACCTTAAAAATGTGTAATACACAGAGTTGTGGTTCTTACATGAATGACACAATGGGTAGGTATGGGGTGCCACCAGGGACATAGATCACAATTAACTTCCATGTACACATATGAAACTAAACTCTTCCACATACTATACTGAAAACCTTGCGCACAAACTAGTGAAAAACTCTCACATACACGAGTGAAAACATTTACCTCCAACCTACTCAAAAGCATTCATACATACTACTGAAAACCTTTCATATATATATATATTGTTGAAAAGCTTTACCGTTCATACATACGAGTGAAAAGTATTCATACACATTATTAAAAACATCTCATATACACATGTGCCACCACCCAACAAATTAAAATCCAAATTGTCTGGGATCTCAGGCTGTGGAGTTCTGCAGAAAGCATTTATGCTAATCTTCCCTATGTGAGTTTCGAGTAGAGGACATACTCTAACACCTGGGGTTGCCAGCTCTTCTTTAACTTCCACATGCATCACATTAGAAAGCTTGTTCAGAAGAATACTTTTATAGGTTACATTTTTATACCTGTTGCTTATGCATCTACAATTATAACTGTCTTTATAAAGACTTGTATGCTCTCTATGCTCTGATACTCACAAATAAAATTCATTGTAACAAACCACCCAAAGAAGGTTATTTTTTTAGATTATAATAGTAATCAGCAGCAGCATGTAAAGTAAGGTGAACAGCAGACAGGTAAGCAAAATAAATGTAAAGAATCTAAAAGAAGGTTAGGTTGGTTTCCGAAATAACATCTCAGACATTAAGCATCTCAGAGCACCCCTCAAACAATAATCTTAATAGGAAAAAGGCATGGCATCGCTGTTACTCTATCAACACATGCACAACACTATAAACCTTTAACAAAACAGAAGAATAAAAATGATCCTCCATCTATATTCTGATTTGTTTGTAAAATTAAATGCATGTGAAAGTTTAATGCATTTTTGCCTTTTTCTTAAATTATCCTGCTAATTCCACAATACCTAATTGCTGGGGCAATGATTTTATCACTAAAAGTACAACAGGATTTTGAAAAAGCTGGCTCATCCGGTTATATAAAACATTAGTGCTACTACTGCAGCAAAAGCCCTTATTGAAATGTGTGGTTTATTTCCCGTTGATTATTCATTCTACAACAGCCAAACACTCCAATCGCTGTGGTGAAGACATAAAGTACCACGAGACCATATGTTTTTATTTTGCCACTGACAGCTACATTAGCTTAAAACAGGATAAATCAGTACTAATTAATGTTACTTAAAAGTTCAGTTCACACAAGTACTTCTTTGGATTAATTATAATGGTAATATGTAATTTTTTTTGTGAAATTACACTAAAGTTCCTTTTTTGTCTAAAATAAAGTAGTTTTTTTTGGCTTTGTACAATAACTTTAGCCGTGTTAAATAGAATATTTTCTTAATTTCTTTCAAATCTCTACCCGAACCTTTCAATAGAAGCTACAAAAACAGGAAATGGTCATGTAAAAATGATTAGTCTATCAGGATAAAATCCCTTTGGTTTCATGTCAATACTTGAACAAAAGGGTTGATTTTTGGCTACATTTATTATTCTACATACGTAAATGTCTTACTACGATCTATGTTTTATCTTAAAATGCCATATTCCCAGAGTGAGTAAGGTTTGTTGAATTAAATGAGTTGTTGAGAACATACATGAGAATCTCCTTTGCATGTTGTGAGGGTGAACAGATTTTAAACCTTAGGAAAAACGGAAGTATAAGGCCATTAACCAACCACCAGAAAAAGCAAATAATAGCAGCAAGGAACAAAAAAAGTATTTTTTTTGAGGAGGATTAAGCATGCCTTTTATTAAAGGTTATTAGGAAAGTTAACCAGTTTAACAGCATGGCATGATGCCTTGATTTGGGATTTAACCACCTCAGCTCTAATTCAGTTGAACTCATAGTTTGGGGGATCTTAGCTTGCGTCAGCAAGCTAAGATCAAAGCTAAGAATAAAATAGTGATGCTAATTATTTCATTCCTGGGAGCCACGGAGTAATCCTGTCTGTGGTTGGGGACAGATGGCTGTGTCCTGCCGGTGTCCACAGCAGCTGCTGCCTCGATCAGACAGATCACCGGCTCGCATTAGCTGGTTCTTTTGTTGACATTTGCATGATTGCTAAGTCAGTGTGCAGATTTTTATTATTATTGGTGGTTTCTATTTGTACTTTAAGCAGTCATTATTGCATATAATTATAATACTGTGTAACCAACCTAGATGAAGATCTTGTGAAGGCTCTTTTTAACCTGCTCTCAAAAAAAAACTTTTGAAACTCAAACAGTCTTTCACTCATACCTTTGGTTAAAAAAACACCTTAGGAGCAATTTGTTCTCACTGGCTTTTAATTGCTTTTGCGCTGTTTAATTTCATCTTATTTTTTCTATTGTCATATGTTTTTATGTCTTTGTTGTTTAATATTTTATTTTAGCTCTGTTGCCTTAAATGAGCTCAACAAATAATTTGAAATAAACAGACTAATAGTACAGAAAAGTTGAAAATGTTACATATAAATTCAGTTAAAAACAGTATTGTCCTCACAGCCACAGTTTGCTGACTTTAATTAATTTTATGTTGTTTCATAGTATGTTGCAAGAAAATTAAGTCATGGATGATGACTAAATAAAATAAAAAAGATGAAATAAGGGAGAAATAAAGGGGCAGAGGTGAAACAACTGATCTAAAGTACCGCTTAAAAATGAAAGACAATCAGGATAGTTTCCCTTAGCTCAGCTGAAGTTGAAGCTAAATACAGTTCAAGGTAACTTGCATCGATACAAAATTCCACCTTGATAAAATTTAACTAAACCAACAATCTTCAAAATCTGTTAAACAGCTACTCCCACTGAATCTTACGCATTTCAGACACTGGAATTCAAAATTATTGTCCATGAATGGGTAAAGATTGTTATTTTAACTATAGCACAAAATATAAGTATCTATACAAAAATGCTTACATATTGGGGATAATTGGGTATATTATGAATTAAGCTTATGCCATTCATGCAGGTATTGTTGAAATAGAGATTTAAAATGGATTTTCAACAAATGTTTCTGAACAACTGCTTCAGCGAAAATGACGAACATTATTGACAACCCTAAGATGAACATCCTTTTCACTAAAGTCCCAGACAAAAAAACAAAAAAAAACACGGCACCGGTACTTTCAGTCAATGTCCTCCACTGTCAGACCCCCTGGCAGCATCTATCATTAACTCCACTTTTGTTGCTTTGGGGTGTGTAAAGAGCTCTATAAGTAACGATTGTTTGATTGATTGATCACAAATATGTAGTTTATTGTGAATGTGAGTCTTTGTCCTGATGTAAATCGCAGTAGAATTGTAGGTTTGAATACAGTACTATATATATATATATATATATATATATATATATATATATATATATATATATATATATATAT
>JAVLVB010001131.1:1372197-1408663 GCA_032876305.1 Orestias chungarensis
TGTGTCCCTCTGATGAGCATTACTGAAAACATTCCATGGTAGCATTTTTCCAGTGTTTCCTAGTAATATGAAAGGCGGAGGAGGAGGGTGTTGGAGGGGGGTTAGCATATCTTTCACAAAAAATGCTGAATTTGTGCGACAGATAAACCAGCACACCTCAACTGAAGGACACGTACTGTACTAAAATACATTCGGGATCCACAAAGCGAAGCGCCTGAGTCTGCGAAACCAGCTGCTGTTTGCACAGCACCCCAAATATCCTGCTGAGGCAAATAAAACCACAGCTGAGGGAGCAGCGATCCAGCAGAGTTGCAGCTCATTCCCAGCTTTCACTGAATGCATTGCCGAGACAAAGCACTGTTTTGACTGCCCCAGCTGTGAGCATAAGCATTAATTTGAGAGTGAGCAGCCATGCTAAGTCAAAGTTTGAGTTTGCACAGAATTGGGGTGAGTGATGGCAACCACGAGTGCTGTGTTTTAGCTGAGCTACAGCATAGACTATGCACGGATGAGTGTTGTTTCCCCCGTGAGCTCATTTAAAAGAGAAACAGAACAAGGCAGAAAAAAAAAGACAGGAGGTAATCGGGGAAACACTAGCAGTACGGAGCTTATCTTGGGAAAACCGGCTGTTTCCTGGCTCAGCGAGAACATTAAAAATTGCTACAGCAAGGACGTTTCCAACCCAATCTAATATTTAACACCACAGCATTTTTACACATCCAGTTTACACACTCCCCCATCATCAATCAATATTATCTTCACAAGAAAACTCAATAAAGCTTCTATTATTGGACAAGATGTCTAAGCCCCAACATTGATTCAATTAACGCTGGTTTGTGTATCAACATCTGACAGTTCATCTAGGGTGCCTTGAAAAAAGTCACACAATTGAATGGTTTCATATTTTTTCTTCAACTACAAACTAAAACGTGTCTTATCGGGATGTCATGTGACTGACCAACTAACCAGTTTTTCGCAGCTGCACACTGAAATTTTACTCATTTTTGAAAAAGTGTAAGCTCAGTCAGACTGGATAGGGAGCTTTTCCAACCATGACAGAGATTTCAATCCATCACCTTTTACCAGCTTCCTTGTCACTAGTAAAGTAAAACTTCCACCCAGGCTGATGCTGCCTCCACCATGCTTTACCATGGGACCGAGTTAGTTTTCTGACGCACATTCGTAGCTTGTATTGACACTTGACCAGGGGAAATCTGTAGCTCCTCCAAAATTAACCTGATCCTCTTGACTGCTTCTCTAATGATGATGTCCTTTGATGTTAGACTAAAATGTTGTTTTTTAACTTAAGTCTGTACGTATAACCCGACTTTGTTTAACACTCCAAATTCTCAAGGTGAAATGATCCCTCCCTCACCTTTGATGTCTTTTCCAAATCCCATAGAGGAGGACACATTTTGGCCGTTGTTACTGGACTTTTCCTTCATCACATCGTCGTCACTGGACACATCCTCCGGTAAGCTCATCTTTTTCTTCTTCTTCTTTCTCTTGTGGCGTGGAGGCAGCTTTTTGGGAAAGGCGAACATGGGGAAAATTACCAGAAGCATGGCTATGGAGCAGAGGAGAAAGCCACTCCACCTTAGAACAGAAAACAAGACGGGTTTAGAAAAAGGGTTAAACAAAATCTTCATAAAGGTGCGTCTACATCCCATTAGTATTGAGATGGACACACAGGAGAGTGTGCAGGTGTTAGTGCATGTTTACCAATTGCCGACGAAGCGAGGGTCATTCTGGTCAATGTTCACCACAGCTTTGGGGTCGACGTAGAATCCAATTAGGACGCCTCCCAGCAGGTAGCCAGCAGCAGGTCCCAGGGCTCCCATAACATACATGATGGCTAAAGGCGAAGTACATATGAAACAAATTGGAATAAACAAGGAAATAATATGCTCTACAGTTTAAAGTTGCATTTAATATGTGGGAGGATGGTTCTTTGTGTAGGGTCCTTTGTTTATTGTGTAAAAAAACTGATTAATTCAAGAATAATTTGCTTAAAATTCTGAGAGGTTACATTGTTAAATATCATCGTTCATCTGTAGAATGAGCTTTGTGTCTGCAACCAAAGGCATCGTTGTGCGTGATTGCGAGTGACCACTACTGGTCGGCAGTATTTTCAATAGCTTTTTAGATTTCTTACCATGCAGTTGAAACCTGTTCTAGTATTTTCTTTCTTAAAATGCATTTTTTTTTTTAAATCAATTCTATATTAAGTAGATATGACAGTTATTGACGTGGGAAACAGAAATCTGCCACCAAATCTGATTGTTGAACATACAGGTTTTGAATCCCAAAATTAACTGCCACTGTTAAAACAGCTGCACATTTTCTTCATTTGTGCTTTAATGGCCCTCTGCTCCGCGTGTCTTTTTAAGTGAAGCCTCTGGAGATCTGCTCATTACCTCTGATTCATCATTCTCCTTTTTCTAAGCACCTGTTCTGGGAGTGATGGCAATGCTCCACCACCTCCAGAGGTCATTTCTCACAGCTTTAGTGTGTGACAACTGACCCTGAGGCTTGAGCGATCTCGTGTCAGCCAAGAAGGAAATACCTGCAAAAACCGCTGTGCAATCATTGTGTGAAACATTAACCCTTTTGGGTGGTCTGACCCTCAGCAAGGTGAGCCAAATTCTTTGTCATGTGACAAAGAGAGAGGGAAAACTTATTAAACTTAGATTTGGGCAGGTGGAAGAATCTCCTGCCTGCATTAAGTGGGAAGGAAATAGGTGGGGGGGGGGGGGTTGCATCTTAAGCAAACCTTTCATAATTACACCAAAGACATGGAAGAAAGTTGGGAAACTGTGTAGCTGAGGGGACTGAATTAGCAGTTTTTTTTTTATGTTAGTGTGCACATATGCTTCTTAACGCTTCAGTCTCACCCATACAACAAACACAATGGTTATATTTTCCACTTGCAAAATAGTTGCAAACAGCAGGCTGCTGCCACTTGCCTCCCACAGTCACAAACACAACCCCCAAGAAAATGCTTCTGTTCTTCTATTTCTGTGTATTGAAATGTCCTTTTGTCACATGGCAGCATTAAGACCCCAAACAGGATGCCTGCACACATGTCCAACTGCCAGTGTTTGTCTTCAAAGCAGCACTTAAATGTCTAATATCTACTGAGACAAAAAAACAAACAAAAAAAACACACTTACACACATGCCTGCACTCCTTTTCAAACAAGTTTGCTTAAGTTTGAAAGTCAAGCTCTCTGCTGTCATCCAAACACTTCTATCTTCATTTAATTAATCTAACACAAACTGCGGGCCTCTCTTCAGCCAATGTGGCTATCGAAGAGCAGAATTCATTATCCTGCATTGCAGAAACAAAGCGCAACAAAGCACAAATCCTTAATAAATCTAATTGATTCAAAGTAAAAAGTGTAAAACAACACATACAGCAAAAACAAACATATCAGCAGAAAACAGACAATCACACAAAGGTCTGCACAACAGAACCCAACACCGGATAACAAAGACCATTACAGAAAAGGATAAACACACAAAAAAAGAAAGAATGGAAAATATGTGCAAATAATGCAATTTCCGGCATATTTCTTTTGACTTAAGTTTTTTTATTCAAAAACCACCCAGAAAGTTCCCCGTCCCTCTTTCCTTTCCTTCCCCACTTATCTCATATCGTCTTTGTCAATTGTTTTCATGGTCCCGTTTCTCATATCCTGCCGCCTGGAGACTCAACTCATTGCTGAAGTGAAAGCTCTCACATTGTAACAGGATATTAACTCCCAGAGACAATAAACAATAAATTACAGCTGGCAAGGGCAACAATAGGTCTGCACGTATCATCTCGATCTTTGAAAATTACAAACGAGCCCCACAAAACTTAAACAGGTGAAGGGGGTTTCGACGGTTCGCAGCGAATAAAGCGTTATTAAAGGGCGGCTATATAACCGCTGACTGAGCTTTAGTGCTTCGTTGCAATATGATGGTGAGGGGGAGGCGGGAGCGTAAATTTAACCCAAGGAAATATTCTGGCTCCTAATGAAAGTATTAAAACTTGATCGCTGTTAGGGAGTTTGAAAACAAGAGTGAATCTTACCAAAGTTTTTAGGAATGTCTGACATTATTAAAAAGCCTTTTAGATATGCAAAAATAAGTTACCTGCTAAACTAATGCCTAGTTGTCAAGTGGCCACTGTGCCTAATTTAGTAAACATCTTGGAGGCTATGTGTTTAGCATGCATTTGGCTGCTTGGCAGACATCTGTCCATCGTTCGCCAAATGTAGATGCCACCTTTTAATTTTTAATAGGACTTAAAAAGGTTATAATTAGTATTTAAAAAGGTTTCGAAACTGTACTGTAACTGTTTGTTTGATATATACTGATACTGCACACTAGAATGCAAACAGGTAATCAGCTTCTCAACTGTGATCTGACTTTTGTTTTTTTTGTTTTTTTGGAAACGTAAAAATCTAATTTCATTTAGATTATTAAACGTAGAATCATAAGACTTAACCGTAACCTGACAACCACAATCTGTGGCTGTGTCAGTGTGGCTTTGATTACAGATTCTTGGGGCAGAGGAATGCTATTTGTCAGCACAAAAGCCGTAAGAAGTTAATGGAAAGTAAACTTAATTTTCCAGGCTGCTACTGCAGACTTTATTAAGTTCATTCATTGACCGTTTAGTTCCCAAATTTCAAAGAACAAAAGAAAGACTCCACATCAATTTAAAACTTGCTTTGTTGATCTGGTAACAGCAGACGTGATCACAGCCATGTTACTTTTTTATATCATTTTAATCTAACATTCTGTTATAAAATGAACTGAAGATGTGTGCTTTTGAAAAAGTCAGGTCTGTATTATCTTTTAAGGTAATGCTGATATGCTAGAATAGAATAGAATAGAATAGAAATCCTTTGTTGTCATTATACACATTGTAGAATGAGATTGCAGGGAGAGATGCTGATGTGCTAGACATGATATTAGATGCAGTTTGAAAGCTCAAATTTTTTTCACACAAACACACACACACACCCAGTGAGGTAATGTCCAAGGTGTCTATCATATTTTTTTAACCATCTCTGTGTGGATTGCTTGTATGTGCTACCCAGTGACAGACTGGCAACTTGTCCGGTGCTTCCTCCGCCTCTTAACTTCATCACAAATGGGAATGGGCATCGGTTAGAAAACATTCGGATTTAATGGCTTGAAATATCTGCCACTTGGGTTTCTGTCGCTGCCACGTTAGGTGATTTTTGCAGTCAATTCAGCTTTTGATAAAAATAAAGTAGCAACCTGTGAACGGTCTCCTGCAGTAAAACCCGACAGGATTTTACACTAAATAAAACCAAGTGACAAATTGAGATGAAAGTTTTTACGACAGAGGATAAACATCAGAGGCTTGCTTTGCAAAAAAAAAAATAAAAGCCATAAAACAACTTAATTTCTCCACGGTCTGGTCTGAGTCAGATATACCAGGTGCTTCACCTGGTGGGTTGCCAGGCAGAGGTTAAGCACGAAGTACGGCCCTTTGGTTGCCCTCCAAACTCCCTCCCTCCAGAGATAACTATATTTTATGTCCTATGCCGGGATTGCATAAGTCCATCTTGCTGTTCCATCCATCATGTTAACAACGTTCTGCCCCACTGGAGGACAAAGGGGGCAATAAACTCTGCTCTAAGCCTCGGTCTGTCCTGCGCGCTTGGCACCGAGGGAGAATAGTTTGGGATCTTTGGGGTTGAGTTTTCAGAGCCGCGTTCAAGCCTAAAGGGGTGGCCGGCTACAGAGCCACCAGATTGAAGAATATGCTGGCACAGCAGCAGCGTGTGCTCCATTGCACACAAAAATCTGACACACGTAGCTGTGGGTAGGCAGACGTCACAGGGCCACAGGAGTGCATGCCAATGAAAAAACCCATGGCGCCCACAGGATTGCTTGAATTACACAGAAGACCTTGTGAAGGATGAGACAATAAAGAGTTTTAACAGCTTTCTGCTTGTTTGGAGGTAATGGATCTTTTTTTTATGCCAAAAGTACTAAATCATATTTGTGGCCAGTATGGGGACATAATTGATTCCCAACAATTTTCTGTGCATTACAGATCCAGTCAAATATGACGTGAGTCATTGTAAAGCTAAGGAGCACAAGATAATATTTTAGATTGAAACACATGCCTACTAGTACTGATAATAATTTCCAAAAGCTTCAAAAAATGTTCTTACCAAAAACAAAAGGAGAAGGTTAGGGTCAACAATGCTATGAATAAAAAAGAGCCACGCTTACAGGGAGTTGCAATGCATCACCCAGCCTAAGTTTCAATGTGATGATAATAACGCAGTGCAAGGGTGTAAAACACAAGGACGATTTAAAACGAGACACAAGACAGCTACAGAAATTAGAATCCGATATGATAAAAAAACAACATGTGAAAGGGAAACAGAGCAGAGCTGCAGTCTGTGGTGACTGATCCTTCTGTTGGAAGTGAATGATAAAGCTTGCTCAGCAGCATCCCTCTTATATCTAACCTTCTGTTGTCTCTGCCTCACCTCCTCCGCACTCAGAAAGATCTTTTTTTTTTACATGAGCAGCACTGACTCACTCTGGGCTCATCTGACTGAATGACAGCAACAGTGGAGGTAAAAAAAAAGGGACAAAAGACTCTGAAGGAGCCACTATACATTTTTTACGGATTTTCTGACTAGGGTTTGTATTTTTCAAAATCCCTGTTACCAAACCATCTATGAATTTAAGGGCGGATTACAACAAAATGTCCCTCCTAGTCCCCCCAGCCATTTGCTAACCTTTTGTTCCTCATTCCTTGGCGTATTCGTTGGAAAAGACAGCAGAAAACCTTATGTTAAAGCCCACCTAACATAGCAACTCTTTGTCAAACATCATGCGACTACCCCTTGTTCTTGTTTTTTTTTTGTTTTTTTTTTATGTTCTGCACCAACATAAATGATTACCACATTGTGAAGTGGGAGAAACATAATACATAAATCAGATTTTGTTTTAAAACACTGTCGGAATTGCAATTTTTATGTCTTGTTACAGATTTTTGGATTTAGTTCAGTTAAATTTTTCTGACCTAAATAGTTCAATTTTAAATCCTTTTCCATGATCGCTATTTGTTTAGCTTCGTTTAACTTCACAACTCTGACTGCTTTCTTGTGAGAACGAACAACATCCTCACAGCATAATGCTGTTTTCGCTAAGGATAGTGAAGTATTATTAGGACAGGGTTATTGTATAGGGAAGTTTTTGTGGTATAAAAATTAAAGGGTAACATACAAAGTTATGACATTTGCCAGACATTAACTGACAAAAATCTCCAGAATATTATGTGGAATCTTTCTAATTACTATAAACTTAAATAATAACGTTCTCTCCAAAGAATTACACAAGAGCCCAGACACTATCATGTACAGTATGCAGCATTATGTGTTGCACATTCATTTTTCTTTAGAATCCTTATGCGTTTTCACACCAGTTTTTTGACAAAGACAAAACCTGAATAAGCTGTTCTGCTTTATGCAACAGTATCAGCTGATTGAAATGTGGCTGCACAAACGTTAGGACTCCGATTTCCTGCACTAGAGAACACAGCCCAATGCCAGCGGCTCTTTTCAGAGTATAGCCGAAGGTGACAGCCATATGATAGATGATCCATGCAGCTACTGGCGTTAGAAAGGGAGCATAAGTCCTCGGTGTATAAACTGTGTTCAGTGCTTCTGCAGTCACGTGACCCCATCACACTCATTTGAAGCAAGAGAGAAATGAGAGACGATGAAAAGGATGGAATAATGGCACTGTCATGACAAATTGCTGACATGACGGTATCTTCTTACAAGCCCTTACCTTACTCTTTAACTCAGAGGGCAGGCATAAGGACTGAGGCCCTCTCTTACACAAACACACAATTTAGGCAAACACAAACAGCAAAGGTCCGATACCAAATAAGGCAGGAGAGTTAATATGTGGAATTTGGCAGGATAATGTATAACTAGGAAAAATAAAGATCAGAGAGCTCAAGAACTAGCAGTTGGACAAAGTAAAATAAACTCAGTTTTTATCAATTCAAGCAATAAAATTAAACTCCAGGCTTTGTTAATTAAGTGAATGTGAATATTGAGTCACAAACACTGCATGATACATGCAGCTTTCTCTCTATATAGGGAGCTAATAGACAAATTATTTTCAATTGGCTATACCTCTGAAACTGAAGGTATATTCCACTAAAGAAACATTGTCAACAGCATGAAAAAAGGCGAGTTTTCTCAGGCTTTTATTAGCTGACAAACCACCAAAACCACTATTAAAATTTTAAGATCTGAATTATCAACAAATCCCAGCAAAACAGGGTTAAAATGCCCATGTTAGCAAGTTCTCTGTTTGAATACAACAGGAGTGAAATGTTAGTTTTTTGAGGACCGTAGCAATATTTCTGGAATCG
Source organism: Orestias chungarensis (assembly GCA_032876305.1). NCBI lineage: Eukaryota > Metazoa > Chordata > Actinopteri > Cyprinodontiformes > Cyprinodontidae > Orestias > Orestias chungarensis. Next base: position 1,380,631 of record JAVLVB010001131.1, read on the forward strand.
GACATATTGATAGATCTTTATAAAAATCTGCCAATGTGATTAAAAAACAACACACTGCAGAACTGGCATCAGACTTTGTATGTGCAAATGTTCAGTCATGCATCAATTTAAGGTATTTAATACATACTTTCCCTCATGTTTATTTAAAATAGTGTAAAAACTTTACATTACCATAAAACCAAATAGCTGGTATAGATAAAGCTATAGTTTAAATGGAATTATTGGAATCTATCTGACTACTATTGCCAAACATGTCGACCCTTGTGTGACCACAGTATACCTAATGTTTTATGTCTTATAATGAGGTTTGGAGACCAACTTGTAGGGACAATGTCTGCACCATGAAACTACTGATAATATATAGTACAGACATGAATTTAAAGCCAGATCTTGTGGGACTACACTGAGATGGATGCAATGAAGGTTTTAATAGATAATACAAAGTAAAAAGCTACCATCTTGTCAGAACAGAGGAGCTCAGACCCAGAGCATCGATTGATCAGGGCTTGTGAACATCAGAGGATCAGATATTCAAGTAGAACATTCTGAAGCCCCCAGTAAATCACATGAATTTTTCATGCAGAGTAAGATATTCTCCATGCAGGGATTCCCCACAGTTTTTCAAAATCAAATATTTAGGGGGAAAAAAGAAACGAACGAAGGAGGGTTTTTTTCTATTTTTAGCTTCTCCCTAGTTGTAGAAGACATCCTGGTGTAACAGTCAGTGATGCAGCATTTACACCAAAAAGCAAGGCGCTTTTTCCTTCTTCACTGGTTTCAGATGCAAGAGAATATGCTGTGCATGGCAAATAATAACCGTTTAAACCTGTGAATCTGCTGCTCAACAAAGATAAGGTTTAGCATGGAAGTGCTCTCCAGTGGGACCCGTTCTACCTCCAGTTTCCCTTTAGTGTGCATTAAAAGGGTCAAATATTAAAAACAAAACCAAAATTTTCTTTGATTCTACTGCTGTTGCAAGGCGTCCAGAGCTGCACCGACAGCAAAATATCGGCAAAATGCTGCTGTCAGAAATCTGAACACCCGCAATTAATTTAAGAAGCCGATGGCTGTGAGCCCACGAACGAAGGCAAACGCTCGCAATCGACATGGTATGTGGAGACGGAAGAAATGCCTAGTCTGCACGCCGGTGCATATCAGGTCAGAGCTCAGCTGTGCAGTCTGCTGTGATGCAAGAAAACATGTGACTAGGCCTCTAAATATCTGAATGTCGGATAGGCATTCAGTTTGATAAATATTTGAAATATCGGACTGACTATTTAGGGGTCTGCAACTTCATACCTTGATTGCTACTCTCATGCAAATTATGGATGCATCCTTGCTCAAATCGTACCTGAATCATATGAATGCCTAATGATTAGACCTTCGCCAAACTTTCTGGCATGCCCTACAAAGTTCAGTTTGTCGGTCATTTAAATCAGCTATGTTGGAGCATGGATGCATCTAAAAGTTGCAGGACAGTAGCTCATGACTGTTGAGTTGGAGACTTAAGTATATAACCATGTGGGATTTACATGTACATATGAAACATTTATTATCACAAATCTTCATTATTATCTTTTTTGCTTTTAGAAAATGCACGTATAATCATATAAATTTCATTTAAACAAATTGTTGTGTTGAACCTGAACCGACCAGCTCACTGATCCTTTTCCTGCACATCACAGAGCTGTAAATATGTTTGAGATATTTTGATGCATACAAATATCTGTCCAAAGTCCCTCAACTTTTATGACACACACAAAAAAAATTCACAATTTTCTTTGAAACCAACCCAGCTTTGAGTTTTTTGCCATACACACACTTGATGCGTGCATTTTCAACGATTACTCCCTCATCCCTGCAGTTAGCATACATTTATAAAAGCAGGTTGTTAAGGAGATGCACAAAAAGATAAAAATAACTTTTAGTATAGAAAAATGCTTTTCAGCTGTAGATTTTATTCTTTGCCTTTCAAGAACAGAGCATTGAAGAAATCTGTGTGTTCCTTCGCGTGTCCTCTGCTTAAAATTCCTGCACATCCTAATAGCTCGTGGAGGCCTTTCAGTCACTGCCACATTTAGTAAATCTCTTTATTTAATTTGACTAATCCATCATCTTTAGTGGGTTTCCATCTAATCCAACTTTCTCTTGAAGACTTTACTTTTTTCTCAACTATGTTCTACTGGGTAAAAAAAACAATCAGTTTATGTATTCTTTTTGCAGTGAAAGCAATTATATATTTTTGGGTGAGTCCAGCTTAGATTTTGGATAGGCTGAGGTTGGGCAACATTTGGAAAATTAACAGTTGACGGTTAAGTTCACAGCTTTGGGTTTCCTTTTCCCTTCCTCTGCCAAAAGGTGCCAACAAAACAAAATTCAGAGAGTCTGTTTCCACTCTTTGTGGCTCCCTTTCCCTTCTTGATGTTATAGCATTGGATAGGGTGATAAAGAATAATTCAGCTGATGACTGACCATGAATGAGTAATTTGGGCCGGGGGTAGAGCCACATTATTGTTGGTAGGATGCAAGTCTGAATCCATTAGAGCAGCTTGGGTTTTAGTTTGCCATAAGCTTGCACCTGCAGCTTTTCAGACTCTCTCAATGGGACACATGGCACAGCAATATGGTTCCTGGTGCTAAAGCAGCATCTTTTCAGCTTCAGCCAAAGTTTTGCCATCTTATTCTACTCCACCATGACTGCATCCACTAGTTAGGATGGGAGATTAACCAGAAACAGATGATCTCACATGTGGAAAAGTTCCAAAAAATGTATTTAGACCGTTTTTAAAAGTCTTATACTTAGGATTTTTACAGTTCTAACCTCAGAATATACTTAAAATTTTTCATTGGAATCTTTTGGTAGCATGAGTGAGGACACAGAATGTAGTTTTGAACGCTTACAAAATGATATCCAAGCTTTTTTTTCTGTTTGTTTCAAAACAGTCTCATGGCTAGATTATATAATTTCCATATTTAAGTCTCAGCGGTGTGAATGTCTCTTCACCAACAACACAGACACCCTGTTTATGCGAGAAAAACAAAATTACATACAGAATATCACAACTTTGTCAGCATGTTTTTTTTTTTGTTTTTTATCAAACTTACCTTTTTATTTACTTAAATGTTGGTTAAATGTGTGAGGTTTCAAAGAACCATTTAAACAGTGTTGCACATCCCTCTTTCAACAGTGCTTAAGCCATTTGAAGATAAAAATATATATAAGACATTATAAATGATTTTTTGGGTCCAACAATAAACAAATTGCACCCATTTTTGAATAACATCAACTTTGAACGTACAAGTAGAACAGAGAAAAAAAACATTCTATAAGCAGTAAAATCTGCCTTGGTTTGTAGAAACCTGTTACAAGTGCAGCTCAAAGGCATGGTAATCACTGATTACTAATCAGTACTAACTGATCATTCTTAAATAGTAATTGTTAATGTTGAGCAAAATAAAGGAAAAATAATCTTCAAATTATTCCAAAACTTTACTACCAAAACTTGACCATCAAAATAAAAACAATATGCACGGAGCTTTGCAGCTTGATACCTCATGAACATGGATGCACAAGCATTGCTGTTAATGAACATATGAAACCATAGTTGATGGCTTACATCTTATCCATCATCTCTACTCAGGCACAGATGTTCAAACAATATGGCATAGTTGCAGGAAATCCAGAAGTGTATGAGGAAGTATTCAGCACATCTATAAGCCAAGAACACCCACAGTTTGAAACCTAACCAAACCCAACAAGCAGGTGCAACACCCCCCTAACCCCATCATTCTAGCTGTTCTCTATTCCCTTCAATCACCCCTACTTCATGTACATGCACATAGGTGCACCATATTTATTATTGAAACAGTAATTAATAATTAATACAAACACTTCATTCATGTTTTCGCCCAATCCTGTGGGCTGTGTACAACCAGTTAAGATCCAAACCTTAATATTGCCGGTTACATAACCTAGATCAAGCTTAAAGCCCCACCGTACAGCAGAGCACAACCTCATTCCAATATCTTCACTTTTTAGCCTGCATTTACACTTTGACTCATGGATGTTTAGGAAGCTTAGAACAAAGTGCAATGTCCAAGAGGCAAGGTAGTAAAACTCACTGACTAGGAGGGATAACATCCTTTTGATATCTTACGTAGAAATTACACCGAATGTGTCACCAAGTAGTGTAATATTTACATAAGATTCAACACCATAAATTCTCTTTATGTCTCGGGTTGTCTGAGCAGCAAATAGGTCAAGGAAAACCACAGCCAGACTCTTCCTCAGTGGGTCTAACACCAGAATGGAGGTTGATTCTTCCCACCGTTTTACTTTAGCTCTTAAGGCATTATAACACTCTTGCTAAAAGAGAAAAGGATTGATCAATATAAAGAACAGATTAAAAAGGGCTGATAAAATACAGAAAGACAACGTAAAGGTGAAATGAAAATGTCCAACTTTATTCACTTGGACAGCAAGAGTTGACACAGGTCAGATCAGTTGAACACCAGGTAGCATAGTCAGCACAAGATAGCAGCAGCCGCAGTCCTGATACTCATTACAGAACATACTGATCCCAAAGCAAGAGATAAACAAGCGGTAATTAAAGACAGAAATTAATTTCTTGACTGGACACAACAGGCAAGGGAGGATGAGCTGCACAATAGAGACTAATGAGCATAATGGATGTTTAAGGACTGGAAATCTCTTCAGCCAGAGATTAGAGATTAAAGCATTGCTTTGTGTTGTTTCTTTAACTGACAGGATGTAATCAAAATGATGTTCATCCTCTTTCATTACATTCAGAGACATAACAGTTTATTAAATATTATGATTGATATAAGCTACAGAAGCAAAAACCTTATTTAACGATATATAAACCACTTCCTATGCAACTGAACACACACCTATACCGCAATGTTATTTCCCTCCTCCAATACCTCCCTCCCCCTTTTCCTCCTCCTTCAGGGACACATTTTAAAAGCACATGTTGTCACTGGTGGTGCAGGATCAGCCTCACAGAGGTCAGCGGTTCGAAGAGGGACTTGTAGTAATCGTACAGTAGTGGCCAGAGCTGTCCATCCCCCAGCGTGCAGCTAAAAAAAAAATTCTCTGCTGCTGAGTAACCCTGACGACTCTCTGGGAAAGGGAACAGTGATATTTAAGCTGCCTGTGAGGACAAGCCAAAGGGACAGTGATGAAACACACCCTGCGTCTATGCCCATGCCAGCTTTTTGATGGGGCCATTCCTTAAATTCAAGACTGAAACGCAATCTTTCATCTGGATGGTACAGAGAGGGGGCAGCAGACAAGTTCTCCAGGGACGTGTCACATTCTGCATTTGCTTTGGCTGTAGCGACTCAAGACAATACACAGAGTTGGATGAAATTGATTCGCGTCAGGGTAATGACAAACACAGAGGTTTAAGTATAAACGAGCCCTCAAGTGTTTTTTGTTTAATGGTGCAGAACATGCTGCATACAGTTCAGGGGAAACATAGTGAGAGCATATGTTCTTTCTAAATTTGTCCACATAAAGCACACACCTTGTGTCCATGTGAGGGTGCACACACAACTGTTCTTTAGAACCTCTCGGTTAAATCTGTCCCAATAAACCGATGCAAACGTCTTCTTTTTTTATCCATCTTTCCATAAAGCTTCATCGAGCGTGCTGTGTTAAACACTGACTGCGCTCTCGGCCCCTCACGAGTGGCTAATTGACATTAATAATGCAGAAAATAAAATACAATCACACACACACTTGCATTTTGTTTCTGCACTACACGCATGTTACTTCATAGGCAACCAAGAGGGTTTCATTTCGTTCACCCTGCCGAAGCATGTGCAGCTCTGAATGCCAAAGAAATAGAAAGGTTTAGACGGTGAAAGGTTTAAAATGAATTGTAGTTTTTAAACAAGGCGAAACTGAATTTCAAGCAACTGTGCATGCATGTTTGGAAACCTCGTCTGAATTTTCATGAAAATACAAGGGCAGAATTCCCTCATGGACCCAATCACAATACCATTCTTTACTATAACAGCTCATCTGCGTCATTTGGTTGTGAATCTTATACTCCTGTTTTAACCTCAGGTCACAGGGATCGTCTGGATCCTGGAATAAATGACTGACTGAAGAACAACAAAACATGTTTTTTGTTCAGTAAGATCTTGAGGAAGTGCGCTTAATGCACAAGAAGAGGAAAAATAAGCTGAAACAGAAATACACAAACAGCAATTATTAAAATAAGCTTTGTCCTCTTTTCATATAGATTGTAAACATCTGATCTGATACAAGCTCTGAGTAAAATACAGCGGTTTCCTTTACAAAAACGTACAGTGCATTGCAAAGTTATTGAACAGCAAATTTGGAGAAGAATTGTCAAATAGAATAAAGGTAATACGTGTGTTTTTGTTGTAACCATTGCATTGTAGCCTTTAAGTGGTTTTGTTTTCCTATCAGCCTTCCAGTCCCGATCTGTAGACAAAAACAAGAAAAACACCTAATTTCACTAAGGTTCACTGTGGTGAAACTGTATGCAGAATAATGTGCCGTCACGTTTAGTAATAACAAGTAATGACTGCAAAGACAGACCACACTTGTAGAAACATATAAAAGCTCCCCCCCTTAATAAACTCAATGGATTTTATGGTAATACTGTAGCAAAATGTGATGATGTTTAATCATGTGGAATATTATTTGTAAGGCTACAGCAGTGTGGTTCAGGGGGCTTTGTGTCTTTCCAGTGACACCAGAGTTACCCCCTCACTATAAACCGCATTGTCCCAGAAAAGCAAGCAGCTCCTCCCCCTTTGAGCCACTGCAAACAGAGGTGGGATTCACATTAATACTGTTTAAGGGGAAATCTCGTGTAGCTATGGGTAGCCTTTTATATGGATTTGATAAATTTAGGTAAATATGAAAATTGGTTTGAGGATTTTTGACTGAACAGGAATGGGGTATAAAAGGACAGATTTGGCTTCATTGAAGCAAGAACATAGTCAGAGTTCAACTAACAAAAAGATAAAGTTAAAATAGCAGAAGAAAGCGAATAGCACGCCTGACATCGTGTTACCATGGTTATCAGAGTGCCTGCAACACAAACCAAGGAAATTCTCCAGTACCTATCTGCTCCCTCTGTTGCCATGTAAGAACAAATCTCCGGTTTGCTTTACTGGAAGGAAGCAGATGAACACACAGAGAGTCTTCCGACACAGCCACCAAGGTCATGTCAGTGAGACCAGCTTTGGAGGGGAAATCTGGACGAGGGTAATTCTGTAGGTGTTGTGCATTACCTCTGGAGTACCTTCCTCAGATAAGAGCAGCAAAAGAATGAGTCAGAGGATCTCTTCTCCCTTGGTTTTAGTGTCTTGTTCAATAGCTATGCTGCACTGGCTCCTCTTGACGCATGGGTCAGATCAATACTGGGTCTCAAAGGTGGGCACTGAATGGTCTTCATGGTCTATAGAATGCTTCTGTGAGAGGCCTGTCCCAACACTGCAGTCAATGTTGTACAACTTTTTTTTAATACATAATGCGTCGCAGATTAACCAACACAACATGCATGAACACTAAAATGTAGCAGAATAAAACTGCTGTGTTGTAATCAAGGGCAAAATTGTTAAGCTTTTTGAACATTTGGTCGTCTTCCCCATTTCTATGTACATTTTGTATTACAACTGACCTTTTAATACCAGTGTCTTGCAAATAACCGAAACAAAATGAGCTTGGTTACTTTTTTCATGTTACAATGACTATCGTCAAGGCAACCCTGAGTAGAAAGTATCGTCTGGTTTGGCAATTATCGTCAATCTAAAAAATTCTCAACGGTTTTATGAGAATTTAGGTCAAGTCTGTGACTGGACTTTACTAACATATCAGTATGCTTTGAATCAAACGCTTCCATTTAAATTGGGGCTAAATATGTAGTGTTTTAAGGTAAGGTTTCTTCAACAATGTGTTTTTTTTTACCTCCATGCATCTTGAAGCTCAGACCAGTTCCCATTTTCCAGCTTTAGAAAAGCATCCGCACAAATTGTCCAACATGTTTAATTCTTGATCTGTCATATATAGGCTGAAGAGTTATTGACATTTCTCGCTGAAATGTTACAGAATGTGGAAAATCCCAGCTAAAATTGGAATCTGACAACAAACACCTAATGAGATTATGTCTGCACTCAGAATCTTCTCCATGACCTAGGAGAGGTATGTGACAGGCAGCTCAAAAATCTTAATTCATTAAAGCCACTTAAGTTCCAGCATACCAAATAAATTTATGGATGCTATGTGGCGAAATGCCTGAATGGTGAGTTAAATGTCATGGACAAGGGGGGGAAAAAAACAACCTGCTCATATGGAAAGCACAGCAGTACCCTGTCAGTTCTTGTTAGAGAGGAGAGCAACTTTCACTCCTGCTAATATTCCTACCTAAGATAACATCAGTTTTATGCACACACGTTAATAAGAAAATATAACTGTCCGATTGTTTATTAGTGTAACTTTATTTATGTCTGTAGTTGGCTGCAGTATTTGTGTTCAACTGGGTGTTCACCAAGGTTTCCTGGGACTCATTCATTTAGAAGAACAAAAGCTTTGCATTGGCATGTATACTTTTACTGCCCTGATCAACATCAGAATTATAAGCTGCCTTCTAAATCTTATCAAATTTTTAACCATTGAATCCATTTTGATGGGAATCAAATAAGTTTGGATGATTATGAAGAGCCCTGCATACTTCTAGTCTTATACCAGGAAAAGGTTTTACCACTGACTATGACTATGAAAAATGCTTAAACATCGTTTAGTTATTTAAATATATTACAGTTTCTACATTTTTAAACATTTCCAGACTCAAATGTATGGTAAATGTTTACCCTTTTATACTGATTTTAACTTAGCATATTTAAATATATGCATGGTTTTAAGGTGGGTGTCTGGCTAAAATGCCACACAATGAGACAGGTAATAAAGGCAAAGTCTATTTCCGATCTTATCCAGCCCTGCACAACTCTTAACTGCATCCTTTTCCAGACACAGAATTCCTTCCGTTTCTGCAAAGGCATCTTATAACCAAAGCAAATTAGATTACAGGACAGAACGGAGTTATTTTGTCTGGTTGCAATGATTTCACCTGGCATCAATCTATGCCATCTCTAACAACTTGACTTACCCAAATACAAAGAAGCATTTTCTTTCTTCACGTTGTCGTCCAGGTAGGTGGGCCCCAGAGTGTAGATTGGTGTGGAGCCCATGCCAATGAGTATCTGGGCGCAGATGAATAGCGCCACATACAGGTTGTGCTCATTGCCTTCCTGATCTCGGGGGCAGGATGCCACTTCCAAGTCCCGCCGGCTGCCGTTCTCGCTTTGGCAGAGGCCTTCATGGCCTGCCGAGGAGTTCATCTCCTGGATCTGGTAAGGTGGGGAGATGAAATGTGGCAGGGAGAACAACGCTGCGCCCACGGCTATCACCACACCCCCCACGGCCAGCCAGCGCGGCCTTTGACCCCTGCCACCGAAGTAAGAGATGAAGACGACCACCAGCAGGCTGCCGATGTCGAAGCAGCTGACCAAAAGGCCGGATTCTGAGCTGCGCAGGCTGTAACGCTTCTCAATGGTGGTTATGACACTGCTCATGTAGCCTGAAACCATCAGGGACTGGATGAACGTCAAGTAGCACATGCAGAACAAGAAGCAACGTGAGTCGCTCAAGATAAACCGCACACACTTTCTGACTGGGATCTGGATAAACTGGCTTAGAGAGAAGCCGAGCTTTCTACCTCTGGAGCCTGTGGCCCTGTGACCCTCCACCGGCATGGAGCTGCTAAGTCCCACCATGCTGGACACTGAGGGAGAGAAGTCCGTCCACGAGGAAGGGGACTCCGCTTCACTGGATCCCGGGGTCTTCAGCTGGAGTGCCCGACTGTCCTCCAGAGCCACGCAGGTGCAGGTTGTGCCGACTTGCTGAGGCTTTACAGAGGGCCCAGCCCCCTGCTCAAATGGTCCATTCAGGATGGGCAAACTTTTGGACTTGAAGCTGTTCTCTGCAGATACGTACTGGTCCTGGAGCTGACAGATCTCCACGGACTCGGACAGATCGCTTCCCGTCTCGTCGTGGTCTGACGAAGTCATAGCGCAGCTGGAGTTGGATCCCGCCGACCGCCGGAACAGGTCCATCAGTGACCGGTGGGAATGGGGACACCGTGGAGACGCTGCAGGTCCCCGATGTGGGGTGAAGACCGCCCGGCCAACCGGACTGAGGCAGACTCAATCCCTATGTTTATATTCATGGTTGATTCCACATTTCCGATCCCGACAGAGAAGCAGCGAAACTTTGGTACTTGGACATGCTTGGAAGCATTTAAGCATTACCTTCTTTTTGAAAGAGATTTCGTAGAGAGGCCTTTTTGTCAGCATACACCTCTCTGGTGCTCCAACCTGAACATGTTTACCAGTAAGAAAACAATGATGTCATATGTTGTTGTTGACTTTTATGGGTCTTTGTTAAGACAGCATCCTGGCTTAAGTATTTCCTTTGTCTCATAGCTGTACAGCATCCTAGGAAATAACAGTAATAATAATAATCATCACCATCATCATAATAATAACAATAACACATCAGTTCTAAACAAACAACATTTATAACAGATATATCGCAATATGCTATTTATATTTTATTCGGTTGATTTAAAAAAAAAATAAGATAAATAAAGGAACGGAGAGAACAAAAGAACACCCTGACCACTTGAGTCTCTGGGAGCGACTGGAGAATGAAAATCAACGAACATTGAAAGAACAGCCTTAAAAAAACGACACATCTGCGACCCTAAACATCGCGTCGAGATAAACTGTCACAAACTGAAGGTTGTTCTACTCACCAGACTGAGGGGAGCGAGGTAGCCTGTTGTTCTCCGCTCTGCAGACGCACGCTCAATGAGAGCCGCTTGACGCGCACAGCGCCTGCTGCTACCAGGAGCATGCGGCGGCTTCAGGGACCGTCGGAGATTTCAATGATGCTTACTCTTATGGATGATTGAGAACGGAAAAGCACTCGAGACTCTGTCTTCCTTGACAAAACTGTCTGAGAACAACTCGGTTACTCTATCACCCAGCTATAGAACATTTTGGGAGATTTAGTGACACCTTTAAACTGAATGTTTTTTTTTAACAATGTGAATGAACCTGCCTCTGGGCTTTTGAACAGATTAATAAGGGAGTATAAGAGGTAAGAATTTTAACAAATGGCCTCTTCTGATTTAAAAAACAAACATCCAAATGTAGATCACATAATTGGGTCATCGACAAGACTCTGAACAGCTTTGCTTCTTCAATGGCTGTGTTTTTGATACTGCTCCATTAAGTTGCTCTATGTTTGCAAAGAGCACAACTAATAATGTCCTGAAGAAATCACATTTAGTGGTTTATATTTATATATTTATACATATCAAATTTAGTTAAAGTTTTTTCTTTTATATCTCGTCACTAAACTTTATGTTGTAGTGAAATTAATATTACGTTTCCATTAATGCTAATATTAAGACTAACGTGGTGCCGTAACTGCTTTACCATGTATTTGCTACAATGTGCAGACCATTTTTTAACAAATGCTATTTTTGTGTGGACCAGAGCCAGGTGTATGACTACGGTGTGAATTAAGTTAGGGTTAGATTTATGGGTTAGAGATATATTGCTAATGCTTAGGTTTAGGATTAGGGTTATGGTGTGTGCGAGCCCCACATACGCGGCCCATGGCTGTATACACCAGTTTGTAAATGGCGCGGCAGGCATGAAGGCGTTTTGATCGTGTTGTTTAAGCCACAAAAGTCAAGTGGGAACTTGTAGTTTTGTGGGCGACTTTCCTTTTAATTCCCATTTAATTAAATCTAAAGCTTAAAGAAGTACCACCCACTCTCAAGGGCTTTATGAAAAAAAGTGTGCCTCCCTAAATGCACCTCCATAGTTTGATATGGCACAGATTAGTCTGACCCACAGCCTGATTGCACCAGCATGCTTGTTCGCCCATATGGAGGGCTTGTTTCGTCATGTGGACAGCTGGGACCCCTGCTGACAAAGCAGTGGCCCCTCAGTGGTCCCAGGCTGCCTCATGGGAACAATAGCGATCTGTGTGCGGGTGTGCCTAATGTCTCAAAGAGGAGAGGAGGCTGATACTTCTCTGTAACTGAAACTGAATCAAACCAGATGACATTACTGCTGGACAACTAGAACAATTTTTTTAAGATAAAAAGCTTGCAGAGTTAGTATTATTTGGATCTAAACTAGATGAAAATATATTGGCTGTGGGATCTAGACACTGGACAGCTATTCTGTTTCTGATGAGTGTTATAACCAATCTGCCAACCTATGAAATAGATAAATGGCCTACTCGAAGGACATTAATTAATTTCCTGAATCACTAAGTGATCAATCACTCCCCTTTCATTCTGCTGCTTTTTTATTTCCCATATACACTGAGCCACAGTCAATTTGAGCTAAAGTGTGTCTTTTGTACCTGAATATTTCTCTTGGCTACACTCAAACCAATTGTTGACCACAGCTAGTTTAATAAATATTCTCGAGGTCCACAGCTTTAACCGGGTCTATGTGCGTTGCTAACTTACAATTTAATATAGCAGGACACACAACCTTTCTTTGAATGAGACATTTAAAAACTGGGCCAGCTTTCCGTCCTAACTTCCCTTCAATGTCATGCCCTAATTTTTCAAACCCCTTGCCGGTCGCGGCAGATGGACACTCGTACTGAGCAAGGTTCTGCAGGAGGTTTCTTCCTGTTAAATCGGAGTTTTTCCTCTCCGCTGTCGCTACATGCATGTGTATCAGTGTATGGATTGCTCTAAAGTCCATGACACAAGGAAAGCTATCGTCTTGTAGGCAGATTCCAGAGGAGTGAATGCTGCAAGTCAATGACTCGATTCAATCTGCTGGGTTGCCTTAGATTGGAAACTTTTTCAAACTGATTTGTTATGATGTATCTATGATTTTAATTGATTTTCGTGTAAAGTGCCTTGAGACGACATCTGACATCTAACACAGAGACACACAGTACAAACAACCAGATATGTTTATGGATTGTGAGAGGAGGCCAGAGTACCCAGAGAGAACCAATGCATGCACAGAGCGAACAGGCAGACTCCATGCCAAACACCTCAGACCAGTTAAAACTAGGACCTCTTGCTGCAAGGCAACAGTGCTACCAGCTGCACCTCAGTGCAGGTGTAGTTGAGTGTTGGATATGACAGTTGAACTCCTAACTGGATATTCAGGGTTTTTTTAAATTAATATATACTTTTTTATACATAGTTCTAAGTACTAACACCCTTAAAAAAAGCTACAATTATTATGCTTTTATTTAGGGCCCCCATGATTATAAATAAATATTTCTGATGGAAGCACACAACTACTCCTCTCCTTCTGTAGTTTCAGACTTATATTGTCTTGTATGGTGACAGAATCACACTAATATATACATAATAGTCTGAACTTCATTGTTTTAGGTATTAAGAAACAGAATCCTGAACAACCATTGATTGTTTATTTTTGTTTTTTCTTTCATTCTAGTAGATGCGGGCCTGAAGGGTTTAAAAATTACATGTAACATAAAGGAGAGAAAATTTTGTTTTGGTCACCACAGAACAGCAGAGCACAGGGGATTCCTCTGGACCTCTAATGGTTTTGTTTCAACAGTGGCTTTAACCTTGTAAAAATGTTGGACTTGTAGTTGTCATGCCAACAGATTCTTCACATTAGCTTAGAATCTCTATCTTTTTACAAAGATACCATAGCATTTGTTTCTGCTTCTCTTATTTATGCTCTTAAAGCAAAGCGTAAATATGCTGGACAGTTTTCAGATCTTCATTGTATGGAACTTTCTACAACCTAATTACACTTTTACGTCAACTTTGCAATTACTTGTTGTTTTATCACTTTAAATTCTAATAAAACCTAATTACATTTCTGTATTAACAGAATGCGAAATTTCAAGACTTATTGATGCTGTACAACACAGAAAGTTTTCCACTGTTTTATGAGCCACTTAGTGATTCTTCGCACTCATTTGTGGGGAATTAATGAAACACATCACAGTCCATCTCAAGGCCTTTACCACTTTTGATCAGCAGGTTGTCATCTCATGTTGACAGCACAAAAAAAGACTCATCAATAGCAGCAACCCCCTTGGAGACGCTTAGGCATTCAAGGACGTGAGCGGTTGGATTGCATCTGCTAACACTGTATCACTGCTCTACTGGTGTTCCAACACACTGAGATGAAGATGCAGCTAACATTTATTCCATGCAAGACCTCCCTTTCACCAACATTTGTGTTTCTAATCTAGTTTGTAATCCTAATTTGTAGCTATATCTCTACTTGATTACAGACTCAGTTATAAGGGAAAAGATCTTCCTCTACCTTAGTGTCAGCAGAGATAACCATTTCTATCAAGCGGGTCGAGAATAGGACGATTAAATTATGTCTTTTTTTTTGATAGTGTGTTTTTATAGTTTTTAATATTGCAATTATGAAATGTTTTAGCATCTTTTCCTTTTTTCACCTTTAGATCTGTGATTTATCATCCAGCAGTGTGATGTTATTTTTTTATAAAACTAAATGGGTCTGATTCAGAGAGAAAGTCCTGGAAACATTTAGATGGTTTATGGTGTTCTTCAAAGACTGTGAGAATATATGTAGAGCTTTCAGTTAACATTAGTAGCTTTTTCTAAAAGTTAACGAACCTATGTCCTCGTAGAAATTATTCAAGAGTGACAAAATGTCCGCAACGGCAACATATTCAACAATTATGTTTAAAGAAGGAATAAACGTGCTCTTACATAGTTTTTTTTTATATATCCATATGTTAAATTGAGGCATTTATTTTTTATTGCTGTATATGTTTTTGCCAAAGTAAAATGCATTAAACTAATCGGATAGGAAGTGAAATAGTTGGTTTGATTCAGAAGAGCCAGAAATCAAATTAAAATGATCAATATTGTTACGGATTGGTTTTATACTGAAACTGAGACTGTTCTCAGTTGAAGAACAGACAATAATAGTTTTATAATCAAGTTGGCTCAAGAATAATCTATTATTATTTAAATAATAATTATTCAAGAATAATCAAAAGTTGAAGAACGAGAAACAGAATTATAAAAGAAGCTTATGCCCCAGCATGAAATACAATATAAAAACACAACTATTATTTTCTGAGGACATTATACAACACTGCCCTCTAGCGCCCAATATTATACAATGAAACCATTATCTGCATAATAAGGACAATGTAGGTTTAAATGGTGACCAGAAGATGGCGCTCTGTGTTAACTTTTAAGATATTTTTATTAGGAGGTTTTGTTGATTTTACATCAACTTGTACTGTTTAAACTCCATGGATAGTGAAAGTAATCAAATAAAATAAAATGCAAACAAAAAGTCATAACTATAAATTTTAAAATAATCATTTGGAGAATTAAAGGGCCACTTTTGAAGTCTCTAAATCTGAGAAATGAGGCCTTGTGGAATTAATATTGAGATTAATCAAATTTGACTAAAGTAATCATTACTGACAAAATACACATCTAATTTTGTTCCTCTGATTCGAAAATTTTCAATTTGAATTGGTTTTGGAACCCAAGGCCAATTAAAACGGACGCTCTTCATCTTAATAGCTGTTAGTCAAAAGTTTTCATCCAGATTTATTCAATTTCTGAAACTACCACAATGATGTGAAACTGCTCGAGTAAAAATCTCAATGTGCTGAATTTCTTCTCTTGATAAAAGTTGAAACACTAAACAACTGTGTCTGAGCAAGGTAGCCTAGAACCCGGGGTTACTTATTTTTGGTTCTTTCAGTGGAAATGGGCCAGAATTTAAGCAAACTACTTTTGGGGAGCCTGTGAAAGGATACACCTTTTATCTGTATTTACAAAATTGTCCGAATTTCTATCAATATTCGCAACCCACTTAAATCATCTGATGCCCTTGAAATCCCCCCCCCCTTCCTCCCTCCCCACACTCTTCCTTTTATCCATCAAAGCACGATTGTCATTACAGAAATCAGTAATCAAGCTCCGCGTCTGTGTTTGCATCTTCTGCCAGCTTAAGATAATTAAGCAGAAACTCACACAGACATATATGTTGGCGAGTACATTGAGCAGCCCCATCCCCCATCATCCATATCTCAGCCATATTCCTGTAGGCTCTGTAGCCTTGACCGCCATATCGGTTCCATGTTGAATACGGGAAAATGTAAACATGGCAGATATTGAGGCGTTTGCATTTCTAACGGGAAGTCCTGAGTGATGATGAGGATGAAACTCCTTCCTAGACATCTACATCTCTCCCCTGGGACATTTTCTTTAGGAAATTGTCGCTTGCTTTGGTATTTTACTAAAAGCATAGACAAAAAAAGCAAACTGGAAACAACTGCACAGCCTCATCAGCTAATGCTTTTAGAACGGCGCTGTGATATAGGGCTCTATGCTTGAGCTGAAATCATCGGTGGCACTGTTTTCTCACAATCTGTTTAAAAGAGAGGGATGCTTTTAAATTTGCCGCCTGCTGTGCTCCCCCCTAAGTGAGCATTCTGAGGCTGCCTCCCTGGTCTGTAGCTGGTGCTACACCCATTACTAGTTTAACCATTCAAAGGGGCTTTCAGCTGGAAACCTTGCCACTGATGCATATGAATGAACCAAGTGGAACAGGACAGAAAGCTGGCGTAGTAATTGTGAGGACAACGGGGCGAGGTACCCAAAATAAAGACCCTGCTCTGGTAAAAATGGAAGTCTGTAGAATACCCCTTGGTGTGCCGAGCAATCACAGCAGATTGGTCTTCATCCTTATGCTAAAATCATCTTGGCCCTCAGGTCACCCAGTGAGCATGCTCATGCACAGGTCTCTCCATGACAAAGGATAAGTGAATGTCTCTTTCCTAATAAATCATGGGGACATTAACAAATATGTGCCTTGTGAAGAGAAGAGCCCTGCAGCTCCCTTCCCTGTGGGGATCTTTAACTCTGATAGCACACAGCTTTGATTAGGAGGGACAATAAGACAGCGATGGCTGAAACCTCTCCCCTGGGGTGTGAATTTATAAGAAATGCAATCAGTAATAATTTATATCAAAATATTTTAAAATGTTAAATGTCAAAAATCCAAGAAAAATAAGACAAATCTTTCAGGGAAATTAACACATTTTATGAGGTAGATTGAAACAGTTATAAGCAGTTAGTCTATACCTGTTTGTGTCTTTAATAACTGAGACTGACTCTCATGCAAGATCAGATGCTCTTAAATCAATCTGTTTCAAAAATGTTTCAGCAGGTATTTTTCCTTAACTGCTAGGTGGAGTTGTTGCTTAACTTATTCTCAGCTAAATTTTCCTATAAACTGTTAGTTTTGGTTGCTAGTTGTTTTTTTTAGCATGAAGTCATGGGCCAGCTGCTCCTCTATTTCAAAACCCAGCATGCTTTTTGTTCTTACTGATTGCTAACTGTGCTGGATACTTCAATAACCATGAAAAGTATGTATGTATGAATATTTTTTAACTTACAGGTTTGAAAGTTAGATTAAGTAATTAAGTTTGGTAAATCACAGCCTCTGCACTTATTTAGTTGCTCCTTCGAGGTAAACTTATGGCTTCAAATAGTGTGAATTGAGCTTTTACCCTAAGTACAACAAGTTTGTTTCTGTGAATTTGTGTGACCACTTCAATCTCTTACAAACGAACCAGGGAACCAAGAGGAACAAGGAAAGATGGCTTATGAATGAAATAAAAATAATAAATCAACATTGGTAGGATCAGATCAGGTACGAATGAACAAGTAATGCAGTTGCATCATTATCTGTTTGATAAACAGCTTTTCTGTTTTGGAAGAGATTTGTATTTCAGAGTTTGTTTTAGGTGAGTTTTTAAATAGTTTTAAACAATATATGAAATTGAAACATTTTTATGACTGCTTACTAATGTAAGCAGTCATAAATATCTTCTTTATATTAAGGGACATCTTCACATATAACATAGTAATAGGAAGAAGCAGGGGATCTATTCCTAGATTACAATCTCTGTTAAAAATTAATAAATTATTTCAAAATATCTTGTGTTGTTATTGCAAAACAAGGAAAACAGTAACAAGAGTTTACTTACTCCATAACAGTAACAACAACAAAACATATTAATATTTGTATCATTTTGTATTTAATTAGTAAAATAAACAATGTTTGTTATTACATTTTAATATATTTCAATATGGCTTTAAAAATAGTCGTAGAAACAGACAATAGTCTAATTTTCTTTTCTTAAAAAAATTATGCAAAAATGAGAACAGAATGCTCTAGACTGGTTTTTACGAAGGACAACCGATAAGTGAGGCATGGACGATTTTTACTAGTTTGCACATCATGTCCAGTGTTGCAGAGGGTAGATCGGGCTTTTAGAAGGGTCAGTAGAGACCCTGAGTTTACTGTAAACAGTATCTCTACAGCATATGAAAATGGACCATAGCTGGAGGGCTTTTGTCCTTCTTAAGGGGGATCCAAACAGCACTCACAGAGTTAAAGAAGGGACAGACAAACATTTTATATTCATGGAAGACAATTACCTCCACATCAATGAAATAATTGCCCTTTAGAGGACTTAAGCTGCAAACTGTTGTATGTGTGTTTTCAGGCCCTTGGGCCGCTGAGGTTCTGCTCCAACATCTGTGAAGGGGCAGGGGGATACATTTTAGCCAAAAGAGGTCATTTTTCTAAAATAAGTATTTCCGGGACATTGTGGGAGAAGAGCGGCGTGTTTTAATCTGTTCCACGTTTGGTCAGTGTAAGTAAAGGCAAAAGTTGATTTTCTTTGACGACACACATCAGCTCCTCAGGTCCTCAGAGGTCAGAGGGTGTTGGATCGTGTGCCTTCCTTAACCCAGTAGAGGATCCTTCTACTCAGCTCATCCCACTAATTAGCTCGCAACCACACTGTAAAAGGACTACTCTTGCTAATTAGCATAAGCTGGAAACCAGGCTGGACAGAAACAGACAGGGAGACATGGATGGATGAAAGGAATGGGGAGCCTTTCAGCACAAATGATGACCTTGGGTTGAAAGCTTTTCTGGCATGTCAGCTTGGACGGTTTCAGAACATCTTTCATAAAGCAAAAAACAAGGATTTACTTAACAAATATTTATTAACAACACAAAAATGAGCAGTCATTTCCTGTTGATGCTTCCTCTATCACAATTTTTAATCATTTTCAATAAGATACACTAAGATTATATAACTTTAATAGGATCAGTATGATAGAGCCTATTTGATTCCACCTTTTCCACCATCAACCATTTTGGAAAGGATTCAGTCTTTTTAAACCCAGATGTCTTCTTAAGATACTTGCAAATGGTAACAAATATTTCATATTACTATAAAAATGTGTCTACCGCCACATATGAGAGAGCACATCGAACAACTTCGGTACAACAGGGGAAAATATGGTGGATTTCATATTCAAAACACACAAAAAATGACTAAACAGACAGCATGTTTTATATTAATTTAGCGATCTTTATATGCTGAAATTATTTTGAACAAGACACTTCACGTAAGAATTGTATTTAGTTTGCATGGTAAATCCGAAACTATAATCAAGATTTTGCTTTCTGATTTAGCAAATTGTTACAAAAATAAACAGTTTCATGTATAACAAAGTAATTTTTTATGCACGCGGTGAATTGCGAAGAAAAAACAGATATGATGCAAGGCTGTGGTGCAAGTTCTTGGTTGTTACAGTCGTTTATTTCTTTTTTTTTAAGTCTGAGGATCTTTGATATGACGTCTACAAGATAAAAACAGAAATGGAATATTGAGCAGCGCTGTACGTAACACCACCTTTAAATGTTTTATTTTTTATAAAGTTGTAGAAGCAAAAACATTTGTCATTTTGGTGACCACACACAGTTCCTGAACTTTCCCCGTAATCCAGTTGTTGAGACACAGCTGGCAACAGAGCAGTTCAGTCTGTGGTTGATGCACACCTGTTAGTGTTCTTACCCCCACACACACACACACTTACACCCAAGTACCTACACATATCAAGACTCTGTACTGACTTCAATTACAGTAACTGTATTTATGTCTAACTGTAACCAAGTCCTAACGTAGCATTTACATCTGAACCTAACTCCAAACCCTAAAAAAGCCCCATTAGTAGGCTTTGGAGAAATTGGCCTTTAGAACAACAGTGAATGTTCCAGAGAAGGTCCTAAATAGAATACCTAAACAAGTACACCCACATAGCGGCGGTGTTAATTACTGCAACACTCTCTTTGTCCTCGCCATAATCCCTAACATCTCATTGTTGGTCACATGTGCTGGCTCCTTCATTATTCTCAGCCTCCTCGCCCTCTATAAACCACCCCCAAAAGAAGCACCAAGGAGCAAAAGTGTGCTGCACTACAAAAGGTAATGGAAAGAGGGGTGTAATTAGCCCCCACCCCATCCCGTAACAGTAAGGCCTGACTGGGGACCAGGAAGCCAAACACATAATGGGACAAAGTTTAATACAAGACTTCAGTGCAAACAGAGGAGTGTGCTGCTTTGTGTTCAACGCTGGTGTAATCAGAGGCCTTTTTGTCACAAAGAAACAAGTGGTGATTCGTTTTACTTATTAGCTAACCATTAATTGGGGAGAGGTACTACAGGGGGATCGGGATGTGGGGGGATTGTTATTCAAGCTGGATGAAAAAAAAAAATCATCTGCACAGTGAGCCTTTAATTGAATCCCCTGCTGGTCATTCAGAGATTGCTCTGTCAATGATTACACAGAGATCAATAAACACAGGGCAATTAGGATTTGGGATAAAATGAGCCCACAGTGTTTTTATTTGTTTTTGTTTTGTTTTGTTTTTTATCTGAGAGAAGACAACTTACTCGTTTATCTCTCCCAAAAAACTACATTGCTCACTTACATGGTCTTCCAGCCCCCTTGACAGATTTGTACCTTTGCCGCGTCTGTTCAGCCATGGCCCACATCAATGATCAGTGGCCTTAAATCCACCCACTGTGGCGTTTCTGCATCGATCCGATGATCTGGCCATCAGATAAGCTAACAGATCTATGAAGGAGTCCTGCTGTGATTGAGTTGCTCTGCGAGTGTTGGAGTGTGCTCTGGTTCAAAACACACACACATACACATATACACATTAAACCTACCTTAAGCGTGCTTCACTTCAGGCTTGCTGGCATCTCTGTGTTGCTTTGTGTGTGTGTGTGTGTGTTTCGCCCAGGGAAATGTCCCGCCTGCACTAATTAGGAGTTGTAAAGGAGGTTGTGATTGCGGTTGTCAGTTTGCATCCCACACGGGGATCAGTATTCAGAGTGTCCACTGCACTGTGTGATTAGAGAGAGCGGAGATGGAAAGGGAGCTCAAACAGAAACCCTGAAGCAGTTAATACAAAAACAGCAGGAAATAAAACATGTGGACAAGAAATAAAGCATAAACTGAAATAGGAAATATTAATCGTCTCATGAAGGATGCATCCTTACTGGAAAATAGTTGTAAATTTTCTATTATTAAACACTTGAAGAATAAAGAAGTGCATCTGAGAACTTTCACGGAACAAATGTTGCCCAGTGGATCAATTTGATCAGATGAAAGGAAGTTGGTCTGGATGGTAATAAATAGCAGAAGGAATATTGAATGCCCACATTGACAAGCCTCATGTCCTGGAGAAAAATGTTTTTTCAGTAAAATAATAAAACAAATAAACAATTTAAAAAAAATACAAGACAAGAATCCTTTTAAGGAAGTCAGACTCTCTAGACACCCACCTGTTTGCGTTGGGATCACGCTGCAGGGCTGTTTAGCTACCAGTGGTACCGGTGCATTTGTGGGAATCTATCTCCAAAAGCGTTTCATTTGAAAGCAAAGACTCATTATAGGAATACACGAAGAGTTTGATAACATCTTTTAAACAAGTAAAGAAAAAGTGAAAAAACTGTTTTTTTCCCAGATTTGATCTGCATTTGCTACTTTGTCAAACATGCAGGGCAAATTTTACCTTTAGATGAAGAAAACCGAAGGGGAGAAAAAATGTTATGTTCAAATGATGATTTTATTGATTAAGGGACAAAAATCTAAATCAACATATCCTTATCTACAAAGTTCTTTCTAAACATAATGACTAGCCATGCCACCCCTGAGAGTAGCAACTGTCATCAAGTGTAACAAGCAATAAGTTCGTTGAATTGTACTGTAATAAGAGAGCCACCCTGAGAGGGTTATTGATTATGAAAAACCTGTTTAAGTTCATGTTATTGTAGCCATATCATATTTAAAGTAACACTTAGTAACTTTTCAACATTCATAAAAATTTTTTGTACTTTGTGATTATAAGTCAACTGATAGCTTTGTTGAATGATACCTCTGTCATGGCCCGAGGGGGTCCATAATGCTTTAACCGGCACTAAGCAACTTTGAGAAGGGTGGCAGGCACACAAAACAACTGCAAATGTGCTGACTGCTTTACAGCATACGTCAATTCCCTTGATTCTTTTTTTAAACATCATATCAAATCAAAAATACTTTTTTATCCCAAAGGGACACTAAATAAACATCCTCATATGACAGTGTTGTGCCACAATTTGATGTATTAACTCTTCACTTTTCACCCCTTCACACTGCCACTGGAAACAGAAATGTACTTCAATCCAACTGCAGGCGACAGGGAGATTAAGAATTTACTCCGCTCATGGGAAATGAAGTTTTCCTTCAGGCAAAACACTACCGCTTCCTTGTGTATTCAGATATGTGTTTTCTTCAAACCACATCATAAGTTAGTTGTTCAAGCAACACTGATGTAGTGCATCAGTCAGTTAGGGTACGTGTGAATTAGCTTTTTTCTCAGTGACCCGTCCACGCTTCCATGATCAAGAGTGACAATAACAATACATGTCAGCTGCCTCTCCACCGCAACCACACACGGGTCATCAGATGATCTCAATCCCTCTCTTTCTCACACACACACACACATACACATACACATACACATACACATACACATACACATACACATTTCCTAGATCTAAGCTCTACATTTGAGCCGAATACAGGTAACAGGATGACAACAGTCACAATTAATAGACACTCAGTCTGGGAGCTGCCTTCATTAGATGTGTGCTGTGTGATCTAGAGGGCCGGTCTAATGGTCAGGTTCAAGGCTAATGGGCAACAGGGAAGACAGGAACACTTGGGAGAAGAGGTCTGCTTGTATATCACAAAAACAAATTAGAAATTGAATGTAGACTTTCTGGGCCATAGAAGGAAACTTAAGTGCCAATGATAAAAAGCAGAAGGGTAAACTGAATTGGTGCGAACATATTTTACATGTTGAAGAGGATATAAAAAAGTGTATAAACAAGTGTTGTAGCATTGTTAGATAATAGAATAGTAATAGTTTAAGATTTCTTTAATCCTTAAGTTTAAAGATCTTGGGTTGTGCTTTTAAAAATATCCTTTTTCTTGCCCTAGTTTTTGCTTATTAGTCTATTCTTTATATCCAGCTCAGTTATTCTTGCCTTTTTGTTCTATCAGGGTTCTGCAATGATTTTTGCTTTATCTCATTTATCTCACCTCAGTTCATTTCTTCTTTCCTCAGCATGCCTGCCTGGTCTCTCCTCACAACTGCACCCAGTTCCCACTCAGCCGCCTGTTGACCTGGTTAAATCAGTTGTGTTGGACCGGATACGTTTTTTAAAGACTTGTTGCATACACACTGTGTAGTTTATCAACTCAATACTTGGGCCTCCTTTTGCATGGCTTACTGCGATGTTGCATACCTATGGTGCTCTAGCTTAAGATCTAGCTTAAGAATTATTTTGATAGTAAAGTTCAAAGTTCAGTGCTGAAATTATGATGTAAAAATAATCATTTCTAATGAAATATCACAGTATAATATGCTATGAAATGCAATATAATGCTATGAAACACAGTTTTATGTGCTATGAAATCAGTTGATGTTAAGCAGACATATTCTCTCCATTTTCAAATCCCTGAATGGTCTTGTGTCATCATGTCTTTTGAGCTTCTTACCCCTTTTACTTCTTCAAATGTGTCAGATCCTTAACCTCTAGAAATGTCATGCCCAGGCATATTTTACTATTTAAAATATTAAAAGGTTGTTTAAACATTAACCATAGAATTTGGTACCAGCAGAGCTCTTTTCATGGGATAGAAAAAAATCGTTTTGTTAAAGGAATCCTGGACACTTACATCTTTCCTGCAATCCTTTGTCATCAATTTCAAAAGCTTCCTAAGTATAAAACCTTTTTAGAGATGTTATTGTGCCCTGAAAACAATCTACCCTGGAACACAATTTGCAAGTGCGCATATGTCGGGTGCTGTTTGTGCCTTGCCGTCTCTTTGCGCAGTTTGCACTCAGTTTGGAGAGCTCTGGAGACTACGCTTGAACATAACGCTGTTATTGTTTTTGCTGGTACAACATTGTTGGCGGCCTTCATTTCTGCTCAACATAAATCGACTTTCATCAGAGAACAGCACTGAGGCCCTCTGGTCCCTCGTCCAGCGTAAATGCTCCCTGGTCCATGCAAGACGATGACGCCTGTGCCTGCTGGTGTGTTCAGGTACCCTTGCAGGTGGTTTAGCACGTAGACCACGCTGATGTAAACGGTTTTGAATGGTCTAAAGTGACACTTTGGTGCCTATCACCTCCCTTAAACGTGCCTGGAGTTGAGTGGCATTGATCATCTCAGGGCATTGTTCACAATGTAGCGGTCATCACCATGGGATGTGGACAAAGGACGTCCACTTCTACGCCTTTCTGTAACTCTTCCAGTCTTTCTGTTGCAACCTGCTGATGACACTCTGTGACATTCTGAGCTCAGTGGCCACGTCCGTCTGAGAAGATAAGATAAGATAAGATAGACTTTATTGATCCCGAAGGAAATTGTTTTGCCAGGGTTACAGAGTATCAAATAACAATTAACACGACACACTCATCTCACCTACAACACAGTACAGTACACAATCAACATATAACAATAACTACACTACTATTTATCCCTCCTGCAGATGGAAGAGGAATTGTACAGTTTGATTGCCACAGAGAATGTCCTGTTTGAAGCATTGCAATGGCCAGGTACTGTTGATCCATTGTTAGGTGTCGTCTTGGTCTCATGATGTCACAATGTGAACAGCCTGATGAGGACGACTGTTTAAACACCAGCTGTAATTGAACCAGGACATTTATTGGTCGACTCGAGAATCAAACACCTGTTGTGACTTTTGTCTTTAAGCTTCTCGTTAGAGAACAGCAACATGTGTAAAAAGTACTGAAACATTTAACAGTTGGACAGGTGCATTCAAAAGGTAAGAGTAACAGACTGCAGGGCATTAAATACATCTAAAAAAATATTCATCCCTGAATCTTTAGCAATCTTTAAACTAAAACCAGAGATGAGAGATCATCTATCATTCATCATTATTGTAAGATGTTTATCAATAGGTACCAGGATCACTGTAAACATTATGATGAGTTAAAACTGCACATCTCTGTTCTGATCGTCACATGATGCTCTGATTCAGCGTCCACACAGAGCTGGAGGATTCTGTTTGTTTCTGTTAGTTTCATCCTATATTAATGGTGGCGAAAAATCAAGGAGGATGATAGTAGTGGCTTCCTCAGCTGTGCCTATCATTGGAAGGGGGTTGGGGTGTGTATGCGTGTGTTTTTTTGTTTTTTTTCTTGTTTATGTGTTTATCTGTGTTGGAGGCTTCTTATAGGGTGTAATGAATTGTCTACTTTCAGGTTTCTGTTTGGAACTCAGTTGACTGTATTTCAGCTACTGATTAACTAAGGCCAGATTAATGTCCGAATGATGCAAGACAAAAGGAAAAAGACAGAGTGATGACTGTAACCATGTCATCCCTCAGCTCCAGTCTCCATAAATCTGCACTTTATAAATGGAGTGATCAGGTTCTCTATCTTACGCCGAGGTGAACCCTGTAGACCCCCGGCTCCTCTTCTCTCTCCTCATCTTCACGTTCCCTCTTCCTTTAATTACCGTGTTCATGCTTGGTGGGCACTGAGGACTTGATTAAGCCTGCCGTGTGCAGTTCCAGTCTCTACCCTGCTGATGAATGAGTCCAAAGCTTATTAACTTACTCGTTGAGATCAATAAGACGCGGTGCCTGGATGCTGCAAGGACAGAGCAGGAAACTGCGGGGCTGTTGGCCTCCATCCTGGCAGCTGGGTGGAAATCACAGACAATGATTGGACTGTGACAAACGGTAGACAGGGATTTGCTGAATGAATGGCCCAGAGTTACGGATATGAGAGAGTTCTTTTTAGTTATGCAAAGCAGATTTACTTCAAAACAAATAATTTACTTAGTTCGAAAAACATTGCCCTGACATTTTTTAATCGTAGACCTTCTTTAATAAAAATAACTACACAAATCAAAAATGTAAGTAATCTTTTATACTAGAAAAAAAATTTACTTAATAAAATGTATCTAATGTTTTAAATTATCCTTAATGTACTAAAAATATACTCTTACTAATACATGCTGTGTAAAAGTTGTTGAATGGACCAACTATTTTTAGGTTTTAAAGAAAAAAGAAAAAAGCGCTATTTGGGAAAAATTTTAAAAACAAATCAGGTAGTGCAAAAACATGTTACATAAAAGCAGATAATATTTACCCTGTTGAATTATAAAATAAAAATGTTATTTAGCCATTTTTATTTTTAGTCAAGAACACCCAAAGCCATTAAGAAGGGGCAAAAGAGCCCCAGAACGCAGAACCATGCTCTAAGTTATCACCATTATTTCCTACCCGAGATTGAAGAACGTTCGTGGTTTGGGAGACAGAATGAGACAAGCTGTTCGTGTCATCCAATGAAGTATGAACCCAGATTGGATGCCGTTGGTCTTTATTAGCAAACCAAGTCACTACTCGAGCAGTATAGAATTAATGCCATACAATACAGTATTTTTATGCAAAAGTGCAAATTATGAAACCAGTTTCCAACACAGTCCTGAAAAGTTTGGAAAAGTAAAAAATTGGATATTTTGTGAAGATGGAAAAAATGTCTAATAAAAATATGCTCTAATTTCTATTGAATGACAACAAATGATGTTCCTTCCAGTATAAAATCCGTAGTTAAAGCTCCGGATTGTGTAGTTTAAGCCTCAGGATGCACAAACTGAATTAAGAAGCTATCTTAGCTGAAGCTTTGCAGGGCATTGTGTTGACCATTGGCAGATTTTTTGTGCCTCTATTGATTCTGTCAACCATGGATTTGTAGCTTTAATTCCCTTTTATGTTCCAATTTGCTAAACATTTTTAGCAAATGCAATGATTTTCTTTTCTTTATGGAGATGGTTTTTTTATTGCCAGTTTGTGTGCTTTTACATTTACCTTTAAAAATGGCCAGTATACGATTAATCATTCAGTAAACGTATATAACCAACTATGCACTTATGTATGTGCCTTCTAACAGTATGCATGGGAACCCCTTTTCTTTAAGGATGTCTCTCAGATCCTTAATTAATGAAGGGCTCACCATTAAAGCAAATCTGGGCTCTGATGGAGGACTCAGCATTAGTAAAGTCTAAAAAGCAATTAGGAGATTCTGTGTGAAGGCAATATCCCAGTTGTTTGTCTGTGATGGATACCTGTTCACATCCTGGTGTCACAAAAAACTCTGTTATGTGTCTTCAGTGCCAAACAGGTTTCAGTGGTAAAAGTTATCAGTTTTGATGTTTTCTTTGTGATTCAAAAAGACAGAAAAATCCAAAACATAGGCAAGAGAAAAATAAGTAATTGATTTATTATTGTAGGCAGTTCGGCTTCGTCTGGAAAACTATGCAGATGTATGAAATCCCCTTTGGGTGCTGTGAGGCCTGAGAACTATCTCTGGTTTTGCCAGTTTACTTAAGGAAGCTGGTTTTAAAATCTAGACCATTACAGCAAGTCTGCCTGCAGAATAGTGTGCTATGAACTCTGCCTGCTCACTGCTGGAT
>JAVLVB010001131.1:1408763-1423513 GCA_032876305.1 Orestias chungarensis
TTTTTTTTTGTGGAGAAATGCATGTTTGGTTTAAAGCATAGATTAAGAGTCACTTAAGGCAGGATTATCAGAGAAGATTCAGGCTGTAGTGCAGTTCTTAGCCTCATCAGGCAGTACATTCCCATCAGAAACAAAGTCCGGAGTTAAATTTTTGCTGCCATCTGCAGTTTTCCTCTCATCAAAAGCACTTTGTCAAAGATATAGACTGACTCTTACCGTATCCTGAGCTATTTTCTGTGACTTCTATTATTCCTGTCAATAACAGCATCACCAATAGCCTGAGATGTAGAGCTGATGTCTCACTGATTTTAAAACAAATTGATCAAGTTTCCCAACAGTAATTATGTAGTTGCATTTCTGGAATGTCTTTTGCTATGAAGGAATATATGGTGCTTCAAGGACTCTGCCCCCACCCTCTAATTAATTGTTCTGGTGTTACTGGATGAATCAATGACCATCAGGAGATTGTCTATGGCCAAAGATGAATCTCATGTGTTGGAGATTGTTAGAAAAGCATAAACAGATCAATGGAGCTCAACTTTTTATGCTTAGATATCCCTTGGATATCCGTTCTGACTGATGCCATAGTTTGTGTGGGGCCAACGGTCCGCCATGAAATCAGAGCTGTAACACAAGCCCATTTAGCATATGGCATTTTTTAACCATGGAGAGGTAAACACAGTGGGGAGGTCAGGAGAGTAGTAAAACACACTGTTCTGGACAGCTCCCTTTGCAGACCCACACACAGGGTGGACACACACAGAGGACACGCAGCAATCACAAGAAGAGTCATTTTGCTCAAAGACCACTGGCTGCCTCTCGAAACGCCATGTATTCCTCTTGTGGTTAAACAGGGAAGGGTACGTCAGCTCAGGCATTCCCCTTTCTTTCTTGAGACCCAGGATTTTCTTCACTCTCCGGGGTCACCTGATCCGTTTAAATCTGTCAAAACACTAAAGGATGTTGATATCAGCTGTCAAACCTTTAAACCTAATGAGGCTTTTTCCATAGTGACAATCTTAACAGATCAACAAAAAACCCTGGAATCAGATTACAAAGACAGTCTATAACCACATATGAAGCAAATTGCAACAAGGCATACCTGGAAGAATGAGAGCCGGCATAGGAGGGCTGAAACATGTGCCTGAGATACATCCACTAACTTCATAACATAGTACACTAATTAACCTTTTTTACTTTTTTCTCATATTACAAGTAAAACAAGATTAGGTAGTACATATTTGTTAAGTAAACAAAATAGTATAGATGTTTTTTGTTTTTTTCTTCTATTTATGCATTTAGCAAACACTTTTATCCAAAGCGACTTACAAAGTAGCCACAATGTTACACTTATATCAATCTGACCATAAGCTATCTAGAAGAAAATCCCTAGTCAGAGTCAGTGGTGACAGTGAGAACATAGAGGGAAGTACAGAGAGAGTAGTAGAGGAGGTATAGAAGTATGGGTAGGAGTTAGGATAGGAGATGCTCATTGAAGAGGTGGGTCTTCAAGAGTTTCTTGAAGATGGACACGGATGCTTCTGTTGTTGTAGCACTTGGTAGGTAATTTCACCATCTTGGACCAACAAAAGAAAACAGTTTGGATTGACTTAAGAGTGGTGTAGGCACTGCTAGACGACAATCTCTTGATGACCGAAGTGACCGAGCTGCAACATAAGCCTTTGCAAGAGTGTTCGAGTAGAAAGGACCCGTGTTACATGTTTAATTACAAATGAATAAATACATTTAAAAAGAGGAACATGTACCTTAATTTAGCCCAATAAATCAGAACCTTTTAACAACACTGCAATTAAAAAACTGCAAGTCTTTAAAGGTATGTCTCAAACCCAGTCAGATTGGATGGAGAGCATCTGTGAACAGAAATTTTCAGGTGCTGTCACAGATACGTACCTACATTTTAACCTAAGTCTAATTGAGGATTAAATCAACTGTATACCAATCACCTGTAGCTCCAGCTCTCTTTTCTAAAGTTGAAGTCTTCTTGGACAGTGAACCTCTACACCATTCCCAGATCTTTTGTGGTTTATAAAAGTATTTTTACCCAAAATTGCAAGCCACCCTCTCCATTTTGAAGAAAAAACATTCTCATAGCATGGTATAAGTTGCTTAGGAAACAGTGTGTGTATAGACGTCTTTGCTTTTCACCCCACATAGAATTTTGCATGTGGGCAAAAGATTTCAGTTTTGTTCTTTAGTGACCAAAAAAAACTTACTTTGCAAATTTAAATCCCATGGCTTCTTACTTTCATTTTAACAGCGTGTTTTAGCATTTATTCAGTTACCATGGACCTGTAATCTGCTTCCCCAACGTATATGTTCTAAGCGAACATCAATTTTTTGAAAGGTGTGCAGAATTACAAGGGGTGGGGTTGTGAATACTTTTGCTAACCCCTGTTTTTGCTGATGGATTTTAGTGGATTGTAAATCTCTCTGCAGCAGTACTTTGGAAGCTCAGGATAACTTACTTGATTTAAGGACATAAAAGAGTAGGGTGTTAAGAAGTTAGATGCTGGGAAGAAGCACTAAGTTGGTGCTAGGCTAGAAAAAAGCCATAAAGCCCTGTTAGGGTACATTAGGTGGAGAAGAGGGTCATAAGGGTTCATGAATGTTTCAACAGGACAGGGGCATTTGTCTTCCTGCGTTGCTGTCAAAAAGCCATCATGACTCAGTGCTGGGGGTGGAGCGAACAGCTGCGGTTGAATTGCCGAGACACACTCATGGGCAAGCAAAGTGCACATACAGCACCTCACACCATCACAAGCACTCTTAACTGTGGCCGAGCACTCAGGGCCCGTGTCTTCCTTCAGTTTTTGCTCCTATAATTCTTCATGGATGTTTTTCTGTTCAGATGCTCTGACTGATGTTTCAGCTTCACTGATAGTTGGGTCTGTCACTGAGCATCAAGTGCTTAAACAGTCTTTCTCTTTGAGGTATTGCTGCAGAAGCATTTGCATGCCGGGGTCCTTTGACCCCACAGACCTTTGGGAGCTGCTGGGGGTCATGGTCAGTTGTCTGATAAACAATAGAGGTGAAGTTGGAGTGGCAACACTAGCTACATAATCATTAAAGACTTAAGGAAATTAACCAATGGCTGAAAAATTTTAACAGCTTGTAAGAAGCTTTGGTGCTTCCCTGATTTCAATTTTAGCTCTTCACTCACTTTTATTGCATGACCAGGTATGGTGTGTCACTAACAGGAAAAAGACCACAGACTTCTAACTCTCCTTTAAGATATACATACACCTATAATTAATATCAGGAGTTGTATGAAATTATAAACTAAAGCATTCATTTCCTGATGCTATTGGGAGGGACTGAATGACCTAAACTGTACACTCAACGGGAATACCTGAACAGAGGAATGGAAAGATGAAAAATACAAGAATGCTGATTGATAATTCATGTCAAAAGAAATTAGCACTAATATTTCTTTCCTTCCGTGTGGAAAATGCATTAAACACTCAAGCAGAAAAACAACTCAAAATAAATACCTAGTAGAAACCTTCTCTTAATCTAGAAGGTAAAAGTAGATATTTGAATTTCCAAAGCATTTTCAGTTTCCCTCCCTAGATTAGTGAAACCTTTGAGTGTTCCTCTAAATGGACAGCTTAGTTAGGATTAACAGGACAAACTGCAAACATCTTTAGATGCAAGGTGGTCACCTTGTGTGCGCATGGATGTGCATGTGGCAGGACTACTGTGAGTGTCCATATGTTGTAAATCCTTCCCTCAGGAGCCAAAGAAAATAAGATTTTTTTTTTTGTAACACCAAGACAGTAGCCTGCTAAATCTGATTTACAGACTTTATGCAATTGTATAAAGTATCAACTTCATTTTTTGTTATTTTATATGTCTGGGTAAATGTGCAATGAGAAATATAGAAAACAGAAAAACAAGAATTTTATTAAAATACAAACATGTTTAAATTGTATTGAAATGGCTGCCCTTACCTTTTGATTTATTATACCACAGTCTAGATTTTTGTTCAGCTTGTCTGAGATTGCCCTTCAAATAGTAAAAAAAAAGCACTTTCTGTTTTTTATCATTATTAACACATTTTGAAAAGAATTTGATTTTAATGAATCCAGGGGTCTGAAAATGCTAATATCTAAAAGGATTTAAGTAAATAAAAAAGGATTATAGCAACAAACAATAACATGAAATTAGATATGACATTTGTTGTGAATCAGATCCTAAATTCTATTCTTCATAAAGGTTATACAACCAGCAATGGGTGGATAAATGAGTGGATGGATGGATTAAAATGCAAACAACTGGGGTTTGCATTTTAATCCAAGGGTGATTTTTCCATTTAGTAAAACAAAAACTTTTGTTGATCCTCTTTACTTTCTATTTTCCCTCCTTCAAGCCTGAGTGTATTGAAAACCCTAACTTATTACCTGAGTTTGCCAATAAAAGGCAGCGCATAATGATACTGGGAATGATTCAAAGCCTTTTTTACACTACTATAAATACTTCCTTAAAGGTGCGTAAAGATCACATTCGTAAAGCTGCATTTGTAGTCAGAGGCTTTCAACCTTCTCCATCTTACAGGGGCATCCATCACTCACAGGAATAACAGTTGGGTCTATAGACAAAGGCCTTGCGCATAAAGACACAAACAACACGCAGGGAACTATTGTTAAGTGCTGTGCATGGGGAGCAGTGGCCAATAACACTTTCTAACACCTCGAATAAGAATGCCAGATGTTACCTACAAGCATAATTATTCCTCTCAGCACTGTTACATATAAATTGCCCTAAAGGAAACCTCTCAGTCCCACAAATGTGAAACAGCTAATAAGATAAAATGGATAAATACAGGTACACTGTAGGTCTGATAAAAGGACTGCTTTGGGGGCTGTTTTGGGGGAGAATAGGGGGGGGGGGGTCATGTGGCCACGTGTGTGTCTGCAAATATGTTGCCCCATGGGAGCGACCAGCAACCTCACACCACCCCCAACTGAGAAGGATAAGGCCATCTGCCCACCTCTTCCATCAATCCCACCTAGAAGATACACACACTCAGAGCAATATGGAGGGGCTTTGTGGACAGTGTTTGATCTGCCTTTCATTCTGTTGCTGAGTCACTCTGCATGCCTTCTGCTGTACTGTCCTGAACCAGGACTGAAATCACCTCCGACTGACCTGACACATGCTTCGCAGGGCTAAAGCTGATAAGCCCCTATTTCTTCACCCAAACGGGGAACATTCAAACCCAAATTCCATTCAAACACAAATTACTTGACAGGTTCCTTTCAAGGTAGAAGGCACAACAAGAAAGTGTCTTATAGGTGAGGGTTGACAGATTTTTAGAACAACAGCAGGATCAGAAAGTCTTTTGACATGAACAAAATAAGGATTTCTAATCAACACTGCCTCCTCACATCTTAACAACAACAACAGACTGTGTCCTTGCGCACAACAACACACTGGACTGAAACATCACCACCTGCATGTTTATTGTTACTCACAAGCACGGATTACCACATTTATACAGCAGTCACCAGATCTTTCATCTGTTAGCCCGCTATTGTATATACTATGCAGATAATTTACTTGTATTCGTAATTTGTACAAGTATAATCAGTGTTTACTTATAGCATATGTATAAATGGATGCAAATGGATTCTTGTTTTGCTTTGGACTTGGGAGATGCGCAAGGACATTAAAGTTGAATTCTCTTCTATTCTATTTGAAATAAATTGTTTCTATCTACACATATTTTGGCACAAAGTTCCATAAATACTTTGATAGGGAAGCCATGCTCCATCCTGCTCCATCTTTAGCAAGGGATATCTGCATCCTCTATGGAGGAGCATTTCATTAATAGAGCGGTCGAACCCCAAGAGGTGTTCCTGTCAGCAAACAAAACATCTACAATTCTTTTATGTACACAAATCCACAAAGACAACACTAATTATTAATATAAATTATTATTATTCATCCTTGCTTATTGTTTTTACAGTGCTCACAAATTTTGTATTCTACCCCATATTATTCTCGCAAATCTGATAAAAGTTGCCTGCAGCCTCCTGTCTTTAGAAGTCAGCTTAGTAGTAAAAGATAGAGCCTACTTTTTATGTAATTTTGCTAAGTCTTAGGACAAGAGGTTTGTTTCAGTTCAGTTCAGTTTATTCATATCACAACGGGGAAAATGGTTTCATAGAGAACATTAGTGAACAACGATAGCGCTTGCTTAGATGTGTCCCGTGGGAATTTGTCACCATAAACGAAATAATCCTCACAAGAAATGAGCCTGAAACTTTCTCTTCAACGCCACTAAAGTTCTAACTTTCTTCTGAGAGTTTTTGTGTTCGTACTTTAGACATCCACTCAGCTGAAGTCGGATCGTTGTCCACAGGACACATACAAACACAAGCGCGTGCGCACACGCACACGGACGGCTATTAGTCAATCAATAGATGCTAATACATCTAAGCTGTTGACTACTCAGCCCAGACTATGAGCAACATCTAAATGTACAAGGTGACTCCATCTGTAAGAATGTTTCAGCAGCATCTCTCCCTTCTTAATATCAGTGAGCATTATTAATTAATCACGGCGGTGCATTTAGTTGTGACCACATTCGTGTGGCGGGGGGGGGGGGCCTTGAGTGGTATAGAGTATCAAAGTGCTACACTTGTTTGGTAAAGAGTTACGCTTGCTCCGGTCTCTGAGGAAATTAAGTTCTGCAAACACGTTAACCGTGGAGCTCAGCTATTATTAATATTACATTAATACACAGATGAATCTGAAAGATGGCCCCAAAGAGGCCCTGCTGGCTTGCCTGGGAGGTTAAATGTGAAATCAATCCGTATAAACGACCTAGATAAAAGTTCCCCCATGCCAGAGTCCTAAATTAGCTAATCAGAGGAGGCGCTGTAAAACCACTCTTTTAACACGAACTGCTAACAATCTCAGTATTTCAGCAGTGGCAGCTCATTTTCACCTTACTCCTTCTGTCGCTCTTTTTGTTCTTTCTGTTCTTCTCATCCACCCCTCTGATCCTGGGAAACCACAAAGGGGAGGATACCCAATTTTTACGCAGTGAAGACCCCATCATGGTGGCTTTGGTGGGGGTTGTAGACGTCCTCATGGGAGGGCAGGTCCAGTGAAGGTTGGTCCACACTTGTTCAAGCAGCTATGGGGCATCCATCCATCCATCCATCTATCTATCTATCTATCTATCTATCTATCTCTCTATGAAATGTGGGGAACAGTTGGATGCAGTGTGAGGACAGATGTCAGTCACAGTGAACTTTGTTTGTGTGAGAGGCAATAGACCACTTTACAACCCCACCCCATTGTCATTCATTGCCTCCAAGCAGTGTTTCTTCATTTTACTGAGAGCATCCAAGTGAGGAGGCCGAGGCACTCACGCAAACATGACTGGAGCGGGAGTACCGATGATTTTGAATGACTTTATCTTAAATGTAGCTGAGAGCGTTTGCTCCTATTAACCCAACATATACTTCAGTTTGCTGGCGTATTTTTTATATTTTTTTTTTAAAGCCGTAATTCAATTACAAGTTTGCACCCCCCCTTCAAATTTTATTTTTTTTTTTTAAACATAATGTGCTCTTTAGGTGTTTGTCTTTGTATTAATAATTTGCAATTACAAAACATAATATATGTATATTTCTTAAAATTAACCAAGAGTCTTTTTTTTCCCATGCTATCATTTATTTTTTCTAACAAACAAAAAGGCAAAGGTTACCAGAAGTAAGAGTAGAAATAAAAAATTATATAAATTAACAAGGAAAATAGAATTTACACTGAATACAAAAAAAAAAACAGGAGTAACAAACTTCCTTTATAATAATAATAATAATAATAATAATAATAATCATATTAACAACAAACAGCATGTCTAAATCAGGCTATTATAGAAAGATATAGCTTTAAGCCACATTAAAAGCATATAGTTACATAAATAGGAGACAAGCCATTTAAATAATTATGTTTGGTTTAATTGAGGCTGTACAGTAGTCATCCCTTTCCACCTTTTTTTTTCTTCTTTCAGGGGTAATTTAGTTCCAGGGCCTGTAATCAGTATTTAACACCTTTAACCCAGGATAATCTGAAAATCTTTGCTGTGTGTTCTTCTGTGCTTTTTGGATTTCCTTCACTGGGGGGCCGGGTTGCTCCTTCAGTCTTATTTCAGCAGAGGATGGAAGACTCGGAGTGTCGATTTGTCTTTCTAAGGTAGAAGAAACAACGAAACAAGTAGATAATTAAAATATAAGAATTCAAACAGCAAAAAAAATGCTACAGGTTTTTTTTAATCATGTTTTTTTTTTTTTTTTTTCATGATAGTGAGGGAGTTTGCAGTTGTAGCAGTCGAAAGCTGGGTCTCACGTTTGTGGCTCGCCTCGTGGAGCCTCAGCTCCTGCTGCTCCGGGAACGTGGCCCCGCACAGCCCGCACTGCAGCTGCTGCTCCCGCGCGTGCGTGCGGCGGACGTGGCTGTCATGGGCCGCGTGCGAGGCGAAGGCCTTTCCGCAGTGCTTGCACTTGAAGGGCCTCTCCCCGGAGTGCTGGCGAATATGTGTGCGCAGGATGCTGGAGGCAGTGAAGGCCTAAAAAAGAAGAATAGAAAATGGAACAAGGAGGATTTGTTAAAAAAATGAATTAACACATTTTGTTTTGTACGGTAAAACCAGACAATACAAAAATAAAAAAGTTATATAAAATAGACTAATTGGCCAGTAAGTGGATGTTTAGTGGAATATCTAAAACATGGAGCTAAAGTGGTGTGTCAAAAAATAAATAAAAATTAACAAATTATTGCTGGGGGAAAAGAAAACTGGTCCTGAAAAAGTTTCTGTTGAATTGGATTTTAGTTCCTAAACAAACAAAAGAACTTGCAATTTTAATTTAATTTAACCTTTAATTTTTTTTCACCTGCTGTTTCGTATTCATAACTTTTGAAATTAAAAGCACAAATTCTAGACTTCTGACGATATTTGTGTGGGTTAAAATGTTTTGATGTGTAGTATTTTCCTACAAAGTAGAATTTTCTGACATGTTTCTACACAGTGTAAAAACAGAATATTATCCAATATAAATGAAGAGGGCTTTGCTTTTTATTCACTCGTTAACCTTCATTTACCATTACAGTTGCCCTATAAATAAAATATCAATGGGTCAGTTAAAATTGTTTAATGTTTTCACCATTTGTCCTCGTGTTAATTCTTATTAATTCAGTCAAAGAGGGTTTGGGGTAAGAGAAACGCAAAGTGTAAAAAATAAATATAAAATTAGAGGTAAAAAAAAAACAGTTCGTAGAACAAAAGTGTGTAAAAAAAAAAAAAAAGAGGGGAAGCTGGTGACTGAAAAAAAGCAACAGTGATTATAACAAGCCGCCCTATACAAAAAACATACTGTAGATCCTAATTAAGGTTTTAAAAAGATGGGATCACAAATAATAAAATAGAAGCATCATGAAATAAGTTAAATAAATTAAACTATTATCTAAAAAAATTATTTCATACAATATATTTCATAAAAACATAAAGCATAGCTATTTATTTCTGCCTGAATCTAAGGTTTAAAACACAGACATAGATACAATTACACTTTTCACTCATGGAAACCCATAAATATAATAATTCAGTTAGTATTATTTATACAACAAAGATTTGATTGTTCATTTATGCCAATCTTCTCAATATTCTTTTTTTATTTATCTATTTTCTTTTAGCCTACACAACTATGTCTGAAAGAATGCTTAAGATAAAACCTCTTTAAAATCCATCAGTTATTTCTATTTTGTCCAGTTTTTCTCATCCTCTTTTCTTTTGAGTTTATTTATACATCTCTTGGTCACAACACAAGTCGCCTCAAGCCTCTCTGCAAGGAAAAGACTTTGCCCTAAAGCAATCAGCTAAAGTTCCTCTTACCTTGTTGCAGTAGACACACTTGTACGGTCGCTCTCCAGAGTGGACACGCATGTGCTTGTTAAGACTGGATGACTGGGAGAAACTCTTCCCACACATGGAGCACTGAGCCAGAAACACATAAATATCACAACAACTGGCCACAGTTCACCAGAATTAAATCAGAACGAAGGACATGGTGATTACAATGAATATTAGTGTCAGTAATAGTATCACTCAACAACTTTATTTAGTTTGGTTAAATTTGTGTGAAAAATTTTTTAAATGTGTTTTTTATTTGACCAAATTAGACATTTTGTCAGAATAACACACTTTATTTTTAAAGCTAACAAAACAAAATCCAGCCATGCTGACTCTTGGGAGCTGTTACATCCCGGCTTTAACGTCATCATAAGACAGATCCTGAGTAACGTCTACCTTGTGTGGTCTGTGCTTTTCGTGCACGTGCAGGATGTGGATTCTCAACCGGTCCCTCTTCTCGAAGGATCTGTTGCAGAGGGGACAGGGGAACTTCCTGTCCCCCTGGTCAACGCAGCGTGTGTATTTCAGGTGCTTGTCTCTGTAATATTTGTAGGCGAACACCTTGCCACACCTGTCGCATTTGAAGCCCTCTCCGGAATCTGGAGAAAGCGTCATTTATGTCAGTCGTTGGTTATTGTGACCCAAAGTGAACATGGAAAAGTCCAGAGAAGGCAAAGACTCAGACCTTCAGTTGGAGAAACACTATTGTTGTTGTTGCTGTCCTCTCTGGGGTCCTTCAGTGTGAGTGGGATCCCGAGGAACTGTGTGTAACAGTCTCCGTACCACACCAGAAGCTCCTGGCCTGGTGTGATCTCCTTGCAGCCCTCATAGAAGATCTGACCTTTGACCTGCATCGCGATCAGGTTCTGCTCCTCAGGAAAACGAGCGCACTTGACCAAAGACATCCAGTTTCCGGAATTTCCTCTGCCGTCCACAAAATGACTCAGCCGGCCGTTCTCAAACACCTGGACGAGAGACATATTTTTTTCAAAGATGTTGCAACAACGGATCATTATGTATGTTGCATTTTAAAAATATAATACCAGCACCTCCCACATCAGGGTGTTGTCATCATATGTTTTTATCTCACTGGTGTTGACGAGCTTTCCTTGGAAGGGGCCAAAGCGGGTGCCTTTAGGGATGCTGACTTTATCTGTGAAAACTCCACAATGGTAAGTAGTTCCCCACGCAGCCTGCAGGATAATCAGTCCTGCAACACAGAACAAGAGTTCAAAACATCAACTTCGAGAGGATCTTTAGAAAAATGTTAAAGCTGGTATTGTCTCACCATCTGGAAGCTCCAGAGTGTCTTTGTCCAGAAGAGAAATGGGAGATTCGGAAACTGAGAAGATAAAAACGAAAATAAACTTTGTAATGGCTAAATGGATGGTTATACACTAAAAATCGTTTAAATAGGCATCGAGAAAATAATAGTATTATATTTATTTGTATTGTATTTACCCCCCAGTTGTGTTTAAACTAGTGCCTATAAAATACATGAAATATATGTTCTGGTAGATTATTCCTTTGTTGCTGAAATTATATTTTTCAACACCTTTAAAAAGAAATTGCATCATTATATTATAAATATGAAAACATTTTCAATGTAAATATTATAAACTATTCAAACAATCACACATTCTAAATGTAAGGGATATATATATATATATATATATATATATATATATATATATATATATATATATATATATATATAGTTTGCATTTAATTGTGTTAGATTTGTGCTTCAATTCAGGAAAAATAAAATAATGACTCAAATACTTTAATTAATTTGTGTTAAAATTTAACATTTTTGTGTTAAATTATTGAAAATTTTCTAAAATTAAAGGTTGGACTGTTTTTTTACCCTATTCGGTATTTATTATTTATTATAAATTATTGTTTAATTTCCCTTTGGAAAGTAAATAAACTATTTTTGATTTAATTGTATTTATTACATTTTTAATATTGGTATTATTTTGGCCCTCAACAGGACCAGTCGGGGTAATTTAACTCAATTGGTCGATTCAAATCATGCATTATCAGTTTCGAAAAGGCCAAAAAGCTCCTCACCTGGGTTTCCCTGCTGGCTCAGTCCTGATAACGCGTGGCCCCCGCCGTTCTCAGGGCCCCCAGAGTAACCGTACAGCACCGCGAACAGCTCCTCCTGGCTGAAGTTAAAGCGTGGAACATTGGTCTGGTGAGACGGATCCGCAGCGCTGGGCCGGAACCAGCTCCCCTTGCTCGGCGTGTTGCAGGAGAAAGACGCGGATGGAGACCCGGCGCTGCTGAAGTCCGACGACAGAGGCCCGGCGGCGTGCTCCGTCACCACCGCGGCCAGCTCCTCCGGCCTGCAGAGAGCGGCGTGGCCGGGGAACGCCTGGCTGGAGTAGGGCGAGCCCGGCGCGCCGTGTGCGCTGTGGCCGACGAACTGTGCCGCGCCCACGGGGAACCCGAGCGGCAGCGACGCCAGCCGGCCGAGAGACTTGAGCGGGTGGAGGAGGCTGTGTGTCCGTGGGAAAAAGTCCATGTAGGGGTAGGGGCTCGGGAAAAATCCCCGGATAGGACTGCTCTTCAGCATCTCTGCCTGGTGGCTTTTCTCCTTCAGCATGGCAGAGACGCTGGAGACGGGGAGCGACAGGAACAGGGAGCTTCACACCGGGATGGATCCTTCAGTAAGAGATCACATTTATTGCATTTAGGTGTGAGCACGTCTGGATATGCATTTATTGCATTCATTTACATAAACTAAACTTCATATATGTTAATTTGCCTTATTAAGGGTTTTGCAAATATAAAGAAGTACATTTAAGAAAAAAAGGGCAAATAAAACATATGGTTTGTCATTCTTGCTCTGCATCTCTTTGTGCAACGACGCACTGAGTCGGATTTTTGATGGTTTCATTTTAAAATCTGGCAAATAACTAAGTTATGGTGTCTATATGGACCAAAAAAAAAAAAAGGCTGGCAATTCTTTCTGTAAATATTAGGAATTTGGTTAAAACTCCTTGTGATATTGGAAAAAAAAAAAACGGAATATTTGGATTTCAAGATTTTTACTGTTTTGTCTGTAAATTGCATCGATAAACTCTATTTCATATCTGTAGATTTGGAAGAGTTTCGTTTAAAGCCCTATAACTATCTTACACGAATTCACATTCATATTATTTTAATGGCCAACACAGATCTCTCTTACGTTGGTCCTGGAAAAAGTGCACAATCTTGAGCGGATGCCTGAATAAAAGCAGTTTAGAAAATGTAGAAGAACGAAATAATCTGCAATAAAAAAAAACTAAAAAACAAGAACAGCCCTTTTTGCAATATTTCCACTTGAGAGATCACACAGCTGAAGGGAACCAGTCCTCCCAGTCAGCCAGTAAATAGAGAGACAAACCAGGGTCACGACACCAATCACGAAACAGTCAGTAGGAGCAGAGGTCAGCATTAATGAAGCATTTAATAGACCTTAACGTTTCGGCGATGATTTACTCCACAGTGGGAAGCAGATCTCCGCGCATCACGCTCCGTGCGTAACGCGTAATTTTCGGGGACAAAACCAACAAATGTGGATGTCTGTGGTAGGAAAGAAAAGGATGCAGTTGTGAAATAGAAATACAGAAAAGAAAAGCTTACCAATCCCAGCCGTGTCAGTGTGGTGTTTTACCCGTCATGCCATCAGAGCTGAGCTTTTCCAAACCTGGACGTGGACGAGTCTCTGGTGTTTTGACGGACACCTACAGCATCCAGGTCTGCTGGAAATGCTGCCCCGCGCATTCCTCCTTCCCATTGGCTGGAGAGTCAAACTCATGCATCTTCATTAATCTGAGTGGGACATCCCACCAATTTAAACTGTCCGCGGTTACAGGGGGGAGGTTTCCCCAAACAGAGCTGCGCGTTTAAAACGCAAAATGAAATTAATCGATTGCATATCAGGCTTCAGTAAATGGCTTTTAAACGCTATTTTTTGGTTTTATTTCACAATCTCTGGTTTGCTTATTACTAAGGAAACTTAGGGACAAAATATGACTTGGCAACCAAAAAAAAAAAAAAAAAAGGGAGATGTTCATATTACAGTTTGTTAACATATTTATTTTCCATTCTAGAAGTTTTCTAGAATTAATACAAAATTAATAATTCAAAAAAAATTGGGGAGGATTAGATTAAACTGTTAGATTTTAATTTATATTACTAACTGGTACTCATGCATTCATTTCAACTGCAGGAGACGTGGCGTCCAAATAAAATAAAATAAAATATTAACACAGAGACTTCGTATTAGACCTTTAGTGAATTGGATTCTCCACTCTTTCTTCAGACTCTTTGACAATCTAGGGCAATTTCAAATTTTTATCTTTTTCTGAAAATAAAAAAAAAAGAGTAGCATCCGTCCAGACCTTTGTTTCTCCTGTTGCCTCTGTCAGAAACGGTTTAAATGACTCGAGCAGAGGTGGAGTAAAGTGATAAATAATTTATTGAGGGAATGATAATGAACAGAACACGAATGGAACCAACAGACACGGAACAACAGAACAACGGAACGGAGCGAGAGGAAAACTAATGGCGCGGAGGCGGAACTAAAATAACAACAAGCAGGGAAACAATAATGATGGAACCAAATGTAACAAGCACAAAGACAATAAATAAATAAACAAACACTAACACGGGAAACAAGAACTAAACCGACTGAGTACAAAACAATAAATAATAACGATCACGGGGGAGGTACACAGGAGACAATAATAAGGACGCACAACACGGAAGGAGACAAGGAACTGAGGTGATGAGCCAGGACTAAGAACTAGTGCAG
>JAVLVB010001131.1:1423613-1433842 GCA_032876305.1 Orestias chungarensis
CTAGAGGTAAAGAGGACTAACAGGGCAAGGCTAGAGGTAAAGAGGACTAACAGGGCAAGGCTAGAGGTAAAGAGGACTAACAGGGCAAGGCTAGGAGCAACGAGGAATACGAGGAGGCAAAGCTAGAAGCAACGAGGAATACCAGGGGCAACA
The DNA here is from genome assembly GCA_032876305.1 of Orestias chungarensis. Lineage (NCBI taxonomy): Eukaryota > Metazoa > Chordata > Actinopteri > Cyprinodontiformes > Cyprinodontidae > Orestias > Orestias chungarensis. Next base: position 1,423,767 of record JAVLVB010001131.1, read on the forward strand.
ACAGACGATCCAGCGGTGAGTGTGTGAATGAATGTGGCTTAAGTAGAGAGAACCGGGGTGTGATTGGTTGAGAAGGGGAGTGAATTATTGCAGACAGCTGTGATTGAAGGCGGAGTGACGAGACACAGGGAGGAAACGGAACCAGACAAAACACACATTATGACAGCCTCAGAATTGGCGTCTGGTGCAGCTCTTGCCGTGTAAGTATCGTACACCGGCTTTGTTTTGCAAATTCTCTCAACACTACTTAGTCGTTTGTCTTGTGTGTTTTTTTTTTTTCCAACACACTTTTTCCTTCCACTCAACTTTCCCTTACATGCTTGCTTACAGCAATGCCAGCTTCTTTGGCAATTCCCTTCTGCATCTACTGGACAACAGTCGGGTAAGCAGTCTCGTAGATCAAGTTTATGTAATAGAAATATGTGTTTTGTTGGCATTTATTGATTCTTTAAGTGATTTCTTTAAAATGTGTGCGGCATAATTATCCAAACACAAAGAGACACGTGTATAAATGACTTTATATAACTAAAATATATTAGATGATGTACCAACACAAGCATACACATATTTTTATGTAAAGTCAAGATAATAGGCTTTGACTTGAAACACGTTTATTCATTTATGACCGTTCTGAAACCCGAAATGTTAAGTATAGCATTCCTTATCGACACAGGTAAAAGCTTTCTGGAGACCTGAGTTTATGTAATGCTTTAAGTATCGCTATGAAGAGATAATCTTAATAAGAAGCTTTTTTTTCTTATGCCCTATACAGAAATGATTTAATATACACTTGTAGATGTTTTTTGATCTGGCAAAACTGAACAAAATCCTATAATTTAAACGTTTCATTCTTGCTAAAATTACTTTATATATAATGTACTTCTGATGAAAAACTAAAGTGACATATTGTGAGATTTTACCAACAGAAAACGAAAGCAAACAGTTAAATTATGCATGAACAGAATTCTTTATTTACAAGGCAAATAGCATCAGCGAAGCCATATTAGTTCACAACTTGCATAACTGTGGTTAAACCTTCTCTTATATATCTAGTTTTGCATAAAACGCTCACACGCACACTCACACGCGACACACACCCATGGGGTAACAAAGGTCTGATGGATGCAGGTATACAGTGCTACTCCTGTGGACGATGCAGAATCCCCACCCACCCCCAAAACAAAACATTAAAACAGTGATCTTTCTTCAGAATAGTCCAGTATAATACATATTGCTTCAGTATCTCCGTGAATCCATAAAACAGTGAGGAGAGGATGAGCGTTTTCCCAACATGGATGAGCGATGACCATGGTTATGCGGGCAGAGGAGTGACCGAGTGTTCAGCAGCGGAGAGGAGGTGAATAGTGGTGCGCCCATTCAATACTGTACAACCAGTCATTATACAAATTTATACAGACAGCAGTGTAATTTACAAGAACAAGAACAGGACAAAATCTAAGGCAATATGCTAGGGTGATTAGCATTTCGAAAAGGTTTGCATCGCAGCTCTAAGAAAACCAGCAGACAATACAAAAAAGAGGGCATTTAAAGTTGTGCTAAAAGCAAACGTTAAAGAGAGAAAACTATAGCGTGTAGTTAAGTGGGTCCAAAGTCTGAATACGTGCACTTCTTCTGCACTAATCTTTAGAAATTCTTTAAAAAATAAAAAATAAAATAAAAAGCACTGCTACCACATGGCTTTTAAGTTCATTTTTCAAAATGCTGACTATCTTTGGAAATTTGCAAAGGGCTCTGTCCCCTTCTAAAAGCCTATCTGAGAGAAAAAAAAGGCTTTTTAAAGGTTTTATTCTGCATGGTGTGGATTTTTAAAATCGAAGGAGCATTTGGTGAAAAAAAATAAATAAAAAGGAATAAATGCATGATGCCCTGTCCAGACCCAAAGCAAAACACCAAGCAGGGCCGCCTTCATATACACCTTTGAACTACATCTGGAAACGAAAAGTAAAAAAGCGAGAGAAATGCAGAAAAGGACGATGGTGCGAGTAGAACATGACAGAGAACGGTAGGCCTTTAAGAACAATACATTCAGAGTGAATCTGGATTTATGACAAACTGCATTTAGATCCTGCTCACTGACATCTTTCCTGTTTGTTAGTTTTATTAAATCTGTGTGAGCCTGATAACCCAGAAGTGAAAGAAATCCAATTGAAATGTGAGGAATCATTTGGCTTGATCGAAGCATTTCCTGGGTAAAATAGTTCATATAAAAAGTTTATTTCTTTCGAGGTTAGAGAGGATGACTTGCTTTGGATCTCGAGGAGGGGGGGGGGGGTTGGGTTTTGGATCGGCGCGCGTCATCGGCGAACGCTTCTATACTTGGACTGCCTGAGGTCATAAAATATGGCTAAGTGTGTGTCAGAGCGGGCGCTGTCTCAACTCTGACCTCTGCAATTGAAGAAAAGGCTGGAGGACGAGAGGGCTCATTTCTATCAGGAGGGGGGGTTGGTGTGTTTGTGGGGGAGAGCCACCTCCCTTCTACAAGTCCACCCTCCACCCCCCCGCCGGAGGATTGCTGCATAATTTATTGGGAACGCCGTGTGTGGATGTGGACTTTTTTTTTCTTTTTCCTTGGTACAAACTGTAATAGAAAACCGTGTTTAATACTGCATCCAAACGCAGAGCAAAAAGCGTGTCTTGTTTTTGTTTTCTCTTTCTTTAGACTTACAAAAAATTACAAAAAAACACCCCCCCACCCCCAAAAAAATAAAAAATAATATAAAAAAAAAATCCTCAAGTAATTATTGCTTGTTTACATCACACCCAAACATTTTGCACCTAGCAGCATGTACGAAGCAATTTTCACTCCAGACAACAAAGAAAGCACACCTTTTTTTTCTGGTTTTTCTTTTTTTAGTTTTGAGTTAACGTATGGCTGTGAGAATTTTTCTTTTAAACTTTTTTTTTTTGTCTTACACTTTTTTGTGTTCTATGCTAAAAGGCAGAGAAGCAAGCCGTATTCTGTACATTGTATACACGGCACACCCCCTAACCACCCATCTGCACCGTACCAGAATGTCAGGACTTCACAGAACGACAACAACAACAACAACAACAACAACAACAAAAAGCAACTATAACTGCTATGCTTTAAGAGAGGCAGTAGTAACCAGTAAGGAATAAAATAAATAGGAAAGAGAACATTTGTTACTCATCAGTATGTACAATTCATTTTGAACCATATTCGATTTTGACATCTTCTGAAACGGATGGACCGAGATTAGAATCCATAATTCACGCCATTAGAAGAATCTTTTCAACCATTACTGTTAAAAACGATACAAAAGTGCCTCTTTCGCACTTTTAGGAATCCTCTTGCTACGTGGATAAAGAGTCATCTACAATAATTAAGATGAATCTATACAGAAAAATAAAACTTAATTTAATACACTATATAAACCTCTTGACTAAATTATTCTAATAGATTTCTGCTCAAATCATTCTTCTGCAGTGTTTATCGAGATTCTTTTTTTTCACTGTATCTTCCATCTACATATCAATTTTTATAAAAACAAACAAACAAAATAACAACAACAATAATAATAATAATAATAAAATAAAATACAGCAAACAGCAAAAAAAAAAGGCAAAAACCAACTGAGCTCCGTTCGTACTCGTGAACATGCCTCTGGAGTCTCTGCTGCCGTATGGAACCCATCAGGAAAAGTCCCCAAATGAGTGTTGCGAGAACGATCGGGTTCTGCTCGGAGATGAGATTGTAGATGGCCGCTGTCCGCTGAGAGGAATACATTCATCACATCAACCGATGCCCCCCCTCTGCTCCATGCAGTCTGTGCATCCCTCCAGGAGGGGCCTACAGTAAGTCACACTACGGTGAATGCGGCTGGACGGGCAGGTAGGCTGGCCTGCTGCTCACACCTGTGTGAGTCTGGCGCCCGACAGGGTCGTCTGGGGTCAGGAGGGAGAGGCGAGGGGCTCAGGACGTGGCCTGGCTGGTCCAAGGGGAGGCCGGTTATGTTACCAGTTTATTTTCCAATGCTTTAAAGGGCCAACGCGCTCCCTGCACCAGCTGATCACTGAGGTTCCTGTTGAGAAGCTTCATGGGGGTCAACAGTATTTCTGTGGGAGGAACGTAAACAAAGCTTAAAGCATTTAACAAAGAAACCTATTCACACAGTTCTGGAAATGTTCAATGCGTTAACCTTCAGATCTACAGAGCAATAATGCATCGCAAGAGTTTACTTCTGTTCGTTTAGACAAAAACTACATTTAGTTTCTCAGAAATTAAAAAAATAACAAAAGGTATTTTAAATACATAAATATGTTATGACAAAGGCTGGCAGCTCGACAGTCGTCCAGTAGACACGAGATTAATTAAGAAACAAAAGTTATTGCTAAATACGTTATGGCTATCGATTTGCTGAATCAAAACGCATTAATGTAAAGTTGAGTGAAAGAATAAAATGTAGTAGAAAAAGATGCGGAGGACTGTAAAGCAAATAACATTAAGCAGTTTGGGGATCTTGATCTGCTTAAAAACTAATATCGGATTATATCGTCCTACGTCTAAGATATTACTCCAACACAAGCAGTCTTTTATTCTATTAAACTGTACAACATTCATTCTTTGAACAAAGTTTAATGTTTAGGTAACCTATTGATTAATAATAACTACATCAGTTTTTCTCATAACTCCTTTTCTCTGAGTAATATGATTGCCAACATGATATCGGGCAATAATGAAGTTTGAAATATTGGCATCGTATTCGAAGCTCCACCCCATGCAGACATGTATCTAGGAAAAGGTTTAAAACTGTTGCATTGCTTATACTAAACTCTCCTGCAGCAAATATGCTGAAAGGCTAATTGTTGCTCACTGCACCGAAGTCAATATTTGAACATTATAATAATTTCTGTTGCTTGTGCCTCAATCTGTAACTTCTTCCTTTCACACAACCATACATTTACATATTCTCACGCAAACAGCTCGTTTAACAACGGCCTTTTGCGCAATATCATGTCAACATGTGCTTGGTGGAAGACTGAGCAGCCAGATTTTGCACAAACTTTACAAAAAAGGGTTTTTCTATATACTTTTTAAATTCAAATATTGTTTTTGATTATTCTTTTTTTATTTTATTTCAGACACTCAGTATCATCTCAGTATCTTGTGGTTGGGTAAGGATCGTTTCAAGGAGAAAATCCCGTCATAGAGAAGGCTTATTGTGCTGTGAGGTATTCATTCCAAGGCAACAATGAAGAAAAACAATTATATTAAAGCAAGTACAAATGATTTAAAAAACCAGTATGAAAAATATGGATGCATTTAGCCTTCTATTTAGACTTGGAACTATTTTGACTATAAGAAATGACAATGCATGTCGGAGCTCACAATCAACCACCAAACCCATAAGAAAAGAAAAAAAAAGCACAGATGCATGCACTAATGGCTGAACAGTAAATAATTGAAATAATCTAAGTGCCGATATTTTTCTTCTATAAACCCAGAGGAAAGGCTGGTCCCGTGACGGACACACTGGTATGTTACAACAGTCTGGACAGCAGGCAATCAAACAGGAGCGCTGTAGTTAAATATTCATGTCTCTTTATTGGCTTAAAAGCATTACGGTCAACAACAGCGCATCGGAGATACCAGCCTAACGATACCAGCGAGACGAACCCGGATAAGTTAACTTGGTGGGCATTAAATGAGCGAGCCGCGGCGGGTGATCGAGTGATCTTAATACACGAAACGTGCGTCGGTGAGTAATGTCAGCAGCCTTGCATAAAACGTGTAACTAAATGGTCTGGCTTTAAAGTGCTCAATTACATCACTGTCCTAAAAGTTGAAGACAAGAAGCAGAACTTTAGAGGAGTTACGTGAACTAGCGAGTAAATTATTCACTAGCTGAGCTATTAAATGAAAGGGGGCCAAACTCAGACCTGAGAATAATGCATGTGTGGCGTGAATGGGGGGGGGGTTATATATTGGAATCTACTGTATTCCGGATTTTAATTGTGATTATTTGACAACATTTCAAAAGAATCTTGTATAATTTATGGTGAGCATTTGACCATTCAGGCACTGTAAAGATGTGTAAAAACGCTCACTTCAACAAGTACAGTAGACATTGTCAATATAGTTATGATAAAACTCATTTAGTTATTAGTATAATATTAGCCTGCTTCGTCCATTTCAAAATATGCTTAAATGAATGTTCAGCATTCAGTTAGATAACTAAACTGTGCTCGAGGAGTTAAGACGAGCTTGTATTTATTTTTTTGACCCTGTATGTCTTCATGTATGTCTTTTTAATGTTTCCAAAAATCCGTTCTACTGTATCAAGCTTAAAACATCTAACTGCTTGTTAAAGATTTACCTGTTCTTGCCCCATGGAAGGCAAGGCCGAGGAAGTCCCCGACGGCATGGATGTGACACTCATCTGTCCGCTCATCTGGCCCATGCTGCTGGTCGCCATGTTGTTCGCCATGGAGACGCTGTTGAGGCCCATGCTGTTGCCATTGTACATGCTGCTGCTGTTCTGTTGGGTGAACTGCGGCGAACCCTGCTGCTGCGAGAACATACTGGGCAGAACAAACGGCAAGGGAAGATGTTAAGGCTTCGTCAATTAACCGTATGCATTCAAAAAACACCCAAAAATTTTCACAGAATAAAAAAATAAAATCATAACCACATTTATAATCTTCACTAAAACAGCTCCCAGTATGGACATAATTATAAATATTTCCTATTATTAATGCTTCCTGTTCTAATGTGACGTTAGAGTGTATGGTCTCCCCCAGAGTGATTATTAAGCTATTTTTTTTCTTATCAAGCTTCTAAATTATGTGTACAAACCAGAATCTACACACTTTATAAAGGGATCTCTGTTCGCCATGGAAACGAGCTGACTATATGCTTCTAATGTAGGTTGCAGACATTGCAGCTAAGACTCACAGTTTTTTGGTCTTGATATTATTTTCATGTGAATCAGTTCAAACATAAATGTTTTCTTTTTCTAAAACAGATAAACCATTATCAGATTACCTTAAATACGGTATACCGATATAACCTTTTCACTTCCAGTACCACACCAATATTGCAGTCTTGTGTATTAGCCCACTATGGACATTGACCTGACATGACACTGGCATAAATCAAACATACCAACATGTTACTTTTTTGGTGTAAAATGTCTGTATTAAGAGATATTACTTAAATAGAAAAAAGTAGTTTACAACAATAGCAAATTAGCAAAGGCTGTTGTAGTGACCAGTGGGCTCTGCATGCAGGACACAAGATGCTGGAACGCACTGCTTGTGCCGATATCGGATATATTAAGTGTATGCTGATATTATCCGATATTATGTTTTCTGTACACACCTACCCACAAGATTGACAAATCATTCTTTATGTTCAAGTGTTTAAAGAGAGTTCAGGTGGATGTCCTGGTCCATCTTACCCGTTGCCTCCCATGTTACCCTGTGGCCATCCGTTCAGGTCAGGGGAGCCCTGGAAAGCCGAGTTCTGTTGGCCCTGCTGCATCATGGGGGACTGCGTGTGTGCCATGCGTGGAGAGAGCAGGGGACTCTGTGGCGTGCCGGCTCCTGCAAAACTCCCATCGGCCTGTTGGCTCATACCTGCAGCAGATGAATTCAAACATGTAAACCACGTTCATTCCCCAAAAACTCGATAAATTAGATATTTAAAACGAACGGGGGAAAAAATGAAAGACAGATTGTGTTCCGAAAAAGCAGACGCAGTGCATGACAGGATTCTGTGTTGTAAGGTGAAACCCGGTCAGCATTCAGGGTCATTTGCAGGCAGGTGACAATTTCTACATGCATTTTAACAAAGAGATGAGGGGAGGGAGGATGAAAGAGGTAATTTGGTGAAAATAGTGAAATTTACAGCTTTGTACAAAAGTCAAAGTTATCAGATAAATCAGTCAACAATAAAAAAAAAAAACTAGCCCTCAAGTGAATGGCCAAACTGGGAGCCAGTTAGGTTGACTTATGGTGTTCTTCCTCCATCTAGTGGAGTAAAAATGAATAAAACAAAAGAAACAATTTATAGGTTTACTACTCAGTAAAATGTGCAGGTTGATTTGTGAAAGATTTTGACTGTGATCATTAATGCATGAAATTACAAATCCGGCTTCTCCATTAATTGGAAATGACATTCCAACTGATTCATATCAGCAAAAACGCACAAACAGAAACACACACACTATAAAAAACTGCAATCTCAGGTGAAATGTGTTGTTGGCTGACAGGGGAGAGGGAGCAGTACCTGAGTTTGGAAACTGAAAGGCACTGTGCTGCATTTGAGGGCTGAGTACGCCCCCAAACTGTCCGCCCATCATGTTTGTGTTTCCCATCATCATCTGTGAGGAGGAGGAGGAGGTGGAGGAAGAGGAGGTACCATGCAAGTGGAGCTGAGGGTTCGGGGGAAGAGAGGGGAGGCTGGGGGAGAGAGGGGAGGAGAAGGGGCTGGTGGAAGGAGGTGACGACGTCAGGCCTGTACTGGTACCGTAGCTGGGCGGGTAGGGGAACTGCTGGGGGGCGGCCTGGGGATTCCTGGGGTTGGTCATGCCGCCCGCCATGTTGAGGCCCTGGGCCCTTATGGCTAGGCTCCGCTGCTGCTGAACTTGCTGGGCCTGTTGAACGTGCTGCTGCTGCTGCTGCCTCTGCCTCAGGTGGTTACTGAGCAACTCCCGCTGACGCTGCGCCAACATGTGAGCGTTGATGTTTTCCTGCAAGAAGAGAAAGTGCCAAGAGCAGCAGGCAAATTGTCAGATCTATACTGTTTAGATAAGAGTTGGATAGAGATACAAACATGGCAAAAAAGCTAAAAAATAGATTTTCCTTTCACTAAATCCTTAGCCCAGTAAGAGCTATAGTGGAAAGGTTGAGAAAGGTTTCGGGGGAATGAATACTTCTGAGATCTATTTAAGCCTTTAGTTTACTTGCAAAGCAACAGGAGACTAAACATGGAATCAGAAAAATGAAACAAATAAGTGCAGCAATGTTCTATGATGGTTGTTGTACCTGGTTTTGACTTCGTTGAGGTAGGTTCACATTTGAAACGCCGCTCATTTGAGTCATCATTAGCTGGCTTTTCAACTGCGACAAGACAAAGGCAGAAATTCAAACAAGTTCAAACAAAACAAATCATTTACATTTCTTTAAAGTTTTTCAATTAGTTGATAGTGATACAAAAATGTAGTTTGGTTTTGTTTCTACTTAGGGACAACAAATAGACCAAAGATTGAACTAAAAGAAAAACTCCAGAATTTGCACAATCAGAGGATTTCGAGTTGTCAGCTGCAAAGTCTAATCTGTGTATTCAATCGTTCCCAAAAAGATAAAACACCAGGGTACAGAGTCAATCAATAAGCTGCATGTCATTCTCGGTCATGTCAGGGCGATCTACCTGCTGGGACTGAAGCCGGTGCTGAAGCTGCAGCCGTAGTGCGTTGGGCTGGTTTATGGCGACGCCACCCGGTCTGAGTCCGGGCCGAGGCTGCATTCTCATCATAGGGTAGCCTGGCCGCGGGCCCATCTGGCCGGCCATGGGGTGAAAACCGGGCTCCTGCATGGGCGGGCCGGGAAAGCCCCTCGGCACCATGTGGGAGGCCGGGGGCCCGAACTGCTGCGCGTACATCGGGGGCTTCTGGTCCAACATGATTGCGGAGTCCTGGGAGAACTGACCTGGTTCCAATGATTGGCTCTGAAACAACACACAAGCAACGTTAAGATATCTGTTGGAAATGTTGACAGTAAATCACAGCTTCTTGCTGAGCGTCCAGTCACAACAAACTTGAATCACATTTTTTCTCTTCACTACCAAAACAGATTTAATTGGGATTTATAACACTTTTATGAGAGAAACCAACACAAACTAAAACACAATGCTCATAAATTTTTATAAATAAAATCTGAACGGCATGCAGGAGTAGAACTCCCCACAGCATCATACTGCCACCACCATGACCAACACTTTTATGAGAGAAACCAGCACAAACTAAAACACAATGCTCATAAATTTTTATAAATAAAATCTGAACGGCATGCAGGAGTAGAACTCCCCACAG
>JAVLVB010001131.1:1436111-1460274 GCA_032876305.1 Orestias chungarensis
GGGGGGGGGGGGGGGGGGGACTTTCTGGACAGATTCGTCCTCTACAACCATGTAAGGGTGACTTGGGATCAATATGGAAGGGACAAATTTCTGTGCCGGGCTGGAAGTTGCTTGAGAAGTATTGATATTGAGATGGGAGACACAGAGAGACACTTAGCGAATGTGTGGGCGAATACTTCCTGTCACAGGAAGTGAGTCAGTGTGTCACGATGCTGATAGGTTAGGGTGAGAGACACACAGGCAGAAGGAAAAGCTTCTCCTTAGAGTTTTTGGAATCAACAGTGTCAAAGTTAAAAGGCTAAGGCTGCTTTGTGTTTTTCTGTTCTCCCAGAGTGCGAACCACAACAAACAAACTTGATTTGATTTAAAAAGAGCCCTGCAAGACCTACCTGAGTTGACCATACCAGCCTGGTTGCGCATCATGCCATGACCTCCCAACATGCCTTGCTGCTGTTGGATTAGAGTGTATGGGCTATTGACCCTAACGGGATACTGTAATGATGGCTGCTGCGAGGGCATATTCATGTCCAGGGAAACACTTCTCAAGGGCAAATCCCTGCCTGGCTGCCCTGGCCGAACACCACCAAAGTCTAAAAAACAAGAACCAACAGTTTAAACCGTACAATTCACAAAAATAAAACATTTCGTAGTAGGTTTTTCTTTTTCTTTTTCGAGCTGGACTCACTAGTCTGGCCCACGCTGGGTCCCAGGCCTCTGGGTTGCTGCTGTGTTTCCATGGAGGGGTTGTTCTCGGAGATCTGCAGGATGTCATTAAAGATGTTCTGCTTGTCCATCGGACTGGGCAACGAAACCGGCCGCTGTTCACAGAACAGCTGCGGCTGAGCATTCTGCAGGTCGTTTAAGATGTCGTCAAGCTCCGACGACTACAGGGGAGAGACCAGAGAAAGAGAACAACATAAGCAGATGAGAAACTTCTTAAAGATGGTAATGGAGCGACAGATACATAGGGTTTTAATGAATGAATGAACAAATGGCAATTTAAGTGGGAAACACACTTTTCTCTAAAAACGTTTAATGGTTAGTTGACACATAGATTCAAAAAACATTCAAACCAAAGAAGCATGGTAGTAGAATCATACTCTAGTGTTTAAAATATTCACATGTTAAAATTAAACAGTATTTTTAGACACAGGGAAGACAGCCTGAGTGTTTGTTTTTGAATAATTTGATTTTTCTTTACTGAGATTTACCTAAATGAGGGTTCTTGATAGTTAGGACTTAGAAGCTTGTAAGGCCTAATAACACATTTACTTTCTGAAAACGACAAATTTTCTTTCAACCTAAGTTTGTGTTTTTCTTTTGTACTTTCCTAAATTTAAGGGCTTACAATATATAAATATCTCTCCCAGCAGGTCTTAGTCAAACACGGAAGTCCCTGTTTTACAAGCCAAACCATGTTTAAAATGAAGTAGTTGGCAGTGAATAACTACCAAGAACCTTTTTATGTCCCCAAATAAACAGAAAAAAGCAAGTCTTTGAAGGACAGTTCTTTTGGGAGTTTGGAGGGGAAGACAAGGTCTTAGAAAACCATACCGAACAAACTCAGGATAAATTCATATAATCAAACTTTAATAATCTATGAGAAACTGGTCTATGTATTTACTTAGATGTTTCAGGAATATTCCTGTATTTACAATCCTACATTTGAATCACTAACTTTTCAACCTCATACTAGAGAAACTTTGAAGGAGGTTTGAAAAAGCAGAACACAAATGAGGGCTTCATGTAAACACAGCAAGAATCTCATCGGATGTGACAAGTTGAAGCTTTTTTACAACCTTTTATCTTCAACAAGGACAAGGCCAAGGTGGGGATACAACCTTACTTGTTCGGCAAAGGGAGTTAAAGATCATGGAACTCGTTGCTGTTTTCGGAAAGTAAGAGGCAGCCTCCAACAGATGCTTGATTTTCCGAGACAAAGACATCCATTTCCAGATAGTGATGGCCTCACAGAGTCACTGCACTGAAAAGGAGGCACCGGTTAACCCTACCTATTTGCCTCTATCTTTATCATTTTCAGTCATCTATTTTGCAATGCTTTTCTCTACACAAAACCTGCTTTCTAACGGCCTATTGCAAATATATAGCAGAAGAAAACCTCAGAAAAGCAGGACAAAAACCATAAGAAATAACTGTCAAAAAAAAACTTACTGGATAAGATAAGAGCGCTAACAAGGTCATATGGATATTGTGAATGCTTTAGTATCAGCAGCAGAAACATAATCTACCAAGTTTTTTAGACTGTATAGGAGTCCTGACAAACCAGTTCATGATAACGTCTCATGTGCTGCAGTTTGTTTAAGCAAAAAAAAAGTTTTAAATGCCAAAATTCAACCTCCTACGTCTTTATCCTTCTATGTTTATGCTCAAAGTTAGGGGCAGGCCAGCAAAAACAGGAAAAGGAGCAATAAATTGAAAAGAAAATCAGACATTGCAATCAGCTCATCAGAAGTTTAAGTGAGTGGTAATAAAAACGTAAAAGTGTAAATCTGCCATTCAGATCATTTTCTATTAGGTATTTACAGCAAAATGATCACCTGATTGCACTTTCTTAGACACCATCTAATGGAGCAGCCGAAAAACCAAGACTGACACCTTAAAAACAATCTTGCATCCCACACCTCAAACTTGCCACTCTATGGTGTAAAGATGGAAACGGATGGAAATTAAACGAATAGTTTTTAACTTTTAATTAGGTAATGAACAACTTTTTTCTTTAAGTTTGAATACAGTTTTCAATAAACAGTTTACTACGTTTTACATCTTGGACCCCAATTGTAAAGCTTGGCTCAGAACCTGGTTTTATTCCAGCAGCTCAAAATGTGAATACAACTTTTTCAGCCTTAAGATTTTGATCAGAAGTTTATATCTGTTGATAATTATAAGAACACACCAAAACATTTGACGTAACTAAGTGTCAAATTCAATTAAATCTAAATTACAGAAAAAACAACAACAACAAAAAAAAACAGCAGATAATCACATATGTGATGATTCCAATGCAACCACTGGGTTGTTTCAGTAAATAAGTTGCAGGTACCATATCTGTCCAGCAGAGTGCAGCGCGCCTGGTCTAATATTTACAGATCGTGACATATTGTACAAAAGCACATCCCCGTGGTACTGTCTAGTGTTGCACTTCTGTTTTTCATACAGTGACATTTATTTGTCAGGTGTGTAACTGCTGCTGAAGATAACAGGGGGGGGGCAAGAAGTGTCTGATACAATATTTATCTGCGAGGCTCAATGTCCAACAGCTCTCACACATCGTGGAAGACCGGTTTATATGTCCTTATATAAAAAGGGGGATAAAAATGATTAGCCGCACACGGTGCTGATAATACGGAGAAAGGACACGCAGGGTGGACATACAGGAGACCGGGAGAGAGTAGCAGAGAGGATGGAGTGGTGGGAGAGAGAGAAGCCCTAATGAGGTCAGGAATGATGTAATGCCTCTGTACACTCCGCTTGCTCTCCTCCTCCTCAATACTCTCTCCTCCCACTTTCAATTCTCTCCATTTCTAGTTGCTTTTACTCTTAATGGGTTCTGCCGCTATCAATCCTTTTAACTGGCTGGCCTTCAGTGCATGTCTGCGTATGTAATTCAATCCGGGTTCTCCTTTTTCCAGCACCACAACCTATGGCCGTATGAACCCGGGCGAACATGCAAGCGTTCCGACGCGGGAACTAAAACAACCTTGTAAATATCCGGTTTCGAAAGCGTTCACCGATCGGACGTTTATCACCCATTTAAGTTTTTAATTCAACCTAAATGCACTCAAGAACAAGCATAAAAAAAGCTACTTACTTGAATATTGAATATTTCGGCATAATCAAGCCTTAAATAGGGATTATAAAACCGGAGGTTGGATTGCTAATACTCCAAGTAGATATATAGAAATAAAATTGTCTTCCTGCTGCAGATATTAACCGTCAGCTGCTGGTGTGTCCTACATTTTCTGCATGTTTGATACTGAAGGCACACAGAGACATTTGCATGCCTAGCAACAGCGGGCTGTCAGTTCCCCACAGTGAGATGGAGTTGAATCGCTGACTAATATCTACTTCTAAAAACCAAACGGGACACATTTGACTCTGGGTAGAAGCTAACATGTCTGTAAGAACAAAAACCTTTCTGTGTTTAATACACACTTATCCGCCACTTTATTAGGCAGACCAAGCTAAGAGATCCTCTTGTGCCATTACAAGTGGCGTATTTCTTCCTAGCAACACCCAAACCAGCTTGGGATTTCAACTTGGTGCCGTCGTGTGTCAGCCTTGTCTAAGTAGAGATCCTAACATGAGTACACTGTGGTCATAAAAGGATGGAAATGGTTTAAACAATGATCAGTTGGTAGTAAGGGGGGGTCAAACCAAGCGGCCGGCTGCAAAAACTGTGGTTTAGATCACACACATTACTTTGCTGACCTAAAGGGTGCTGCTTTTCTCAAACATAAACACATTTTCACCCTTTATAATGGCGAACAAAGTGAAAAAGAAAGTATTTGCTGCTGCAGCATGACCCATTCTCAATGCTGTATCCCTACAAAGACCTCGACTAAAACACAAAACACACCTTTATATTGATTAACACAGAATATAGAAAGAGACTTAGCTACAGTCTTCCTTTGCTCTGCTTATACGAGTGTAGCCAATCAGCACTTCTGTATTGCAAATGCCAAACGGCTAAGTAGTGTTGAAACAAGGTATTTAAGCTTCCATGGCTGCATTTACTTGCAAATTTTTCAGATGTATATCTATGAAAAAGATGTGAAAGGCTATTATTTTTTTTGTGCAAATAAGTAGAATTGATAATTCACAGAAAAATCCACGAGCCGTGAACCGCAAATATGTTTGAGTCAACTGCGGACCTGCCTTTTAGAGATATACTGTATATGATTGTGACGTTGCAAATGGCTATTTCGAAGCAGTTTCGGGTGGCAAAACATGCAGTCTAGAAGTTTCTCTATCAACAAACACGAAAAAGGATTTTTTCAATGCTTTTTTTTATCTGTTAGGACCACGTTATAAGTTAAAGAGGCTGGAAGCTGCATGTTTTCAAGCCTGGAAACTATATGAAATATATATTGCTTCTGTAAATCCTATTTTGTGCCTTTTATTTTTGAGCTGGCAGGGATTCTATTGCAGAAGATTGAATGCTCTTTTTTCTTTTCTTTTTTTTTACTTATTTGACAGGAAAGGGAACTTCGATTTAGTAAAGCAGAAGTACCACTGACAAGTAGAAAAAAAATGCTAACCTTACAAGACTACTAGCGTTTTAGTACATAATAGAATATTGCAAATGTTATATAGGAATATGGCAACATAACCCACAATATTAAACACTTCTATTCAAAAACTGCTCTGACTGAATAATCATAAGAACAGACTAACTGAAGATGATCAATATTTGATCAATTGATTCACTTCATTGGGTTATGGAGCTTGGGTATTTTTTTCTTTAAAAACCTCATTCTGCAAATTCCAGATCTGTTCTTCGTTACATGCAGACGAATCTGAATCCTGATCCCAGCCCCTTTCTTTAACTTGTTTTTATTTGCTAATCTTGTTTGGTGATTAGCAGGTATAGGATTTGCATATCTTTATTCAGAGCAGCAACCTGGTAATGGCTGCTGCTTAAGAAACTATTTATGACAGATGATCAAATTACGCAGTGCTTCTTATCTGACCGGAAACTGAAAATGCGTGACAACACTGCTCCGTGTATGCCGCTGCTGAGTGTCTGCCTGAGTTTGAACACATGATTCCCATAGTAGCACCTAATAGTTAGAAACGTGCAAACCGAGCAGCAGCAACGTTAGCTGAGCTTGAAGTGAACATCTCCATGTTTAAAGCAGCAGGGACACTCAACTAACAGACACAGGGATGAGTGGCGGCATAGCGTCCATGGCAGGTGCCCTTCTAACCACGGAGCTGGAATGTGAGAGCAACCGGAGGCCACCGCAACTGTGGCCTTGGAGAGGCAGTGAAAGGGGATTCAGGATAAAGTTTTGGTGTTGGGTCTTTACATCTCCCACCAGGTAGATGGCTAAGTTCTCAGCCAAACAGTGGGTGGTCTTTAGCTCAGGTTTAGCTTAAGTTAACCTATCTTGGTTGAATGTTAACAACTGATCTTAGGATGGAGCAGAAAAAAGATGCACAGACCTTCTTTGCTGAAGCAACGTATGCAAGCTCCTAGTGTTAATAATAAAAACATACAGAGACAACAAGAACAATGGATGATGCACACAAGATGAATAATTCATGGTCACATGGGACATACAGATGGATAGATTTATAATAATTGATGGAGAAAAACAGTGGAGAGGATGGAGAACTTATAGGATCTTATGCCTGGAAGGATAAACTGATGGAAAAAGATGCACCGAGAGATAGATGGACATACAGGTGGCTAAACGGATAGACAAAATAATAGTTGGATGGATAAAAGATCTCAACAGATAAAATAGTGGTTGGATGGGTAAAGGACCATCAGAGCCAAATGTATGTATGAATATATGGATGGACAGACTGATACAACAGGTCTATTTCCAAACCTAGAATAAAAATATTCGAGTATCCTGTATTTTCTCCTTACATACTTTAAGTGTATTTTGACCTGGAAAATACACAGAAAGGTTCATTCTGGACTGTGTTAGAATATAAGACTGTTTGTGACATGTTATCATTAACTTCAATTTCTTCTGTACTCAAACAAAAAACCCAAAAATATAAAGACAACATTCCTGTCATAATAAGGTGACCTAAAACATGTGCTGACTGCTCCGTCACTGGCTAATAGTTGATCAAATCACGAGCTTCAAGCTGCCATATATTGAACCACAAGCATAACTGGGATTTGATTCCTCATTCAGCTCTGCCCCAGCCATCAATAATTCAACCCTCAGAACGGTGATGGTGAGGAGGAGGAGCGAGGCAGAGGAAGGTTAGGAGTCGGTGAGGAAGCGGTGGGTGAGGATAGCAGGGAGGACTCTCTGTATCTAGTTCAGTCGGCTCTCACACACACGGCCAAGAAGCGATTCACCAGCAGGGCGTAGAAAAACCACTCACACACTATAAAGTGACTAATGGAGTCACAGATTAGTGCATGTCTAACAAATGTCCTCTTTTCTCATTAATGAAATCTGTTAGTCTGAAATGAGCCATAACGGACTGAAGGAACTACTGGTGCAATAACGACCTAATTTAATGTTTGCCATTAAAAGGCAGCCAATCCATTTCATTGTTCAGGTTTACTTTATTGCTTTGCACCTCCACAAAAATCAAACATTGATTATTAAATCTTCAACCACCCCCCCATCCACCCACCCACCATTCTCTACACATACGTCCTACAAACACAGCGATCGCTCTGCCCGCCATCTCCATGGTAGCAGAGAGAACATGCAGGAGCATATGGCTCATCATTTTCACTCTGCATGCCGAGGCTGAGCTCTCCTGGGCGTAGAAATCTTTCTCATCTCCCGCTTTGTTTAGTCTTTCGTTATCTAGCAAATCAGGTTTGCGTGCGTTTTATATTATTTATACGTGTCCGGCCGCAACGCAAAAAAAAAA
This sequence comes from Orestias chungarensis, assembly GCA_032876305.1. Lineage (NCBI taxonomy): Eukaryota > Metazoa > Chordata > Actinopteri > Cyprinodontiformes > Cyprinodontidae > Orestias > Orestias chungarensis. The sequence goes on from JAVLVB010001131.1 coordinate 1,443,708, forward strand.
AAACTTGACTACCGTGCAAAGATGCTGACTTCGAACGGTGGAATAAAAGAAAGGGAAGGATGTTCATGTAATTCTCTGCTAGCGTAGTTTAGCAGAACAGCGTCCTGTATTTTTATTGAACGTGCGAGGCCGTCAGCGGGTCGGTGTAAAATCTCTGCCCCGTCCAATCGGCTGAGTTTTGTTCTCGCTGTTCGCTCCTTTTTTTTTTCTTTTTTTTTCTTCTTCCTTTTTTCAGTGCCGAGTTTGCCTCCAGCTCTGCCAAACCTGAGGACTCTCGCCAAATGCAACTGGGATCAAATGGCTGAAGAGAACCACAGGGAGCTCCCTCCAAATGTCACAGTTGTTTGAAGCTGGCAGATAGATTCCCTCAGTGGCTGCTGCCAACACAAAGGCGGCGAAAGTACCAGATGTGTTTATATACCGTAATAAAGTCCTGACACAGCCGATTCGCAGGAGACAACCAAACTGTAAATATGACGTAAAAGTTATCATGCCTTTTGCAAACGCAATATTACTGCCTTTTATTGGACTTCTAAGGAATAAATCAGCACAGTGTCTGGCATTATTGTGAAGTTGAGGCGCATTCGTATTGTAAGTAAATAGAAAATATATGAACTCACGTCATGTTTGGAAAACGGCTCCAGCTACGTCTTGTTAAAGGGAGAGCTGATAGTGTGTCTGTACATCACAAGAACACACACACACACACACACACACACACACACACACACACACACACACACACACACACACACACACACACACACACACACACACACACACACACACACACACACACACACACACACACGGACGGGCAGTAAAGTTTTCTGAAAACACTGACCTGCTCTGCGCGATCGTATCCTGCATCCTGCTTCTCCGCCTTGACCTGGGGGTATTCCTTGACCTTCACCTCCCCGGGCTCCAGCTTGGAGACCTTGTCCTTCATTACAGTGTCGTCCTTATCCAGTAGATAGCGCAGCAGTGCATTGTCCTTCTTCTTGGGGCTCAACGGCTCCTGCCTGGGAGTGATTTCTGCCCCAGACGATGTGTTTCCAGCGCCCTGTGATTGGTCCTGGCCCAGCTCTTTGCCTGTAGCCTCAGCAGTGAGCTTGGCGAGGTCCACAGGGGATGTACTGTTCTGAAGCAGTTGGTGGAGGATTTTGTGTTTTTCTTTGAGCGAGGTGGCGTGAGTGCTCCCGACCGTGTGACTGCCTCGAGCCCCAGTGCCAGCCTGGTCCTTTCCCTCCCCTCCGGCACCTGGGGACAGGGGCATCTCCAGGGGTTCTGGCTTGGTGGTGAGCAACTGCAGTAACTTTGTGTTCCCCTTGTTGTCATGCAAGCGGTTGTGCGCGTCGTGACTTTCGAGGGACCCCTCCCTCTCCTCCTTGGGCTTAGTTTGGTTGCTCTCAGCCTGCGCATGTCCCTGATTCACCTCTAAGTGAGGTCCGAAGTCTCCCGGTACACCGGTGATACTCGAGCCTCCTCCAAATTTTGACATTAGGTGAGGGTTCGCCCCCGACCCTGGTGCGACCCCAGCTGGCGAGCCTATCTTCCGGTCTGGGGAGCCCAGCGTGTGCGCATGGGTGGGACCGTGCCCTATTCCATGGCACTCACTGAGGGCCTGCAGAGCGGACAGAGAACTGCTAGTGTAGCTGTTAGAATGGGTGCTACCTGTGCTCCCGCCTGCACTCCCAGGGCCGCTGCTACACATCCCGACAGGAGACGGCGACTGCAGGCCTCCGGCTACACGAGGGCTGCCCGCACCACCGGGGCTTCCCCGGTGTCTGGGCGACAGCATAGAGTTCTGTTGAGGCGGGTGGGGCACCCCAGCAGGACTGGGGCTGGCACGAGAGGGGCTGTTCATCCTCCAGTTGGGGCCCTGCTGTGGGGGCTGCATGCCCCCTGTGTAGTTCGGGTGCGGAGGTGGACAGCCGAAGCGGTAACCTTGCATATGACCCCCCATGGCCGCAGGTTCCCTGGGGCCGGCTGGGCCTGGGGGAGAGAAAGGCGTGCTGTTGCTGCTGATCGTAGAGTCTTGGCCCTGAAGCCCTGAACCGGGCAAACTGCCCGGGGTTGGTGGAGTCATGGAGGGAGTGGAGGGGTTCATTAGTTTGGGTGGCAACCCCGTCTCCTGATTGCCCATGTCCTGACCCATTCCACACACCGGCTGCTCCCTAAATAAACACACAAACTCACATTTACTGATGAGTGTTTGAACGGTCTTCATTATTGAACTTTCAGAAGTATGGTAAAATAACAAGCACAGTGCAAATGTTTTCCCACATATCTATTGCAGAAGTGAGAAATTACAGAACTGCAAATATTTTTGCATTAAACTAAAACAAAGTAAATGACTCGCTGGCTAACCTCTCCACAAGCTTAGATGTGTTTTTAAAAGCCTTATAGCAGGTATAAGTTCTAATGTTATCAAACATCATGGAGGACTAATGATAGATTAAAATTCCTTTACAGCCATAGGGTAATAAATCAGCTTGATACACTAGATCACTTTTTCTTAATCTACCCTTGATTAGTAGCAATACTCTACTATCAATCCTATTTTAACAATCCTAGTTATACAGAGGTTGTAAGGTACTGATGGCTTTGAACGACAGAAAGGAAAAATGTGCAAAGTAAATAAGTTATTAACACAGAAAGCGACTTTAGAATTGGTCTTTTTTTTAAACAAAGGTGTTGTTATTTATGCTTTACCTCTGGAGGAGATGCAGGGACATGTAGAGCTGGGGTTCATTCGTGGCAGGCGAGCGCAACAGTTTGCTCTTGGTGTGGGCAGAAACTATGGTTCCATCAGATAGGGAGAATCGATAGATGGGACTGAACGCTTGACCGTGGTGAAGCACTGTAGACAAGGCAGAGTTTATGTTAGTAAGCAGATGTGATTTACTTATTTATTTTGCTTAAATAAATTAACTGTTTAGCTGCTGGTTACAGGTTTAGGATCTTGATTTAATGAACAATTCATGAACTGAAGCTCCTGGTTTGCTGCTTTTGTTCAAACTTAAGGTTTTTAACAGTGAGTCCAACTCTGTTACATACAATATATACAATGACAATATACAGTGATAGACAAACGTGGAAGTAGAGCACAATTGTAAAGGTGAGAGAAAATGACGCTTAACCTTGTCCTCTAACAAATCAAAATGTTTCGTCCATTTGTATTTAGGAACACCTGAGTGAGTAGTTTCTACAACTAACTTTAACTGAAGCTACAGTTAAATTACAATCTTTTTTTCACCAGTAACCAACATTCATTTTTGGAAAATAGCTCGAATATAGCCTCCGTCTATGCCAGCCTAGATTCCGAGCTAGATGTATGCCTGGTATTTACATGTTGCTCTGTACACAGTCAATATAGCTGAGGCTGAACGACACCCTTGCTCAACAGCTTCTTATACAGAACTACTTTACATCTAGGTCCATCCATCTTCCCATGATTTCTGTTTTAAAGATGATGTGCATTGTTGCTTTTATTCCACACTGGGGCTTTACTGAAGCAAGATGTTTAATCCGATTCTGATTTAATTTGCCCTGACCATTCTCATAAAGTGTTTGCCATTTCCCCCCACGTAACAAACACCAAGTGCAACTTCTTATGGCTTTCTTTAAACTACTCCTCCAAACATGGGTGGGGTGCACAGATACTAAGCTCCCTATTGAGCTCTGCTTCTCCTCTAAAATTACCATAAACCTCCCGATTGCATCTCTGAATAATGGTATCCAACAAAGGCAACTTCTAATGAAAACACCTTGCAATTTATTTACCTTCTTGCTGATGTTTTTTTGCAAAAGACATCTCCCCGTCGTTCTGTAGATGGAACCTCTGGATGCAGCGCCGTACAAGGTCCTCCCACCCGGGCTTCATGGATGCTCGCAGCAGGCTTGTGTCCAACGACGTAATCTTACCTAACAGCAAAAGAGAAAATAAGGCAAGTTACCGACATATGGACCGACCCAAACGTTTCTATTCACAAAAAAAAACCTAACAAAAAACGCACCAGCAGTTAAGCTTCACGTTTCAAAACATCAGTTTTAGGGTTAAATAAAAGTCACAGTTTGCTTAACACGTACTTCCAGGAGACTTGAGATGACACAGGCAATCACACGCAGCGGTTCGACACCTGTCTCTCGAGTAGGCGCAATTTAAAATGGAAGCAAAGGACCATTTAAGCGGCTGACAAACTCCCTCCAGCTTGACTGACGGCTACATGGACCAACTTGTCACACTAACATCTATAACAGGAGCCATTTGCAGCAATACATCTTGTTTAACAATCACTAAGGGGGTCGAAAAGAAACCGTGGAGACAAGTCTGGCAGCTTACATGGTGTTTTCCTTAATTCTAAAGGGTTGAAAAAAAATATGAAAAAAGTCAAACGAGGCATCTTGACACCCACAAATGATGGTAATCGTCTCGCTCTGTGTGGCACTAACGGACCACTTGCTAAGTAGAGGCTTCCTCTTTATGCACACCTTCTGACGCCTGGGTGGGAAACTAAAGGAAATGACTACATGTTGCTGACTAACCATGACGTTGGGGTTTTTTTTTTTTTGGGTGATGTGGTTGTGGGTGTGCATACCACACAGACGGTGTTAGTGTCTTATTGACAAGGTGACATCCAGACAACTGTGCGCACGTATACACCAGCTTTTCTTTTCATCTCTTTAATCGCAGACAAGCGGAGGGTACAGAGCTATCTTGGGTCAATCCTTTACCAATGTGCAGTCATGTATGAACTGAGAGGCTCCTGGGACCAGAAATGTATTTTCAGCATAAAGGAAATCTTCTTTTCATTATAAAGGGTGCAAAATGAAGATTTCCATTCATCAAGCTGAAGCCGGCGTCTGTCTGAATCCTTGTACCTTGCAGGTCCTGGCGAGTGGTGAAGCTCTCGTGCGTGGGAAGCATGGGTCTTTCCTTCGTCGGCACCCTCCGAGCCACACAGATCAGGCAGGACTGGAAGTCTAAGTGTAAAGAAAAAAAAAAGAAAAAAAAAAGAGCAATTCAAAGCACAAACAAAATACAAGGAGGAGGATTGGAACAAAGGACAGGGATAAGACAGGAGAAATGAAAAAAAGAGAGTGAGAGGGGAGGACAGAGGGCGTAAAGGATGGAGACCGAGGGAGGGAGCGATAATGAAATGCACTTTATTCCCAAGCAGCGTAATTAATACAGTTATTAATGAGCATGGGGATAAGAGCTCCGCTCCTTTTGCGAAGAGCAGCTATTGCTGGCGAGGGAGATGATGTACTGTGACCTTTAGGAGGTGTGTGTGCACGTGTCTTGATAAAGTGTTTGCATCCAAGCTCCCGTCTGGTTCACGCACGCCTCACCATTTTCCTCCTGCGCAACATGGCTCAGTAATGACACTCTCTTTCGTTCCATCTTGAAAACGACTCAATTCAACCGCTAGGGTGACCCCAAAAAAAGTCCGCCTCCCGAATTTTGCCGTGCGCCAAAAATATCCACAATCCCACACGTACCTCACAGAGAGCTATGTGCCACAAGCCATGGAGCACCCACGCATGCAGAGAGGGCCTCGTGGGAGGTCTGGCCCTCAAAGATGTTAATCGCCATTCATTTTCCCCACCCGATTCCCTTCCTTTGGTTTCTGTCAGCGGTGGGACAAATTCCTCTAGACTATAACTGCCGATCGTGCTCTGGTGCTCAAATGCACAAATCATTCACACGCCTCCAAATACAGATCTTCTGTTGGTTTGGCAGGATACAGCTGGCAAAGAGGTGCTGATTAAAGGGTAAAACCTATGCAACTTAAGCAAACCCGTTAAAGTTTGACAGCAGTTCATTGGTCTAGGTGTCAACCTGATGGCTAAAGTGGAGCATTACCCAACAAACTATTTAAGTCATCTGATAAGATTTTTTGTTTTGTTAATAATGGCCATATATTACGCAGGGTTAGTAAAAAAGTTGCTAAGTCGACTTTTTCCAATATCATGGAGCCCTTTTGTTGGTCTGCATTAAAAATGCGCATTTTGTCGATATTTGTCATTCTTTTAAAAATACAGTTCTCATACGTCTCACACTAGTTTGAACAGACTGTTTAAAAGTCCAGTTCTTGTCAACAAACACTCCCCAACATGCAGGGAATGAATTCCAATCTAACCTTTTAATTGAAGTTTTTTTATTAAAAATGTACTGGCAGGAAAATAATTCCTTTTTGAAAAGAAAACAACTATTGTTCAAGAAAATAATACACTTTTATTTTATTTATCATTTTAGGCAACTTGGATTTCTTTTTGATGTGTATGTATGACTTTAAGTTGATCATTTATTCAGCACTACATCCACAGCCTGGTGATTTTAGTTTATAGGTGAGGTTTCATTGCAAAGCAGTAAATTTCATACACACCCTGACATAAACTATCAAAACGTAGTTCAGATTTTTACAAGCCTCTTCATGTAATGCTTAAGTAATTAATTAACTGGTTTTGCAAGTGCAAAATTCATCCAATGCAGCTTTTTTTTTTTTTTTTTACTCGCAAACCAATCTTATTTTGTGCCACTCATTTCTCCACTGGGTGTGAAAAATTTGGGCTCAAGTGTCAATTTTTCTGTGGTTTTATATAAATAAGCCGTAGCGTATCCCCATAGATGGGTAAACAGAGGGAAATTTAAGAGAATTTAAGGGAAATAGGCACACAACGTAAGACTTGTTGGAGAAAAATGCGCATCTTCTTTGCCCTAAGGTTGGCTCACGAGGCAAAAACACGTTCAATTCCCATTAAAACCCTGTTTGCTTTGTCGGAGGTAAACTCTACATGAGCCACACTTCTGTGTGGGTGGAGCAATCGCTGCCGTTGACAGCTGCTGATTTTTCATACATCCCTGTGCAACACAAAACCAAATGAATAAATGAAATGAAAATCCCACGTCCAGGCCTCAGCAGAACTTGGTGTGAAGTTTTACCCTCCCCCTGTTCCAGGTTTACTAAAGCAGAAAGGCTTCTAAAGGTTGCAGGACGGGGGCTCCTGGGGACTGCAGTTGGAGGTCCCTGCATTACCTACATGTGTGGAGTTAACAAGACTCTACTCAGACTTTAAGTGGAGAAATGTGCTTTGTTAAAATGAATTAGAGGTAAAGGGTATAAGTTTGCACACCAGATTTCTAATTCGGACATGAAGAAAGTTTCTTTGACTTTTTTATCTTTTGTGTCCTGGATTTGATAAAACTCTGATATAAAACTTACTGAAGGTCAAATCTACCTATATTAAACACATGGTAGAAAAAGAAGAATCTGAAGAGGAAATTAAACTACTATATAGGTGAAAGTGAAAGAAAGATGATCGACTTGTAACTTCTTAGCCATTTTCAAAATGATGTGTAACTTTTTGCAAAAAATAGTCCATCTGGTTATATTTAACGATGTGTTGAAAAAAAAAAAAGAAATTGAAAGCTGAAAGAGATCATCTGACAGCTCTTCCTGCAAGGAGAGCTTTACTTACAACGTGGACAAAATAGGGAACTTTATGAATGGCCACAACTAAGAGGTTCTGGATAGTAAATGGCTTCTCTCGAGTGAAATTTCCTTAGAAACAAAAAAAGGATAATTTAACGGATAAGAGCCCCATGCCCACTGTTTAGTACGGTGGAGAATTTGTGATGCTGTGGGCCTGCTTATATTAACAAAACCCCTTTTACGATGTCAGTGTGTGTAAAATCGTTAACCTATGTAAATATTCAAGGACTTTCAACCCAAATCTGGTGTTTTTTGCAATAAAAAGTAATAATTGGCATTCCAGGGGATGATTATTCAAAATATACACTAGATATATATACACTAAGATATATATATATATATATATATATATATATTAGACATTAAACACTAGATGATATTAAGACATTGTGCAAACAGAAATAGTCATTGGTCCCGCCGCTCAAACTTGATGAAATTGGTGATGACGGCAGAGACATTAACAATCATGCAGTCTTTTTTTTTTAGGATGTAATTTTAAACATTATTCCTTTCCCTCAATAATTAAACATAGTCCAATAAAATGGTTGCAGATTTAATGAGTTAACTGTCCAATTGTGCAACAGTGTCTATATATTTAGTTTGAACACATCTGTGTCAGGCATCACTGCTTGTCATGAGGAGTACAAATCTTTGCCCCCTCATAAGAAGTTCCAAGTTGAAAAAGGTACATCTAACACTTATTTTAAACTTCTAAATGTAGGAAAAATCTAACAAAATATGTTGAAACTTTAGCAGAAAGAAAAAGACAAAGGTTTTTTCCCAAGGTTGTTTCAAAAGGTCACTACTTTAACGTCAACTGATCTGTTCCCCACTTCCATACCGTCTCCTTCCTCCTTGATGGACTTGGGTTCTGACACTGCGAAACACTGCATGGTCTCATATTTCTGCTGCTGGGGCTCGTGCTCATGCGACTCGTCCTGGTTCTCGCTATGCGGATTCACCAGCATTCTGCAATTGAACGTGTGGCTGTTCCTCCTGGGACCCTCGCTGGACCACGGGACGCCGTTGACTGCCGGGAAAAAAAAAAGAGAGCAAAAGGAGATTTATAATCTGGAGGGGAGGGGAGGGCGACTTAAAGTGAACAGTGTAACATAAAGTATGCAAGGAGCGAGCCAAGAGGATGCGAGTGCAGTGCATGCGGAAGACCTAATGAGAGCAACGCAGGCAGAATGAAGGCAGAGGAAGTGCAAAAAGAGGAGAGCTGTTGCTGGGTAGAGATCAGCTTTAATGAGCAGTTGGAACCCTGAGATATCCATCCACAGCAATGCATCACAGCCAGGCCTCCATATGCATGTCCTCCCAAAACACTACTACCCGTCTTTCTTCTTCTATCCAACACTTGCACAGGCATGAAATAACTTACGCGGAAAGACACACACACGCACGAGATGTGGAATAAAAAGACATGTATGGCCAAATCAGTTCTTTTTAGCAAGCTACCATCACACTCCATCTGGTTTGTGATCTCATTCAGTGCATTGATAATCTCCCAGTAACTGGGACACAGCACAGTGATCATTTCCAGGGTACTCTGCTCTGCACAGCTCTCCCACCCAGATGGCTGGGTACTCAGACTTCAATCCGGAGCGCCAGCGGAGAACTCTGAGCTCCTGATGGGATGCAGCGACACAAAGCCGTATGCAAAGTGAACCTGTAGAGGTTAATTTAAGGGGAAAAGATGCTGGGGGAAAAAAAATCTCCGAACTAAGCTTAGGATTGCACAAGCTATTGGAATGTTTACATTAGATAAGCGCAAAGCGTGAATTTAGTGGGTGGGCTGGGGAATGGGAAAGTTAAATAAAAAAATAGAAACTGGATAGTGGTGTGCGGCGCAGAATGAGAGAAAAAAAAAAAGAGAAGGGGAAGGAAGGGCACGAAATGAGAATGTAGGAAGAGCAATATGCTGCTGACAGTAAAGAGAAGCCAAAAAAAGGAAGTTAATTAGCTGAAAAGGGAGGGGGGTTGAGGAGAAGAGTGAGAGGAAAGAGTCTGGGCTGGGCATCAGCAAAAGAAAAAAAAAGAAGCTATAGGATCTTTGCACACAGCATCAGGTTTGTTATTAGTCAGCTTTTTAACAGGATAAACCATCATTAACTTTTTACCTTTAATGACATCGCTAATAAAAAGCACAAGGTGATGCAAAGTAAAGGGATAGAATGAGCAAACGCATAATTTGAAGGGATAGAATGAGCAAACGCAAAATTTGTTGGCAATAAAAAAAAAGGAAGAAGCAGCGGGCTAACCGAGGGATTTAGGCAGAAGATTCTTGATGAACTCGGCGTGATCTCCGACATGTATGACGCTGTAGACTGTGGTGTTCATCAATTCCTCCTGGTTGTAGCGCAGGTACTGGTTCACGTTCTCCGACACGAAAACGATGTTGCCCTCCATGTTTACCACGAAGAAGAAGCCGTCAAGGGCCTGAAAGGGTGAAAGAGAGGGTTTGAAATTTGTTTTACAAATTTTTTCTGCACAATAACAGAAATCGTGAATAATTATGAACATACCTAAGCAGCAATCGGTCTATTTTAATAACTACACAGCAGATGGCCTAAAGGGGGACTATTACTGATTAAGATGTTGTTCTTTAATCAGATCGGGGAAATCTATAAATTTAATCTATAGATGTGTGCAAGTATTTTCTTTATTACAAATTTATTAGGTTAATAAAAACAACTAAAAAGTATGTAAGCACTCAAATACCTCTGATACTATTTAAATACAGACAGGTATGAGTGGGTTTTCTTTTTGTACCATTTATACCAAGGCAAAGAGTAAAGACACCCAAAGAAAAGATTTATCCTTTTACAGAGAGTCTGTGCAGTCAGTTAAGGACTAGAGTGATCAAGCATAATTTTTCCCCAAATACTGAAACTTAATAAACAGTAAGTACGGGAATATTTGTATATATTTATCTATTTCTGGGAATTGTGACAGCAATGGTAATTTACTACAAAATTTTGGGACAGTTTAACTGAAGCAAAGACGTTTAGGGAAAGACAGAGCATCCAGAAAGTATTCACAACGCTTCACTTTTTCCACATCTTGTTACATTATAGCCTTATTCCAAATTATATTAAATGATTCTCTTTCCACAAAATTCTACTCAAAATACTCCGTTATGATCATGTGAAAAAGTTTTCTTGAGAGTTTTGAAAATTTATGAAAAATAAAAAGCTAAGAAATCACATTTAGTATTCACAGCCTTCGCCATGAAGCTCAAAATTGAGCTCAGGTGCATGATGTTTTCCGCTGATCGTCCTTGAGATGTTTCTACAGCTTAAATGCACACACCTGTCTATATGGTCCAGCAGTTGACTGCATGTCCGAGCCCAAACACCAAGCATGAAGTCAAAGGAATTGTCTGCAGACCTCCAAGACAAAATTGTCTGGAAGCACAAATGTGGGGGTTGGATACAGAAAGATTTCTGCTGCTTTGAAAGTCCCAATGAGCCCAGTGGCCTCCATCATTCCTAAATGGAAGAAGTTTGGACTCTCCCTAGAGCTGGCCGGCTATCTAAATTGAGGGGCAAGGGCCAAGGTGACCAAGAACCTGATGGTCACTCTGTCAGAGCTCCAGCCTTCCTCGTGGAAAAGAGGAGAAACTTCCAGAAGGACAATCAGTCACATGGCAGCCCGTCTGGAATTGACCAAAAAGGCACCTGAAGGACTCTCAGACCATGAGAAACAAAATTCTCTGGTCTGATGAGACAAAGATTAAACTCTTTGGTGTGAATGCCAGGCGTCATGTTTGGAGGAAACCAGGCACTGCTCATCACGAGGCCAATACCATCCCTACAGTTGAGCATGATGGTGGCAGCATTATGCTATGAGTATGTTTTTCAGCAGCAGAAACTGGCAGACTAGTCAGGATAGAGGGAAAGACGAATGCAGTAATGTACAGAGTCATCCTGGATGAAGCCTGCTCCAGAGCGCTCTGGACCTCAGACTGGGGCGACGGTTCAACGACCCGAAGCACACAGCCAAGAACTCATGGAGTGGCTTCAGGACTTCTCTGTGAATGTCCTGGAGTGGCCCAGCCAGAGCTCAGACTTGTATCCAATTGAACATCTCTGGAGAGATCTGAGAATGGCTTTGCACAGACGTCTCTCATCCAACATGATGGAGCTTCAGAGGTGCTGCAAAGAAGAATGGGCAAAACTGCCTAAAGATAAATGTGCCATGCTTGTGGCATCATATTCAAAAATAATTGAGGCTATAATTCCTGCCAAAGGTGGATCTAGAAAGTATTAAGCAAAGGCTGTGAACACTAAGGTAAATGTGATTACTTAAGTTTTTTAGTTTTAAAACATTTTCAAAACTCTCAAGAAGTAACAATATGTGGAAAAAGTGAAGCGCTGTGAGAACTTTCTGGATGCACTGTACATAATAAGTATATTTGTGAAGTCCTTTATTCTAAACGATTAAACAGTTCATCGAAAACAATTTTTATGTTGCAATACAACATATACAAGGAGATCAGGTCTAAAATTGTTTATTTGATAAATTACCTTTATGGCATTGTTTAGCTAAATGTAGGTGAAGCCTTTTTAAGTGTTTTGCTAAATAAAATTGAGCAACCAAAGAGGGAATGTCTAACAATGTACATTTATTTAGTTTAACAACACTTTCTATTTGCTGTTGTACCACACCAATACTGTCCTGTCACCTAAAAACGAATGTGCATATTGAACCCTGATTTATGTTAAGCGGCTATTGTGTTTTATGCACAGTATCACACTAGGCTTACAGAAAACCCACTGGTACGATTAGTTTTTCTCCCCTAATAAAAGAAATCTAAACATCAGTAAAGCCGATAGAAACAGAAACTCGTGTGGCTGAAATAAAGCATGTAAAAGAGGAGCAGCACTAAATTGAAAAGAACACAGTCCCAGGTCAGCCATTACACACAAGCTGGTTTCAATTAGGCCATCGAATCACCTACAGAGTTTAAACAGAACATTGGCATTTGCAAAGCTGAGGAAACTGGTGCCAAGATTAAAACAGCTACAAATAAAACATCTGCTCCTCATCTCTGCTTAATCAATCATTACAGTTATACTAAACACACGTTTTTAGAGCAACGTACAGCTCATTTTTCTACACACCCGCAATCAGTGAAATATAGTAAAAAGCATCACGGGTCAATCACACCCTCCATTTAAACTGAGACAACAGGCGTGATGGAGGATCTCTCGGTTTGCTCAGACAGATCCTAATCTAAAAGCAAATTCAAAGCCACCTCATCCATCAGTGCATTAACTGGGGTTGCTCCAAACTGCAACGTGGTTGTGCAAGTCCATCCTGTGTGAGGAAAGAACATGGACTGGACAGGATAAACATTGCGTAGTGCCAGCTCTAATGCTCGTCCAGACGCCGTTGCTCAACGCCGTTAGCCCATACTTTTAATTTACAGTACCCTGCTTAAGTATACACAGGAGAGACGGCTGAGCCAATACAAGTCAATGTGCTCCAAACAGCAACACTGGGAATAACTGTACACTCCCAGTGCTCCATTTATTCGTGAACTGTAGACACAGCCTATATATATATATATATATATATATCGCTACAACAAGGCATCAAAACTGTCGTTAAGGACTAAACTAAATGTTTGTTCGGTGTGAAAGCACATTAAGCATAAAGAGAAATTTTGCAATGGTCATGCGAAGGTATACACAACTGTAGAGTTCAGGACATTTTCCAATGTTAGTTTCCAATGTGACGGAATTTCTGCAAATACGGCTGAAAATGTTGGGACACCTTTAATTTGGCTGATTTGCAAAACAGCAAAGATAAAATGCTGATTATTCTTCATCCCCTCTAATTTGCCCCACCCCCCGGCTAAGAAAGCTAAGATCCTACATCATGATACCTCCCGCGTCATGCTACCCTGCATGTGGCAGGTTTATTCGGGGAGGTGTGCACCAGGATTTCCAGGTTAAAGAGCATCCATATCCAAATTCAAAGGTTATCAACACCACTTTACAATCGTGCCCTACTTATTTACTTTTTTTGCATTCATTCTCAACACAATACATTAAAGTTTGTGGTTGTGATATAACAACACAGTAGGAATGTTTTTTAGGACAATGTATTTAACAGTGATATATTGAAATTGTCCAGAGAAGGCAACAGCAGCACAACAATGTTTCTCCACACACTTCTCTCAATCTCTCTGCATTTAAACAGCAAAGACTCCTGTGGAGGTTTGAGAGGGGTCACGGGCGTGAGGATGTGTTTTTTTGTTGCCTGCCTTTTTCCTCTGAACGAGCTGCAACGAGACCGGGACTGTGGAATGGATCGTGGCTTGGAGTGGAACTGGTGTGAATGGCCTATCAGCGCGTTTTGGGGCCTGCTGACAGATGGGAAAGCTTGCAGGCTGCACTGGGCTATATTTAGCCGTGAGTTAGTGTGTCGATTCAGTGACGCTGGACTTGAAGTGCTATAAATATTCTATGACAGGACGGATCTGGAGGCGAAAGAAGGGAAGATGGGGAGGAAAGGGATCTGAGCGAGCTGGTGAGGGGCGGAAACGGGTGAGAGGACGCACTCAAAGGACTGATTCATTCGATGGGCTGCTGCTTTCTTTCCCATTAGACATTTGCACTTCAGTGACTCTCGGTTGTACAACCAGGCCATTGCTCAGCTTGATGATTTACAGCCAATCAGGGTTAGATGCAAGATGCTGGCAGCTTTCACTTCACACAGCTACACTCTGACATAACCACTGCTAGCACAGTTGTAATTGTTCTCTGTGAATGGTGCTCTTAGTTTAGACATCAATCATGATTCCAAGAGGTGGGTTTATCCGGTGGTAGGGTATTTCACTTAGAGTGACATTATAATATTAACCTTTAATACAGTGAATTATAAAATCTACAGCACTTTTCAAGACTATTCACACCGCATGAAGCTTTTCATACACAACAAATTACATATTTTAGTAGTAAACATCTCTCAAGTGGAAGAAAAAGTCGTGTAACTACTAAATTGAGTTGGATCTCCAGAATGAATACAGCTATTCTGTGAAGACCTGATCAGGCACATAATCATACAGAGGGGGGCTGCAAAACATGTCTGTCCACCTGATATGGCGGTATGGGTAAGATGAGCTCTACTTCTAAAAACAGTCAAGAAGACCATGATCATTTCGGAGGAGTAGCAGATGTTCACAGGTCAGGGGATATGATCTGTTTTCAGGGCAACTATTTGTCAAGCTCTCCAAAAATTTGAAGGAAACAGAATAGTGGGAAGGCAAAAAAAAGTGCCTTTTTTGCCGTTAGTGGCACAACAGACATGTGAAAAGAAAGTGCTCTGGTAACATGAGCTCAAAACTGTACTTCTTAGCCTTTGAATCAAGACATGGGATGTAATACCCACAATAAAAAAAATGCAGGTAGCATCTTGTTTAGGAGATGTTTTTCTACACCATGGAAAGAGAAAATGGTCTTAGTTGATAGGAATAAGGATGGAGCTAAATTCAGGACATCGCTGGAAGAAAACCTGTTAAAAGCCTAAAAAGACCTTGAACTAAAGTGGAAGTGCTTTTTCTGGACAGGAACCCTAAATAAACAAAAAATATAGATTATTGCTTTCCATCCCTGGTCCTCTGGAAGTACTAAGGGTTTCCTTGGTGTCACACACTATACTCAAACAATTGGGTCAGTGAACTGGCTTTTGCAGCACACTATAGCCTGCTCTGGAGATAATACTATAATTTAAGACAGACTTTGTCTTTAAGATCTCGGCTTATAGACCACTAGTTTAGATTAAATAAAGTTATTTCGGACAACTAACAGTTCAGAAATAACTCTAATTAAGAATGTCTAAAACTAGAATTGTCCAGATTTTAGTGTGTAGATTTGCAAAACTGCTACTCTGAAAGCTTGAATCTTGATAAAAATATCAGGAAGTTTGAGGTGTAACATGACAACATTTCTTTAGAAGGGAAAGGGTAGAATTACTTATAGCAAGGCACTATAGATGACATCATGAATGTAAGAGACAAACGCAATCCACCCACCTCCAGCATCATTGGTCCCAAGGCATCTTTGTCAATCACGCTTTGGCCTGTTGATGAGACGTCGGCCTTCTGCACCTCCTCCTCATTTGCTGCTGCAGCTTTTTCTGTAATTACAAAAATCAATTGGTTAAAAACCACATACAGGGATTTCATCCAAAAAGTTCATATCTTGGGAGGAACCAACCCCCCCCGAACAAAAAAAAAAAAAAAAGAATAAACACAATTGCAAGAAAAAAGCCCAAGCAAACAACAATTCTGCATGTTCCCGTGCAGTCGACCCACATACTTTAAAGAGGTCACAGGCTGACAGGGATTTTAACAAGTATCCATCTGGTAACAAAGCAAACGCATTCGGTTCTTTGTGAAAACATACGGCAGCGTCTCCAGCGCAAGCACAGGGCAGCAAATACAGTGAAAGGTTGCTGGAAACAAATGTGTCAGAGCACACGGCTGCCACACTGCTGACAGACACTGGATGGATTACACTGTAATGTGTACAACAGAAAAAAGAGGGGGGGGGGGGGGGGGGCTATTATAGAACTGGGGTAATGTGTAAACAACTCATGTACAAAATAGGAGAACAGATTGTTCCCCAGGAGTCAAGCAGCGCGATGTGTTGAACTTATCCAACACAGTAAACAGACTTAATCAAGTTATCATCAACGATATTATGAAATAGGATCGAGTTCTCCAAAATTCAAAGGTAAGGTAGCAAAGGATGTACTTTCTGCGTCAACTGAGGAAACACGGTCTGCCACAGGAGCTGCTGAAACAGTTCTACACTGCAGTCATTGAATCTGTCCTGTGCACATCCATCACAGTGTGGTTTGGTTCAGCCGCAAAACAGGACAGATGTAGATTACAAAGAGTGGTGGATAGAGCAGCAAAAATCATCGATGCTCCTTTGCCCACCCTCCAAGACTTATACAAATCAAGGACCATAAACCGGGCAGAAAAGATTATGAAAGACTCCTCACACCCTGGTCACAAACTCTTTAACCTTCTACCCTCTTGCAGGCGA